>CM028383.1:33469589-33514984 GCA_013146195.2 Codonopsis lanceolata
TCTTGCATTGTTGTTAGGGGGGCACACTAGTTTCACTCGTATGCTTTAGTATTTTTTGTTTGATTGTCTTGGTTATACATTCAATATGTATTGTGATCTTGTTACTCAAATTCTTCTCACCATCTACCTAAGAAGTTGTATTGAAATTGAAATTTTTTTGAACCACAAAGGAAAGAGCTACCTTTTGAAATTTTTGGAATGCTGCAATTTGTCAATGTACTATGGAGTTTAGACTTTCATGGGTTGATCTTGACTAAATTGACTCTTTAATTGACACAAAGTGTGAAACTACCTAACGGAAAAAGAACTACCTATGGACAAGGTTGTGGCATCTTTCTTTGGAACCGTGAATCAAACTCTGATTTCATGGGTTGATCAATAAGTTAAGTTGCTACCCTGGTAAATAAGTGTGAAAGGTTCCTAGTGGTGTTCTTGAATTAGCTTGAAATAAAAAGTAAAGCTATTCCTCGTAGGGAAATAAAGCACCTATTGTGTTTATGGGAGTATTTGTGTTAATTTGGTGAAGAAAAGATGAATTTGAACATAAAATCACACTTTTGTGAATGTGTCTTCCAATGCAGCCTACATTGGGAACTACATTCGAGATGATCTAGACATATCACATGTGTGTGTTTGCATTCTGTCTTTTGTTTATTTCCTCTGCTCATGTTTAGGCATGTCTTCTAGGACATATTGTTGTTGAAAATCAGCCCCTTAAGTTTTTGTTCAACAAATGAGTGCACTGTTGCTTCATTGTTCACCAAGTCAATATTTTATGTGGATGTCTAATTTGTTGTGCTCATCATGAGAATCTGAACTGGTAATATTGTCTGTGTTTGGTAGACTTGTGTGATTACAATTTTGGTTAAGTATGTATTGTGTTTTCTTAAAATACTTGATCAATTTTGTACAGTTCAAAATTTTTGAAATCAGATATTGGTTGTTGGTTTATTTCATTAAATTCTCCACATATTTCTCATAATCATAATTGCAGTTGCATTTTTATCATATCTCTATTGAAGTTAGCATTTGATTTTTTATCCAAATTTTTGAAATTTGATTTACTGTTTTTAGGTCTCCTCACCTTCTCTCTTTAATGACTTAACGGCTAATTGAGTTTAGTGGATTATTAGTGCTAATCTTGCAGGAAACTGGTCACTTCTCTCAGAAGCCATTGTTCCCAATTCCGGCGATCATCTCTTTCGAGAAAAACCATCTTGAAGCAAACTCTTGATCACTTCATCTGTTTCCTTGTTTCTCCATCTAAGAATTTTCCGATGGCCTCTTCTTCATCAATTCCTAAGTCTCCGAGAACCAACTCACCAACTGATGTAGCCTTCAATGAAGCTACATCCAGCCCCCTTTCATCACCAAAAAATCCAGCCACCGCAATGATAGTGGCTCGCTTTTCCGAACCTCGACAATAATCCTTCCAGCGAAAAGGGTAATGCAATCGATGTAGACAATCCTGGGGATCTATCTGGTTTTTCTCCAATCGGTAACCCTAGCACTCGTAAATCAAAGAGGCTTCGTGGTATACCATCCAACTATGAGAACCCAAGTGTAGCTGATGTCCAAGCAGCCAAGAAACACAAGATTGCCAAAGGTATTTTTGAAGAATCGGTGGTAATTGAAAGCGACCCAGAAGACGAAGAATACATCCCACCGACTGGCTCGACTCCTTCTGTTCGAGAGCCCTCACCTCTACCTGCTTCCCCAAAAATTACTCCAGCCCCAGCAGACATCAGGGATGATGACTATCCTATTCCCTCTCCTTACATTGTATTCCCGTCAGATTCCTCTCCACAACCGAGAAAATCCTCTGCTGCTGAAGTAAGCTCCCCCTCTGCCTCAGATAATGATATCACTTTTTCTGATGAAGACGATACACTAGCTGAGTATCTGGTCAAGCTGAAGAACGTGGCTTCTTCCCCGTCTGGTCCATCTCCACACCCTCAGCCAGAAGCTATGCCTAGACAACCCAGTTCATCAGATTTTGATGACAGATCTGATAAGAACTTTGAAAGCAAAGAGACAACACCTGAAGCCAGTGATGATTCAGAAGAAATTCCTGTTAGATTCACTCGAAGTCGGCTTGCTGGTACCAATATTGCAACAAAAGCAGCAACATCCAAGCGGTCTAAATCAATGGGTACTCCTTTCTCCCTAAAATTTGTGACTCAATCTGCTTCTGCTCGACACAATACTTCTAGAAATATCGTAGATGAAAGAAATATCTTGTCCACTAAAATGAATACACATAATCTTGCCACATTTTTCTCTGAAAGAGGTTTGTTAGGCACAGTTACTTCTGCATCTCCTTATTTTCGGGAGTTGATCTATGAGTTTTATGCCAATATTGAAAAACGCATCTGTCTGCCTTCAGATGCTCATTTTGAAAAAGTATTTATTAGGGGAAAATGGTATACATTTTCATCTTCTGTTATCAACTCTATTCTAAACACACCTGAATCTGGACCGTTTGAAATAGACATTGATTTGAATTCTTGTGTTTTTGAAATGACTGGTGGAAAGCTGTCCAAATGGCCTGTTAAAGGCACCTCTCTTGGCACCTCCCAACTCTCCTCACTTTATGCCCTCCTTCATAAAATCTGTTGTGCCAACTGGTCTCCCACAACCAATTCTAACACCATTACTGAGGAGCATGCTAAGGTGCTTTACATGATTGGAACTCATGCCCCTTTAGATTTTGGACATTTTGTGTTTAGAAAAATCTCCTCCATGGCTGAAACTGAGGGAGACAAAAGGTCCCTAATCTTCCCATCTCTAATTTATAAAATTCTAGTGTCTCAGGGCTACTCTCCTCTACCTTCTACAAGATTGTCACCCCTTCTTGAACCCCTTCATATTTCTGCAAAATTATTAAGGGGAGATAGGGTTGTTAACTTGCCTCTTATTCACCCTCCTTATGTCCCTGCATCTTCTGCACCTGGCCCTTCACAACAAACTGCCTCACCTTCAGTGCATGTTCCATCAAATGTTTCATCCAATGTTACAACATCTGTCATGACTGCACATCCAATGCCCCCTAATGCATTGCCTTTGTAATCGCATTACCAAATGGTTCAATCTCAGTTAGCTATTCTGACTGCTCAGTCTTCTCTTGTCACCACTTTAGCTGCTCAGTACACAGCCTGGTTAGCTCTTAATTCTGGTCAAATAGGGGGTGAAGATGCAAGTGTTCCTAAAGCTGTCTCTATATACCCGATCTTTGCGACTCGAAGGCGATCCCAAAGCTTCAAAAAACTGAATTTGTGTAATCTGTGGTTCTCACATTTTTCATGGTTGTCATCTTATGTCTTTATAAACTTGGGATGTTGGTTGTTCTGAACAATTACATTGCTCATTGGTTTGTAATCTGTAACTATAAACAATGCTTATGGTTTGTTATGTCTGGTTAATTATGATATCATGTTTAGGGGGTGTTTATCATCTCTAAATCTTTGCAGGAAATCTTTGGCTATTGGTCTTGGTAACACTTGATTTGGATTTGACCAGAAATGCTCAACAAAAGGGGGTGATTGTAAGGGTAAAATAGGCAAGGCCTATTTTATCTTGCTTTCACCTTTCTTGGTCAAAGTAGGTTTTTAAATTAGTTAGTATTAATTTAGGACTTAGAATTTTGTGTTAGATTTAGTTTAGTTAATTTTTGGTAGCAAGATCTCTTTGTAGATTTCGGCTACATTATTTTTAGTAACTAAATCTTGGGAAGTATCCTAGTCAAAAACAAGACTCTTTTCTTTCCTCATAATTGGTAAGAAAATCTTGCAAGTTTGGAAAGTTGGTGATTTTTCCATTTGAATTGCTAATCCTTTTCCTTGTAGAATGTGGTATCTTTTGCCGTGTGTTTGTAGGGGTTGCCGCATATATATTGAGGGCTGGAATACGGGTTTGATGAAGAGCTTGTGAGAAAGAATTAAGGCAAGGTCTGAGAGTCAATAGCATAATTTACAGAACCAGTCTTGCCGAGCAGAAGATCAATCGCTGAAGGCTGTCAATGTTGCAACATTGACAGTAACAACAGTTTTCTGAAAAACTGTTTTGTGCTTCCTATTCTTGTTTATAAGGAAGCTGTGTTTGTTTATTTCCCACGTTTTGTTTAGCTGTTTTATGTGGGATTTTATTCTCCAAGATACACTGTCTTGTGAAAATTTTTGCTAGAGATTTCACTAAGTTTATTCCGTGTAAAACTTTGATATTTTTAGTGAAATTTGTGTGGCCTTGAGGCTTGGTCTACAAGTATTAATCTTGTAGATTGTTTTTGGTAAAAACTTGGACTTTATCCTTTTGTTTGGTGCTGTGACAAACTTTAAACCTCCGCTGCTATTATTTGCTGTTTCATTGTGTTTGCCATTGTAGCTTCAATCACAACTACATTGGTAATCACATTGACTTCTATTGAGAATCCGCGTTTTCACGTTCTTTCACGTATCAAAGCAAGTCTCACAATGGCTATCAGTGAGTGTCACAAAATCACCAACATTAAATTGATTGGTCCGAAATATAAATGTAGCTCTCGCGGATCCTAAACATTTCTAAAATCATTTCATTAATGGCCAATTAATTAAAACATTAAACCCACAAAAAAATAACCAAACATGAATGTATACTAAATAAATAAAGAGATTAAATTAAATCACTAAATTTAACATATAAAAATAATTACATTTCATAAACAAATTAAGTACAAACCAATTCCACAATTACAAAATATTCAACTCAAGAAAATACAATAAATATCTTGAAATAGAGATAGGAAAAATTAAACCGAATAATCACAAATCCCAGGTTGAAATCTCTTGCAAAGACTTCTTTGGCTCTTGAAATGATGTTCCAAACCTTCAAAGGTGATCAAGCTTCAAGGATTTGGAGAGAAAATGGTGGAAAGTGGGGCTGGTGCCCCATTTAGGACAAACAGTCTGTAAATGGGGGCTTTTTTTTTCAATTGGCAACGGGCTGGATATATAAAATGAGGGCAACAAGAGGCATTAGGGGTGTAAATTGGAACCATCGAACCACGAAACCGAACCGAACCAAACCAAACCAGTCGGTTTGGTTCGGTTTTGGTTGAAGACGGTTCGATTTTTGGTTTCAAAAATTGGGAAACCACGCGGTTCGGTTCGGTTCACGGTTATTGGTACCGAACCAAACCACGCTTTTTATTTTTTATTATAAAATATATATTGTATTACATATATTAACTATTTTGAACCTTTGATTTATTCAATATATATATATATATATATAGAGAGAGAGAGAGAGAGAGACGGATACTAAGCCAAACAAAATCTTGATTGTTGGAGAACTATTATTTTTTTCCATTGTTTGTGTTTATTTTAGAATTTGTATTGTTTTATTTATGATAATTTGTTGTTAGTAGCTTATTTCCTAATTTTGACGTTAATTCCAAATTAAAATCTAATTTTTATTGTTATTTTCAATGTTGGTTACTTTCATTAAAAATAATTTATATAATCTACAAAACCGAACCAAACCGAACCAAACCAAACCAAACCGAGTGGTTCGGTTCGGTTCCAAGTCTTACTCGGTTCGATTCGGTTTGAGAATTTTGGAACCACTAGGAGGCGGTTCGGTTTGTGGTTTTGGCATAAACCAAACCAAACCGAACCACTTACACCCCTAAGAGGCATGGTCAATATCGGAAATTAAATGGAGAAATAGGGGGCTGAATTGGAAGAATAAAGGGACTGGGCATGACCAGGAACGTGGACTGGAAGATGGGCACCCAGGTCAACTAGGAGGAAATGGGCTAGATAGTGTGAGAGGAATCAGGTGGAGAAGCAGGTTGGAAAGGAGAATTGGGCCGGATATGAGTTTGGCAGTTTAGATCCAAGAGAGGGACGTGGGTCTTGGTTGGGCTGGAATGAGGAAAGGACGCGTGGTGACGTGGTGCACCTTCCAACCGACAACGCATAAGTGAATGTTGTTTGAAGATTAGCGCCGACCTCCTATAAGGTTCTGAAAGATACTCTGGTGTCCCTGGACTTCCTAAAGCGTGTGTCGTGGCCCTTCCCTACCCAGGTTGTTTAGTTAGGTCTTCTGTTAGCCTCTGTTAACCCCCGTTAACTCTCCCATGCCTTGGGATACTTGATGGACTTAACGGATTTTGACCGAATTCTTTGTAACTCAACTTTAAAACATGGAATTGCCTCGAACTTCATGCTAAATACCATGAATGCTCGATTAAACCTTGGAAACTTATATTAAGCACAAATACACAAATAATAATATTTTCAAGGCATAATTAACTCAAAAATAGCACAAAACAAAAGAAAATTCGAAGGAAAATTCGTGGAAATCTTGGGCTCATCATACACCTAACTCCCCTATAAGTGATTGTTCAAATGTACATTTGTCGTTCACATTTATTGTTCATATACCACTTGGTGTTCTAATCATGTTATTATTGTACATACTCAAACTACTCCATATTTAATGAATTAACATATATAGAGAATCAATGAGTTATGAAGTAAACTCATTGATACTCCAAAATAACACATTCCAACCAACACATATTGTTCACATATTTGTAGGGTTCAAATGCACATTTTCAACTTGCTAACAAGTATTCATAACACCACTTTTAAGTATATAAACCATGTAGCACCTCAAACTACACACAAGAGTTACACACAACATGAAAACGTGGTTCATAGCATGGATTAATTTTAAAAAAACTTCAAATTACTAATTATAACATGAGATTACGAACAATTTAAACAAGTAATCCCCTTACCAAAGATGAATCTATTAAACTACCAGTGGAATTGAGATTTTATTTGCACTATAGACTCCCCTTAGCAAGATGATCAACTTTAATGAAGGCTCTAGCAACAAAGGATGAGTTCTTGACCTTCAAACCATAGATTCTTCTATGGAAACCCCTCTCTTCTCCAAGCTTCTCTCTCTCTCTCCCGGTGGATGTATTTGTGTTTGAGACTCTACAAGAGTCTCTTCTACTGGAAGACTCAAGTGGAGGAAACCCTCCCATAAGGGAAAGTATTAGGGTATAATTGGTGGAAGCTAATCAAGTTTAAGGTCAACTAATGACAACATTAGGGTTAATTAGGCTAACCCTACATTAACACAACTTAATTAGGTCTAACACTAACTTATAAGCCAAGTTATAAAACAAGGTTTGGGGCTAACTAAACTAGTTTATGAGATTCAAAGTAAGAAAACAAGTCAACAAAAATGGCTAGCGATGCAGTCGCTTTGCCCTCCAAGGATGCGACCACTTCAGAAACAAAAAGTTCATAATCTAAATTCGGACGACAATGCAGTCGTTTCGGCTTCCATAATGCGACCACACACTATGATACAAATGTGGTCGCCTTGACCACAACAACGCGATCGCTTCTAAAACATAAACTTTCCCCAGATTTAGCACACACGATGCAGTCGCCCTACAAAGGGTAATACGACCACTTTCTCCTTTGTTTTTCAACACTTCCAAAAAGTTCCAAAGTTGAACCAAAAGATAACCCAACCAAAACCATTGAATTTCAAAGTCCTCAACATATAGCAAAATCAAGTTAGATGCATGCTTAACACATTCATACACACATTGAAACCAAAAATTAACACTAACATGTATTTAAAATACCCGGTTGTTACAACATCTTTCTTACTTTTTAGGTTTTTTCCTAAAAAAAGTTATCTATTTTTAAATATTTTTTCATTAACGGAGTTGTTATGGTGCTGGCAGAAGAAGTTATCCTACGATTGATCACATGGGAGTTGTTATGGTAGAACTTGCACTTTCTAACCTTCCCTATTCATTTGAATGGAAGTAACCAAATGGGATGAAGACGTAAGAGAGTAGACACTAACGTGATACCTAGACTAACTGCAGTGTTCTAAAGGTCGTTTAGCAGCTGCTAGATGCAAGCCCAACGCCTATGCAGGACCTAGAATTAAGGCATAATTACAATAATTTTAATTTTGTTATATAATCTAATTAACAAGCATTAAAAGCCTCACATATACTAATAGTAAATATAACATAATAATCTAAAAATATTAAAATAATAATCATATTGTAATTTACAAAATTAAAAATTTAAAACTAACAGTTCAATCTTGGGGTAACAGTACCAAAAAGAAATTTTTGAGTACAAGTTATCACATAATATAAATTTGGATAAGAACAAGGGAAGGAAATAAATAGAAGTCAAACTTGAAGCATTTATTTAAAAATAAGGATGATTGAATTGAAAGAGTCCATCTTGCTAGGTTTACTGGGTTAGATCACACACCGACAATTTTAAGAGAAAAAATAATAATTCCTTCAGTGTTAAGAGCAATTACATTGGTTGCATCCTAAAACACCATTTATGAAATCTCTAAATCTTTTTAGAGACCCTCTAAAAAAGTTTAAACTCCAATGAGCACCCTCTATAACCCTCTAAATTAGTGATATCATTTAACTAATAAACCTAACTATCAATATATTTTCCTCTTTTTTGTTTTTATTTTCCTACCGTAATTTGAATAAAATATATATACTTTAAATTATATATTTTATAAAAATATATAATATGTTTTGATTATTTCAATTACGTTTATTTCAATGAATTCGTGTCACGCCCTTTAATATTACCAATATTCCCATAATTTTAAGTTAAAAATAATAGGAAAGGGGATGATAAGTGTAAAAAAAAACACTAATTTGATAGAAATGGGGAATCGAAAAAATATTATGAAAGCATATCATCAAATGAGATGGCAAATTATCCTACACATAAAGACACACAGATAAGAAGAATACATAGTTTGGTAAACCCACTCAATATTTTGGGGGTGAATTAGTTAATTTTAGGGATAAAGTGTTTAATAGGGTGTCCACTATGGGTGTCAAGGGAGGTAAAAAGATCTAAAAAGGGTTTTAAGGTGG
Organism: Codonopsis lanceolata; assembly: GCA_013146195.2. Classification (NCBI taxonomy): domain Eukaryota; kingdom Viridiplantae; phylum Streptophyta; class Magnoliopsida; order Asterales; family Campanulaceae; genus Codonopsis; species Codonopsis lanceolata. The sequence continues at coordinate 33,478,531 of CM028383.1, forward strand.
TGGTAGAGGGAACTCTGACAAGTAACACTTCGATCTTTTGTTGAGAACTAGTTTTACACCCGTGCGTTAAACGCAAGAACATTATTTTTAAAATTAAATAATATTCAAGCAAAACGAAAAAGTAAATCAAAAGAATAAATTAAGAAAAATAATGTTTGAGGTAACTACTTAAATAGAAATACTTCATTTTATTGGTAATATTATAGATTTTGGAAAAAAATCCTTATACACAATATTGTTAGTTTTCCATCTTCATCGGATATTAATATCTTCAACCAATAACTATCTGTTACCCTAAAAACTGTGACATACAACTGGCCATGCCTGAATACTGGTTTATTCAAGAAGAGTCCTACATGCGAAAATAGTTGATCTTGACTTTTGTTAATTATCATGGCATACAATACTACCAATGTAAATTGTCTTCTCTTGGATTTGAAAGAAAACCTCACATCTGATGAAGACAATGACATTTTTGGTATAAACATTTTGTCTCCAACATAGCTTTCATTCAAAAAATTTGTTTTAACAATGTGATTCCCTAGCTTGGTAATGATTACTCTCGTTTCATTGTACAACCTTTTAGTATGGACAATGTTTCTCAACATCACCGGAACACCAATCTTAAGTTTTAATTCATGGTCAGGTGATCATGAACACTTTATACTATTCAAAAACTCTATAGAATGAATGTATTCAAACAAATTTGTGTTTTTCTCTGCCATGCACATACAATCTGAACACAAATAAGTTTTTTGTTCTCAATGATTGTTAGAAACCATGTACTCATTTCTAGTGTCAACAACATCATGTGTCGGGCCATGTATAACTCTTCCTTGCAAAATATGCCACGTCATAAAAAACTCCAAAAATGATGAATTTCTACTTTCAACCATTGACTGGATTAAATTATCTGATAAATTAACCAAAAGATCATTTGGAATTTCTATTGCTGCAACACCATCATTTTCATCACCATATGTACCGTCGCCGATACATATGATTGATTAGAATCTCCAATATTATACTACTAGGAAGCAACATTTTCTGCAACATAATTTATATAAGATTATTAAATTAAAAAAACAAACACCAAAAATATCCGTACATACTACTATTTTCATATGGATTAAATAAATCTAAAGACTTTAATGTATCTCATTCAAAAGATTTCAACACAATTATTAAGTCACGATATTATTTTGGGGTATATTCGGGCCGGTCCCTTTCTCAAATTTTTCAATCGCTACAGTTCATTGTCTTTTTTTATACCGAAAAAGTCACTTTTAATGGTGAAAAGACAATGATACCCTTGCGCGCTACGAATTACACACTCAAATGCATCGCGTTGTATCAATTTTTGCACCACAATGCATCAATTATTGCACCGAGATGCATCAGTTTAATTACTTAAATCCTATTTTGCACTGCTCTTCATCAATTTTTACACCGCGATGCATCAATTTAAATCAATCAATCCAATTTTGCATCGTGTTGCACTGAATTTATGCACCGCAATACATCAATTTTAATTACTCCCTTCGTCCCAGATAAATGTTCGTAATGGACAAAACACAAGGATTAAGAAATATAATTAATGATAAGTTGTAAAATATGTTGTGACAATAATGCTCATTACACACTATTTTTGACATTAATTATGTACCAATTACACTCACTCTCTATCTAGGATTTGCAATAATGATAGTATTAATGAAGGGATATATTATGAAAAATGGTAGAAAATTTTTATACCAAAAGTCTTTAGGAACATTAGTTGGGACATCCCAAAATAAAAAGTAGGAACATTTATTCGGGATGGAGGGAGTACATGATCCAATTTTGCATCATGCTGCAAAATTGATGCACCACGATGCAAAATCATAATGAACCAGATTAAATGTCCTACGTCTTCTTCTTACTTCTCGTACGTCGTAAGCCTTCTTCTTCCTCCTCCTATAGCTCAATCCTCATTTTGTTGCGCAACAATGGTGATTTTTTAATCCAAAGTGTTGGGCGAAGCTGTTGAAGGAGACGATCTGAGCATTTTAGGAACAATATTTAGAAAATGGAGTTTAGCGGTTGAAAAAATAATGTTAGACTGGAGAAAAAAATTTGTTTGAGAAAAGATATCGGCCAACAATTTCTCCTATTATTTTCTTATGACCATTTCCAAAATAAGAAATAAAAAAACTCACACCATTGAAAATCACTAAAAGGCCTACTATATATAAAACCCAGCCCATTAAAATCTCACTTCTGCCCTTAAGCCCCATGCCATGTAAGTTGTCCTTTTAAATCTATTAATTAATATAAGTAATACACCACCTCAACACTAACCAAATTCAACATCAATCGTCTAACAAATACAACCCTTCATTTAGAATCCTTCATTTGATGTCTAATCCTAAATTTCAAAATTTCATCCATCTAACCTTCGGTAAGAAATCCTAATGATCTCTCTCCCCAAATTATTCAAATCCTTTTAATTTTTCACTGAGTTGAGAATTGAACTTCTATAATTCTGTTTTACTTTCTATTTTTTTGTACAATTTTTAAAAGTTTTTTTGAAAGAAATAAATATCTAATAATTTGAGAATTCACTTTATCAAATCTAATAAAATAAATTCAAGTATTTAGTAAAAACATCATTTAAAGATAAATATTGTATTTTATTGTCTGAGATCTATTATATTCTAAAATTTTAAATATATTTCTCAAGGTTATTTTGAAAGGAATATAGAGCTAAAATTTTTAGATTTAAATTTATCAGAACTGATAATTTTATCTGTTACATTTTTTTTTAAAATTTAACCTCATTCTTTATGCTTATAAAAAATGTTTAACTTTACAATTCAATTATGTCAACAACTTCGTTGTTTATTTCAGTTGGGACTAATCATAACTCTTAGGACAAATGGTATGAAAGCCATAATAGTTATAGTAAAAATTTTGGGTACAAAATATCTAAAGCTTATTTTGTGACAAATTTTTTTTTTGAACTTTGCAAAAGATTGATTGAACATCCGTAAAGAACAGCCACAAACTTTATAAATAAGTGATGGAAAACAAAAGGTTCAACATTATATTGGGAATTGTGTTGAGAATGCCAGTAGTTTGGATGTGTTTAAAGTTCATAGAAATGTATAAATATATTCATGTCAACTTATTCAAAAATATTAAATGTTTAGCATAAAAACTAAAGAAAATGTAACAAAACAAAGTTTTTCAGTTTCCAATGCATGGTTAGAGTTTTAGGCGAAAAAATCACAGTTGTTATTATATATATATACTAGTCTTTGTGCCCGTGCCTATGGCACGGCGCGAGTAGGGGAGGATGTCAGTACTGGAGGGTGACAGTTTTGAAGCCGCCTTCGAGATATAAATTATTACAATAACTCAACAGTTTTGATGCTGCCTTCGAGGCATCAAAACTGCTGCCATTTCAAGTTCATAATAACATACACTGGGTGTAGATTTTTAACTGTGTCAGCATTGCTGGATATTTTGGAATTTTGTACCTTACTGTAATTTTAGAAAGGTAGGAGATTAGTGAGACAGTACACTATACTCCCCTTTCCTACCAGATAAAACCTTTGCTTTTTTTCAGAAATAGGGTCGGTGCAGGGATTGGAGAGGATTTCCTCCCTAATTTTACAATTGAGTTGACATGTCAATTGAGTTGCATATTTAGAATTTTTTAAGAGTTTGTTCATTATTAAACAAATAAAAGAAAAGAAAAATTAAAAAGAAAAGAGGGGAAAAGAGGGGAAGTTAGAGATCGGTAGGGAGAAGTGGGGGAGTTAGAGAGGGGTTGCATAACTACCTTTCGCACATGTGAAATCTAGATGAATTTGAGACCGTAGGATATCGGTAAATGAATTGATCTCAGCCTCTCTTTATCCCAAGTCAATTGCACACGTGTAATCCAAGCTATATTATAATATAGATATATTTGGGATAATTGTAGACACCATATCTCTCTCTCTCTCTCTCTCTCTCTCTATGGTTAGATCTCTCGAGTTACCACCAATATGACTAGGACACACGACTGAGTTTGACTTACACTTTTTACCGGCCGTTACATAACGGGATGTGAAGAAATTTAAGGGGCATATTAGTTTCTCAATCAGAATAAATGTTGTGGGTCTTTGGTTTTCTTTTGTTCGCAATAGAAAGAAAAGGGATTGTTAAAATTGGAGGCCCAATTGGTGGCAGCCTTTTATCTATTCTGAGAGCCCAAATTGTTGATTGGCCCATTCCCTTCCTAGGTAACTTATGCATCCGGTTTATTGCCTTTTTTTCCTTATTTTTTGGTCAATCAATCAAGCTTGATTGATTGACTTCTTTATTATATATATGCTCCCTCCCTTCGGCAACCAAGACATACAATTGCAAGAAACCTGTGAGTGTAGTAAAATTGAGGGCTTGAGTTAGAGAGAGTTCCAACCGCCATCCTCCTCCATCTTCTTCTATTTTCTGTGATTGAAGGTTCGTCCTTCAATCTGTGATTGAAGGTTCATCCTTCTTCTTCTATTTTCTTCTTCTATTTAGTGTGAGCAAGGTCCTCTTCCCGATTGTCTCTATGCTTCGGGTGGTTCTTCAGTTTCTCCCATGTTGTGTTGCCGGAAAGGTTTTGTCCAATCGAATTTGTGGCTCTAATCTTGGTGGATAGTTGCTGGGTTTACCGTGGACTCTTTGGTGGATTTTGGTCGGTAAAAGGAATCTAAGCCGACGAGAGCCTAGCCGAGGTCTTCGACCGATTACGGCGAGTCGTGTTTTGGTACACGGTGACGTAATGCTCTTGATCGTTGTTATTATACTTTCTATTATCATTAATCTAGTATACTAACTTATTCTGTTCTGTTATCTTGTTTATTTTTGTCTAACTTTGTTTTGCATAAGCTTGGGAATAAGTGGTGGGTTTGTCCGAAATTTGACACCAATTGATTAGATAATCTAGATTAATAGGATAATAGATAGGAGATTGTTTTATTTGGTTTTTTGATTAAAATCAAAAGCCCAGTTTCTGTACGGGTTCGTTCCAGGCAGTGTGATATAAAATCACAACAGTGGTATCAGAGCCCGCGTTCCGTACCGTGAAACGATAGAGCCTTCTTCGATCCAAAAATCGATAACTCTAAAAGTTTATTGGGTGAGCTCCTTTCATCTCGAAATAATTACGTTATTTTTTTTTTGTGTTTAATCTTTAAAAAATGTCTCGGAATTTATTTGTTTGATTGTTGCTCTATTTAAATTGCTACTGTTTGGTTGGAATTGCTTGCTTGAATTTCTATTTCTGATTTGGTTTGATTAGTTGGTTTTGTGTTGTTTCTCTAAATGAGTTCTTCATCTAATTATAGTTTGGAACCTTTTAATGGGAAAACTGATTTTTTTATGTGGCAAAAGAAGATTAAAAGTATTTTAATTAAAGAAAAGGTTTTCAAAGCCATAACTTTAAAATATGCTAAAGACACATCTGAAGATGCCATGATTGAAATAGATGAATCTTCTTACTCCTCGATTATCTTAAACCTGTCTGAATCGGTTATTCGGAAATGTGGTGAACATGCTTATGCTAAGAGTCTTTGGAAAAAATTGGAACAAATTTATTTTGGAAAAACATTGCCAAGTAAAATTTATCTCCTAGAAATTTTTTTCAGTTTTAAATTAGATCTTAGCAAAGACATGGAAGATAATATTGATGCTTTTACCAAATTGGTAGAAGATATAAAACAAACCGGTGATGAACACATTGATGATTATTCTTCGATTGTGCTTTTAAATGCTATACTTGATTCTTATGTTGAGGTGAAATCTGCTATTAAGTATGGTAGGGATAAGATCACACTTGATACGGTGATATCTAGTTTAAAAGGCAAAGAATTGGATTTGAAAACTAATAAGGGAAAATCTAACACTGGTAAGGTTCACATGGTGAGAGGTAGGACGCTTGAGAGAAATAATGGTCATAAGCATAATCATAATCAAAACCAAGGGAATAATCAGAATTCTAGAAATAAGAATAGAAGCAAAAGTAGATCAAAATCTAGGACAAAAGGTAGGAAGTGTTACAACTGCGGTGAAAGTGGATATTTTAGGAAAGATTGCACAAATCCTAAAAACAAAATTTTGAATCCGCAAAGTGATTGCAATTTGGCTTCTGCTAGTGAAGATTGTGGTGATGTTTTTATGGTAATTGATTTATGTGAAAGTGTTGTTAATTCTATTCATACCATGTCTGCTTGTGAAAATGAATGGTTAATTGACTCTGGATGTACTTATCACATGTCACCATTTAAAAACTTCTTTTGTTCTTACAAAAGCTTAGAAAATGGTTTTGTTTCTTTAGCCAATGAGAAAAAGTGTTCTATTGCCGGAATTGGTGATATTTGTTTAAAATTTAATTCTGGAAACACTTTTACCTTGAAAAATGTTCGACATGTGCCTGATTTATGTAATAATCTGATTCCGTGTGCATCTTTAGAAGATGATGGTTTAGAAGGTAAGTGGGGAAAAGGAATGATGAAAATTCTAAAGGGATCTTTAGTTGTCGTTAAGGTTGAAAAACGCCGTAACTTGTATGTTTGCTCGCCTATGCCTGTTTGTCTTGATGATAACTTTGCTAATCTTATTAAGGAAGATAAAACAAGTTTGTAGCATAAAAGGCTTGGACACGTAAGTAATAAGGGTCTTGAAATTTTAAACAAAAATAGATTTTTTGGAAAAGATAAAATTTCTTATTTGCCTTTTTTGTGAAACTTGTGTGATGAGCAAACAAAAACGTGTTAGTTTTCCACCTTCCCCTAACCCCAAAATTTTTTCTTCAAAACGTGCACTTGATTATATACATGCTGATGTGTGGGGTCCTGCTACTGTGCCCACTCATGGTGGAAGTCGTTACTTCTTGTCGATCATTGATGATTTTTCAAGGAAAGTTTGGCTGTTTTTAATGAGAAACAAATATGATGTGTTTGAAAATTTTGATTGAAAACCAAAGTGGTCTTAAAATCAAGAAACTTCGGACTGATAATGGGCTAGAATTCTGCAACTTTGAAATGGATAAATTTTGTGCTGAAAATGGGATTGAGAGGCACAAGACTGTGCCTTATAATCCGTAACAAAATGGTGTTGCCGAAAGAATGAATAGAACCCTATTGGAATGTGTTAGGAGCATGTTAGTCTCCTCGGGTCTCTCCAAAAATTTTGGGGAGAAGCGCTTCTGGATCGCCGCCTATCTCATCAATAGGTCTCCTTCCGTCCCTTTGCATGGTAGATGTCCGAATGAAGTGTTTTTTGGTAGGGAAATTGATTTTTCAAACTTAAGAATTTTTTGTTGTGCTTCTTATGCTCATAGGAAATTTGATAAACTTGAACCTCGATCTGTGAGGTGTGCTTTCTTGGGGTACCCCGAGGTTGTGAAAGGATATCGGTTATGGTTAAAAGAGGAACCGAGATTTAAAGTAATAATAAGTAGGGATGTTGTGTTTAATGAAAACGAATTTCCGTGCTTAAATGTTCCTGTTGAACCTATCCCTCCCCGGCTCACATTATGGTGGAGCATCCCTTAGTACCCAATGATGCTAGCTCAAGTGTGCAACCTGAAATTGAGAATTCTGAAAATTTGCATGAGTTTGATGTAAATGTGAATTTTGAAAATGAGCATGATAATAATGTAATCCTGAAAATGTTGAACCTAATGAGCAAAATGAAGTTGAAAATGATCAAAATGAAGTGCCTATATTGGATGAATTGCATGAATATCAAATTGCTCGTGATAGACCTAGACGCATTGTTAGGCAACCCTCTCGTTTTGATGATTTTACTTCATTTGTGTTTAGTGTGTTTGAATCCATTGATAATACCGAGCCTAAAACATATAATCAAGCCTTGAAATCTGCTAATTGTAATGAGTGGATTAATGCTATGAATGATGAAATAAATTCCTTGCATGTTAATCAAACTTGGACTTTAGTGCCTAAGCTGAAAAACTATTCTGTTGTTGCTTGTAAGTGGCTCTATAAAGTCAAGAACGAATATGATTCAGTGAGATTTAAGGCTAGCTTAGTGGCTAAGGGTTTTACTCAAAAGGAAGGTATAGACTACACTGAAATCTTTGCTCCAGTAGTTAAGTTCACAACTGTTAGGATTATACTTGCTTTGGTAGCTCAATTTGATTGGGAATTGAAACAAATGGACGTAAAAACTGCTTTTTTGCACGGTGTTTTAGATGAGAAAATCTATATGCGGCAACCCGAGGGTTATGTGGATAATCAATTTCCTAATTATGTGTGTTTTCTTAAAAAAATCCTTATATGGCTTGAAATAGTCTCCTCACATGTGGAATAAAAAAATTGATCAATGGATGCTTGATTTAAAATTTAGCCGGAGTGCGTATGATCATTGTCTCTATTTTAAGAATGATAGGAATGTTTGTGACAGCCCGACCCGGACCCCAATCCGAGATCCCGAGTCGTGCCGTCCAAATAGTCAATATCACAAGCATGCGCAAGTAGGATTATAAAATTCATGTGGCGCAACATCGCATACAAATAACAACTCGGCTACACTTGGCCGGAAAATAACATAAATTAAACAAGTCATCGGCGACGTTATAGCCGGAACCCAACAACTACTCCTACAATTTTAACACATGCTTATAAAAACCTCAACGGCCACAACATGCCAGAGAAAACAACAACAATAATATTTAAAAGAGCTTTAGCGGAAGAAACTGTAGCGAACCATTAACATATAAACAAGCACGACAAATAAGTCGGCATACAAAAGATATTAAGTATCAAGTCATTAAGTTTACTACAACAACAAAATCCCAAAAGTCAAGTCTAAGTGACTTGCTTCCCAACGTCCTTGCCAAAATAAAAGACTAACTATCAAAAGTCCCAAAAGAGAAACCTTGATCTCATAAGCAACCAAACGCAGAATGGCGAATCTAGCGTGAACCGTCTCCTCGGCTCGGATCTAAGGAAAACAAAGCAAACAAATAGGGTAAGTCGAAAGACTTGGTAAGTTACCAAAAATGCATGTTCATGTTATAGCATGTCATTTATCTCAATTATGGTACATGATCATCATATAGCACTTAGCACATTATTCACGTTAGTGCGTAAAATAAATCATACAAGTAGGATATGATATAGGCACGGCCGCTTCGTAGCTCCTGCAAAACAGTTTGTTAACCCAATATCGTGACTACGATGCTCGTGACTTCAAGATCGATATACCGAACTCCGCCGGCTAATAGCGACGTGGCCGCGTATTGTTACGGCAAAGGCTACTTCCCCATTGCGGCCTACAATGGAGGGTGTGTGAGGTCAGTGCGGCGATCCATAGCGAGCACGAATCTCTCAATTCGTGAAGGCTATACATCGTCCTACCCTGACATAAAAAATCAAACCAAATAGTGCCAGCTGAACTTAATGCAATGCACAAGTAGATGTTTACTCGTTAAGACCAAATAATGATCGAATTCGACAAGAGCGAACTCGACCGACCAAGTAGGGTATTAATCTCTACAATAAATCATGTCAAGGCAATTAATTGCTCATATCCAAATAATCACAACGGGTTCAAATGCACATAATTAAACTCAACTTAAAATTGAGTAAACTCGACCAAACGGTGTCCAAACTTCGTAGGGATTGAAATTAGGGTTTAACATGTTCAAATCTTCCCTAGAGTCGACTCCGTTGAGTCTTTACTAAAAATTCCAAATTCCGGGTAATTGAAGCTATGTGCTTCATAACTCAACCTAGGTCATTACTAAATTCATCTAGGTCATAAATTCATCAAGGCATGGTAATGTGATTCATATTCATCATAGAGTCCAATTTTGAGGATAGAACACACAACAACTTCACAACATATCATGAAGGCATAAATTAGGGCATTCTCATGTAGCACCTCTTCAAACAACACACAAAATAATTATTTCTAGCATGTTCATAATCCTAAATAAACAAGATGAAAGAGTATTATAAACTTTACTAAGCATAAAATCCTCCTATACATGCTCCTAGCAAGTTCATACTTTCAAAACACAAGAAGAGAGCATAGGAAACATATATGTGTCCTCATTGACCTCAATCATCATAAGCTTTGGTTCCTGAGGGTCAATGAGAACTAAAAAGAAGAAGAAGAAGAGTAACTTACTTGTATTCTACACCCAAGAAAGCAAATGGAAAGATTGATCGGTTGAAAGTGATCTACTCTTCAAGTTCTACACTTTTAATGAAGGTGGCTTCAGCAAATGAGTGATGGATCATGGAGGACCAAGAGGATAGCTTCAAGAAGCCATGGGAGAGCTTGAGAGAGGATGAATCCCGTTTTTGGAGAGTGAGGGAGAAGAATGAGGGTCAAAATCTGCAAATGTGGCTTATATTGGTCTAAAAATTGAGTGGGACAAGTGTCATGATATTGTGGTCTCTTTAAAAATCTGATTTTGTGGTTTAAATGATCAACAAAGCTCTCTTAATCCATCCTTAAAACTAGTTAGAGATGTTAGGACATAAGTAAGGAGGGTTAGGGAGGTTTAAGTGAGGTTTAGAAAAGGTTTGGATAGGGGTTTGGGTGTAAAAGTCGTACAACAGCAAAACAGGGGAAAAATCCCGAAGGTGGTTCCTGATGTTGAGGCGGGCGCCTGGGCTTCTGAGCCCATTTCCAGATCAAGGCCATTTTGCAATGCTCTCAGCTCTTGAGGCGGGCTAGTGATCAAAATTCGATGCGAGCGCATCGTCTAACCCTTGAACTTGGTCTAAACATGTCCTAAATGGTCCCAAACTTATGGGCAACCATTCTAAGGTCTAACCCAACTCAAAACAAGTCGGAAACACACCCGAACAACATCCGGAACAAGGTAGAACAAGGCTCGAGTCATGCGACGAATGGTTAACGAATCAAACACCAATCAAACACCAATCAAACTAGGATAACTTGGACATGGAAAAGGCTTGTTTAAACATGGTTATGACCTGAATACAAGCAATACGAGCAACGAGGGGAATCGCTAAGGCCAAAACAAAGCGATCGAACCGGCGATTCAACAAGCAAGCATACATGATTCTAAACATGTTAAGAGCTTCATGAATGACTTATGAATGTTTCTAAATCATATATAGACTAAGTAAACATGCTCACAACCAACAAGAAAACATGAAGGCAAGCACACAATGCACATGCAAGAATACAGGGTGTTACAATGTTCATATTTTCTTGCTCATATATGTGGATGATATGCTTCTTATTAGCCCATGTCCCAAATCGGTTGAAGTTGTTGAAAATTGCTTGAGTGCTAGATTTGACATGAAATATTTGGGTGATGCTAACAAGATTCTTGGTATGAATATAATTAGAGATCGTAAATCCTCAATTGTTTACTTAAATCAGATTTCATATGTTGAAAAGATTTTGAGTAAATTTTCTATGTTAGATGCCGATTCTGTAGATGTTCCCCTTGCTGCCCACTTTGTGATTAGTAAAGAGCAAATGTCCTAAAAATCAATTTGAAATGAATCAAATGAGTAGAATCCCATATTCTAATACCATAGGTTCCATTATGTACTTGATGGTTTGTACTCGCCCCGACATAGTTTATGTCATTAGTTGTCTTAGCCGATATATGTCGAGCTTGGGTTTGCCCCATTGGCGCGCCGTTAAGTGGTTGTTGAGATACTTGAAACACTCTTTGAACTATGGTATTAAATTCTTCAAATCTAAAAATGGTGTTAAATTGGTTGGGTATGTTGACTCGAATTATGCCAATGATAGAGATCATAGGAAGTCTACTACATCTTATGTGTTCACACTTTGTGGGTCTTGCATTAGTTGGAAGTCTCAATTACAATCCGTGGTGGCCTTGTCCACAACCGAGGCTGAATACATAGCTATAATTGAATCTATTAAAGAAGCTCTTTGGTTAAAAGGCTTAATTTCTGAAATCGATTTTTTGAAAGAAAAAGTGGTAGTATTTTCAGATAGTCAAAGTGGTATTCAACTGTGTAAAAATCCAGTTTTTCACGATAGAATTAAACATATTGATGTTCGTTTTCATTTCATTCGTGATGTTGTTACTAAGTGCATTATTTACTTGGATAAAGTTGATACTAGCTTAAACCCTGCTGATATGGGCACCAAGTGCCTTCCCGTTTAAAATTTTCTAAACTGCTTGAAAATTGTGATGATGGATACCGGTGATCCCGTTAATTAAGGATGTCCCATTTTCTTGTGATTTCCCCAAAAATTCCATGGTTGTTCTATGCGCACAGCTATGGTGACTTGACTGATTCTGCTTTCAGCTTTATGAATTAGTTAAGTATTTTGATTTATGCATCTTTGTGTGTGTTAGAAATCTTTTTCCCTGCTTTGTTCTTACTTTGTGTTGGATCAAGTGTAGGGATGGGCGATGATGATACATTTCTTAATATATGTCCTGGTGAGTCCATGTTTGTGAACCAGCACCTGCTCCAAGGTGGATAATGTTAAAATTGGAGGCCCAATTGGTGGCAGCCTTTTATCTATTCCGAGAGCCCAAATTGTTGATTGGCCCATTCCCTTCCTACGTAACTTGTGCATCCGGTTTTTTGCCTTTGTTTCCTTATTTTTTTGGTCAATCAATCAAGCTTGATTGATTGACTTCTTTATTATATATATACTCCCTCCCTTCGGCAACCAAGACACACAATCGCAAGAAACCTGTGTGTTCAGTAAAATTGAGGGCTTGAGTTTGAGAGAGTTCTAGCCGTCATCCTCCTTCTTCTTCTATGTTCTGTGATTGAAGGTTTGTCCTTCAATCTGTGATTTAGTGTGAGAAAGGTCCTCTTCCCGATTGTCTTTGTGCTTCGGGTGGTTCTTTAGTTTCTTCCACGTTGTGTTGCCGGAAATGTTTTGTCCAATCGAATTTGTGGCTCTAATCTTGGTGGATAGTTGCTGGGTTTACCGTGGACTCTTTGGTGGATTTTGGTTGGTGAAAGGAATCTGAGCCGATGAGAGCCTAGCCGAGGTCTTCGACCGATTACGGCGAGTCATGTCTTGGTACATGGCAACGTAGTGCTCTCGATCGTTGTTATTATACTTTCTGTTATCATTAATCTAGTATACTAACTTATTCTGTTTTGTTATCTTGTTTATTGTTTGTCTAACTTTGTTTTGTATAAGCTTAAGAATAAGTGGTGGGTTTGTCCGAAATTTGACACCAATTGATTAGATAATCTGGATTAATAGGATAATTGTAGACGCCCCAATTTCGTACCCCTAGTATGTGACATGACATGCGATATCAAAACTGTTAAAACTTAACAAATGTCAATTTACAGGGTTTAAAATGTAAAAGGGAAAGCATGATGCGCAAAACAGTGAAATGTAGGGGCCAAAGTGTCAAAAGGAGGCAGGAAATTGGAACCAGGCGCCACCACCATGCAAACCTGGCGCGGTGCCCAGAACCTATAGGGGTGGCGCCAGCATAGTGCTTTTGCATTGTAGCACTTTGCCTCTGGTACACTCTCTCAAGCACGCGGTATAAGCCGATGAAGCACAGGAAGAAAACTCAAAATGCCAATAGGATCCCCAGTCCCAGCTATAAATAGAGGTGATCGGCCTCATTGAAAGAAGAACGATTTCACTTGGCACACAGTTCATACACAACATTTAGTTTACGCAGTGAGAGCGATCGTGAGAAAGAGAGAGTACCCCTCCTCATATAAGCCTCAAAGCTCCATCAAATCTCCTCCAAACTTAAATCCAACTGGTCAAAGTGAATCTTAGCCTTCCAGCTAGGATTCCATCCTATTTCTCCAGTCCAAAAATCCCAAAAAGAGCATTTGCCCTGCCCGAATCCAGAGGTCAAATCCTCCAGAAGCAAGCAGTTGCTTTGCTCGATTTCCGCCAGAAGCAAACAAACAACAGCAAAAATGCAAGCAGTTGCTCCGCCCGTTTCACGGTGCCCGAAAGCAGCTTTCGGAAGCAGTTATTCTGCTCAAATCACAACAGCAGCAAAAGACTCCCTCTCTCGGAAGGACAGAGCGAGCACACCCTACGCTTTTAAACGTAAGCCTTTAAGATATTTTTATATAAAAGCACTATTTTCATCCGGCCCAATGTAAAAAACATAAGCAGTTATGCTGCCCGAATTTCTATAGGAAATAGCACTAAAAAGAGCTATTATTATGGCCAACTATTTATAAATGTATTTGTAATTACTAGAAGGAGGCGGCTGCAAGTCTGTAAATAATGCAGATACAGATATATCTGCTTTAATGCTTTATTTTATTTGCTGAATAAATATAATAAAAGCATATTTTAGCCAAAAACTACTTTCGAGACCGAAAAGGCGAGTTGGGTGCCTAACACCTTCCCACCTCGTAACTTAGCCCCCGAACCCCTTTTTACAAACTCTAGTTATTTTTTGTTTTTCTTTATTTCTCCTTAAAATAAAAATGGCGACTCTGTTACAACATTTTGGATCACAGTGAGGCCCGCAACATTCTTTTCTTGCACTTTTCCGTTTTCCCCTAAACAAGGGACGATGGGAATGGAAAGGGATCAGCACTTCATGTATCTTGTTTTCTCATAAACAAGGGAGAATGAGACACGGGAAACCCAAAACACTCATAGTGACCCAGAATGTACAACAGTCCATAGTGAGGCAGGGCGTGTTCTCACGCGCCTTCACAACATCCTTTTTTTTGCACTTTTCCATTTTCCCCTAAACAAGGAACAATGGGAATGAAAAGGGTGATGCGTTTTCTGTATCTTATTTTCCCCTAAACAAGGGAGGATGAAATATGGAGAAATCCAAAGCAGTCATAATGGACTAAAGCATACTCGGTGACCGAGGCGTATTCAACGCAGCTTTTTGACAACACTCTTTCTGCACTTTTAATTTCGTCTTCCCCTAAACAAGGGAGGATGGAATGAAAAGCGTGATGTCTTTCTGCATGTCGCGCTCCCCTAGAAAAGGGCGCGCGGGGTCCGGGAGCAATCTGGGGCACCCACAATAATAGTTAGGAGATTTTTTTATTTGGTTTTTTTATTAAAATCAAAAGCTCCGTTTTTGTACGGGTTCGTTCCGGGCAATATGATATAAAATCACAACAGGGATTCTATACTTAACACAAAAACATTGGTTATATATTTATGCCATTTATAGTATTTAGTGCTCGTTTGTTGCAGTTTATTTGGAGTGACTTTTGGCTTTTGAAAAGCTATATTTAGAGTGTTTGTTTCATCTTATAAACCAAAAGCTAATAAGTAAGGTACAAAAACCTTTCTGCAATGAATAGCCAAAGCCAAAAAGCGAAAACTTTAAGCTTTTTTTGGTTTTTTTAAACATGAAGATAACTATTTATTAGTAAATATTTGATTATCCCCATTTCATCCTTTTATGAAATATACATAAAAATATGAATACTAATTTTCAAGTTTTTTTTAACAAATAATTATAACAACTCATAAGCAGCTTTTCAACAGCTGTAACAAACAGTCTATCATACAATCAGACAATCAGTCACAAGTCATTCAGCCACCAGCTTAAGCTCTCAGCCATAAGTCATAAGCCATTAGCCACAACAAACGAACATTTAGTAGGAAAAGAATGCAGTTTTTTTTTTTT
Source organism: Codonopsis lanceolata (assembly GCA_013146195.2). Classification (NCBI taxonomy): domain Eukaryota; kingdom Viridiplantae; phylum Streptophyta; class Magnoliopsida; order Asterales; family Campanulaceae; genus Codonopsis; species Codonopsis lanceolata. The sequence goes on from CM028383.1 coordinate 33,494,156, forward strand.
TTTTTTTTTTTTTTTTTTTTTTTTGCAAAAGGTTGGAGGGGACATAGACCGTACCCCAACCCTTAATTTATTTATTTATTTTTAATGCCTTGAAAGGCTACAATTATATATATATGATGCCTTTGGTATGGCTTGAACAATTGGTGCCTCTGGGGAGGCTTTGAACACCCGACCTCTCGGTTGAGAGTAGTTAAAATCCCAGGGTGCCTCTGGTAGGGCTTGAATACTCAACCTCTCCGTTAAGATAAGTGAGTAGCTAAATGGGGCCTTTGGATAAGGCTTTAACAACAACGATGCCTCTGAAGAGGCTTGAACACCCGACCTCTCTACTGAGAGTTGTAACGTCCAGGGTGTCTCTAGTGAGACTCGAACACCCAACCTCTCCGTTAGGAGAAGTGAGCAGTACCAGTTGAGCTAGAGCTCGTTGGTGGAAAAGAATGCAGTTATGTGAATCTTTGAAGGCCAATCTATATATCTATCTATCTATCTCTCTCTCTCTCTCTATATATATATATATATATATATATATATATATATATATATATAATGGCAAGGGTAAATTTTTTCCTCCAAAATCTCATTTTTGAATTATTAATTTTTGAGTTATCATTTCACTTTTTCTCTCTCCTATCCTCTCAATATTTTCTTTCTTTCTCTTTCTCTCCCATCTCCTCCCTATTTTCTCTCTCATCGTCACCATTTCCTCTCTTTTAATTATGTTTAAACATTTTTCTCTCTTTAAACATAAAAAATAGTAACTAAAACAAAAATAATAGTTACGGAGTCAAGAAAATAAAAATATAAGAAGAGGTTAGTAAAATAAAAAAATGACTATTTTTTTTTATTAAAATGCTAGATTTTTATAAAAGGGAAAATAAAGAAAACAAGCTAAAGGGGGACAACCAACCTTACCCTTAAAAGGGGGGACAAAGGAGCCTTACCTTGAAGAAAGAAACTGACAAAAGAAATTAAACCTAGATAAAACAAAGAAAGAAAACTAATAATTACGATAACGACTCTTCGTACGACGCTTCGACCTTCTGAGATTTGGAGTGTCAAGATCAAGGGCTTCAAACTGGGCGTGATCATTATCAGAATCTTCATATTCGATAGTTTGCAGAATGACAAATTTATTAGGGGAGACTGAATTGTTCTGCATAGTGGCTTGGGTATTTATACAAGGACTGAAAGGGAGGGAGTTGGGGCTCAGGTTGGAAGAAAGATTTTTATGACTATGAGATGGAGAAATAACATCATTAATGACTTTCTCAACAGCATCAATATCGGGGCCTGCAGTCGAAATACCATCTGTCTGCTGAACACAATTGCTAGATGGGGCTTTAGTGGGAGATTCCATACACTCAACAGGAACACTAATAGGAGGATCTTCGGTGGTATCATCAATATTGATGGGAGAGGAAGGATTAGCATTGATAGGGGCTTTACTGCCACTAGCAGGTTCTTGGGTAGATTGCCTTTGATCAGCCGAGGGATTATCTTGCTTGGGAGGCAGGTCTTGCATGGTGGCATTACTTGGCTCTTTGACTTTCCAGGTAACAACTTTTTCTTTTATCACAGGATTGGAACTGGTTTGCAAATTAATATCATTCACTACTTCCTTACCTTTTTCCTTATTGGGCAGATTGACATCAGGGGCCTTAAATTCTGAGGATGTCGAAGGATCAGTTTGCTCCATATTGGGCTTGTGAACTTTGCAAGTAGAATCATCGTGGCCTTGTCGATGGCAGCAATTGCAATACAGTGGCAAACGTTCAGCCTCAATAACTTGCCAGAATCCAGCCGTAACACCACTATCTATCCACATGCGTCTAGGGATATGTTTGGTCAAGTTGACCTCAATACAAATCCTAGCTACGCTTGGCCTCGAGAGATTAGCTGTTGGAGTATCGATGAGTAAGGGGGTGCCGATCATATTTCCAATCGAGAAAAGAGCAACCTTATTAAACAAATAAATCGGAAGGTTTGGAAGGGAAAACCAAACCGGGACTATGGGGCTTTCAATATCTGAACGGAAGGCCGGAGTCCATTTAAAAACTCGCATGGGATAGGCACCTACAAACCATTGATCTTTGATCCATAACCTCTGAAAATCGGCTTCATGTGTGGTTTGAATCAAAACATGTTTCGAATCGAGATGTCCCAACGTAACAGCACTTTTAAGGCCAAAAGTAAGGAACTCTTTACGCATAACTTCCATGGACGGGCGACCATGTGAGAATTTGCCTACCAAGGTTAGTTGGAAGGGTTTGGCTAAGTCCGTGACTTCTTGGCGAAAAACGTGAGGCGGGTTCACCCTTAAGCGATGAAGGAGGAATAAAAGAAGGAGGAGTTCTGCGAAGAGGAGGCATCACACGAGAATAATGAAGCAAAGGATTTCCTATGGGAAGGAGAAGGAGGCGGAGGGGCAGGTCTTCATCTCGTGGCCATGGGCCATGGCAAGGCCACAAGGAACTCAAGACGACAGAGAGAATTTTTTTTCTCTTATAGTATTCGGCATGTTTATAGAGAGGTTAATGGGGTTGCGGATAGTCTGGCAGATATAGCTCACGATACTTCTAGATATGTTGGTTATGAAGATATGCACCAGCTTCCGGGGAAAGTTCGTCAGGCTTTTCGATATGATATGTTGGGTATATTTAGTTTGCGAGGCTGATTGTTTTTGTATGTCTTCTTTCTTCGAGGTTAGGCTCCTTTGTCCTCCCGTTTGTGGGCAAGGCTGGTTATCCCCCTCATTGTTTGTTATCCTTTTTTATTTGTTTAATAAATTTTTGCAGGGTGCCGTCCCTGTTTCCTAAAAAAAATTATTTAGTGTGATGTCCTTCCGCATACAGCGCTACCCTAGAAAAGGGCGCGCGGGGTCCGGGAGCAATCTGGGGCACCCACAATAATAAATAGGAGATTGTTTTATTTGGGTTTTTTTTGATTAAAATCAAAAGCTCCGTTTCTGTACGGGTTCGTTTCGGGCAGTGTGATATAAAATCACAACAGGGATTCTATACTTAACACAAAAGCATTGGTTCTATATTTCTGCCATTTATAGTATTTAGTGCTCGTTTGTTGCAGTTTATTTGGAATGACTTTTGGCTTTTGAAAAACTATATTTAGAGTGTTTGTTTCATCTTATAAGCCAAAAGCCAATAAGGTATAACACCCTTTCTGCATTGAAAAGTCAAAGCCATTAGCCACAACAAACGAACCTTTAGTAGGAAAAGAATGCAGCTATGTGAATCTTTGAAGGCCAAAATATATATATATATATATATATATATATATATATATATATATATATATAATGGCAAATGTATATTTTTTCCTCCAAAATCTCATTTTTGAATTATTAATTTTTGAGTTATCATTTCATTTTTTCTCTCTCCTATCCTCTCACTATTTTCTTTCTTTCTCTTTCTCTCTCTCACCTCCTCCCTATTTTCTCTCTCATCACCACCATTTCCTCTCTTTTAATTATGTTTAAACATTTTTCTCTCTTTAAATATAAAAAATAGTAAATAAAATAAAAATAATAGTTACGGAGTCAAGAAAATAAAAATATAAGAAGAAGTTAGTAAAATAAAATAATTTACGGAACAGAAGTTTAAAACAAATTCTTAAAAATATATATGAAAAAAAATACATTAGTAAAATAAAAATATTTGATAGAACAAAAATAATAGTTACAGAGTCAATAAAACAAAAAACAATTTTAACTGAGGTTACTAAAATAATAAAAATAATTTACGAAACAAAAATTTTAAAAAAATCTTAAAAATAGTTATGTAAACCAAACATACATTAGTAAAATAAAATTATTTGACGAAATAAAAATAATAGTTACAGAGTCAATAAAACAAAAATAATTTAAACTGAGGTTAGTAAAATTATAAAAATAATTTACGGAACAACAGTTTCAAACAAATTCTTAAAAATAGTTATGTAAAACAAAAATACATTAGTAAAATAAAAATACTTGATGGAACAAAAATAATAGTTACTGAGTCAATAAAACAAAAACAATTTAAACTGAGGTTAGTAAAATAATAAAAATAATTTGCGGAACAAAAGTATTTCGTAAAACTAATTCTTAAAAATAAAACAAAAATAATAGTTACGAAGTCAATAAAACAAAAAATACAATGGAGATTAGTAAAATCAAAATAATTTACGAAACAAAAATAATAGTTAACGATAAAAATAATTTCGTTATTTTGATTTTAGCTTATTTTCTTATCAGAAATTCTTTTATTCGTACAAATATAATTTGGTAAAAGTAATCATTCAAAATGAAGAACTTATTTGAGTTCAGATTCTATTTTCAGGGCGGAAAAAACTCAAGTTTGTTCGAAGACATTTATTTTACAGAGTTTTTGAATAGTATAGAGTGTTCGGGATTGCCAGACCATTGATTGACACTTAAAATTGGTGTTCCAGTAATGCTATTGAGAAACGTTGACCATGTTGCATTGTGTAATTGAACAAAACTAATCATCATAAATATTGAGGATCACATTGTTGAAACAAATTTTTGAAATGAATGAATGTTGGAGAAAAAGTTTTTTATCTCAATATTGTCCTTAACTCCATCTGACGTAGACCCTAAGGCGTAACCCAGTGGTATAGTTGAGACTTTACAAAATGTGAGGTCTTAGATTCAATCACTTCCATGCCCCGTTAGGGAAAAGGTCTACAAAAAAAAAACAAAAAAAAAATTCAAAAAAAAAACAAAAAAAAACTCCATATAATGTAAGGCTTTCAAGTTCCAGAAAAGACAATTTCAATTGTTGGTATCATATGCAATGACAATTAACAAGTGTTAAAGTCAATAATTGCATGTAAGTCTCTTCCTGAAGAAACCAATATTTAGCCATAGACAGTTATATGTCGCAGCTTCTAGAGTAACAAATTATTTTGATTTAAAGAAATTGATATGTGGTAAAGATGAAAAACCAACTAATAAAACAACAAATGTTGTATATAAGGAAATTTTTTAGAATCTATAATGATTAGTGATATATAGATGTGTATTTGTTAATAAACCGATTCTTCTTATTTTATCCTTCAATATTTTTTATCCTCTTTATTTTGTTTATGCACGATTTAGTTAAAAAAGAAGAATGATCGTGCGTTTAATGCACTGGTTAACAAAACTAGTTATATATAAACTACATGAGCTAAAATAATAAAGACACTCGACAGTTGATATCATCAAATGCATTAAATTACACTAGTTGAAATGAAAATAAAAGAACGGAAGGGAGCTTATTCTTATTCAATTTAACATGTCTTATATCATTCATTCATTAATAAGGCAATAATTACTACTTAATTTTAAAATAAGTGTTGTTTTAGTAATTTGATACAGATTAAGTAAATTTATAAAAAGACTGATCCATCCTTATTTAAATTTATTTACTGAAGTTAAGTTGTATTAGTATTTTGTTTCCTTTCAACAACATTTAATTAATAAATAAGGGTACTTTTGGCAAAAGGTTTTTTTTAAAACCCAGTGGTGAGGGAACCTCTTTCCTTGCAGTCCCTCAAGAAGCGTCAACTTCACATGTTCCTCCAAATACAAACCCCCACCAAACACCAACCCACCAAACACCCCCATTACCCAAAATCCAAATCCCCCGCCTAACCCTTATTACCCAAACGTCAACCCTTTCTCATCCTATTCTCCATATCCTTTTCCAAGCACCAATATCCCCAAGAATCCAAATGACCTCCCTTTTCCCATTACCAATCCACTCCAAAATAGCCCACATATGGACCCAAGAAGTTATAACCAGCCAGGCCAAGTAACGACCTATTTACCTTTTAATGATTCTGGCCGCCAAACCGAAACCGCCAATAACCCACCTACCCAAAATCCTTATCCAACCCAGAATCTTACCCAAAATCCTTACCAAATACCGCAACAAGAAAATAACCCAGCCTTTCCTAATCCTACCAGCATATACCAAAACCCAACTCTTTCTCCCACCAAAATGGTGGCTGACATGGAAAGTTTGAAAAATATGATGCTCAAAGTTCTGAACAAAGGATAATTTTCTACGCGGGCATTGGCATTGCAACCTTCAATAATATTACCTTCAAAATTTAAAATGCCTAACATAGAAAAGTTCGATGGGACTGGATGTCCTATATCTCACTTAAAATCCTATTCTACTGGCATGCAGTCAAGTGGAGCTAGCTTTGAAGCTATGGCTTCCAATTTCCATCTTACCTTAATAGGGACTGCCAAGCAATGACTAATGTTAGCAGACAATAGCACCATGGGTACTTGAGACCAAATAGCTAAAGGGTTCCTAGAAAGGTACAAGGACAATACTACCCCTGAAAATAAAAGAAATCTTGAATCGTGCACCCAAAGGGAAATATAAACATGTGTTGAATTTGCAGCAAGGTGGAAAAGAAAATTAGCTCGATCTCGACTGATCCGGTGAGTCATGCAATGTTCATCAAAACCTCCACCCATTTACCCTGAACACATGCGGTATCTCCCTACAAAGAATTTCAAAGAGGTAGTGGAGATAGGAGTCTCAGATTGACGAAGATATATGGACCGGCATTTAAAAGTCAATACGCCGGCCCAACTCTTTTCCGCTACTCAAAAGGACAAGCATCGTGATCACCAATATGGTAGGGAATGCATCCGCCAATTTTCCTACCCAGAATTATAACACTGTTCCATGGTCCTACGGAACAGATAGGTCTGTCAGGGAGGAAACAATAGTCCGAACAGGAATTTCATGGGGCAGAACAAAGGAAGCCGCTACTATGATGAACTGCACGCTCCTCAGTCTGTGATACTACAAGGGCTAACGGCACAAGGGGTGATAAAGCCATTGGAAAACTATAGGCCGCCGAATCCCCTGCCCAACACGTGGAATCATGCCCAGTACTGTGAATACCATCGCTGCAGTGGTCACCTCGCCGACAAGTGCTACGTGCTAAAAAACGCCATCCAGGACCTAATAGATGATAAGGTTATTGAAAAACCTCCTCCTAGACCAAATATAGTCAATAACCCTCTACCTCAAATCAATATGATTGAGGTTGATGAAAAAGATTGTGTACCTAAGTTCGAAAGAAATAAACATTCATTGCCATATATCATTATCCCTTTCTCTCCAACCATAAAGAGCCTAGTTGCAATATGCTCTCTTGAGACACTATCCTGGGTACCCAAAATACCTGTAGCACTGAAAAAGCCACTTGGGTCGGTGGGGATGTCAACCACCTTACCAGATCTGGTCGAGCCTACCAACGAAACCAGGAAAGAGGTGACCACTCCAGCAAAGATCAAGAAACGATACTGGGGCTAAGATTGTGGAAGATACTCTGCTAGCTCAGATGAAGAAAACTCAAGCCAATATATCCCTCTGGGGCTTGCTATGTGCTTCCAAAACCCACCGTGATACACTGGCTAAATCTTTGGGTAAAGCGGTCATCCCTATTGAAACCTCCCCAAATGAGCTCACTCAAATGATCGGAAACATACACTTTGGGAATGTGATTATGTTTACTGATCTAGATCTGCCAAAAGAAGGAACCAACCACATTGGTGCTCTCCATATCACTGTGGGGGTCATGGAAAAAAGGGTTCCCAGAGTTTTGATAGATAATGGCTCTTCTTTAAATGTGTGTCCCACAAGCACGTTAGTCAAACTGAGAACAAAAAATATCAGAGCTTGCTCCTTCATCACAAACGGTAAGGGCATACGACAACACTAGTCAATGTGTCCTAGGGGTGGTCACCTTAATGATGACTATTGGGCCGTTAACCATGCCAGTAGAATTCCAAGTTTTGGACATACCAGCCACTTTTAGCCTATTGCTGGGACACCCTTGGATCCATGGGGTAAAAGGGGTGGCCTACTTGCTGCATCAACGTGTCAAGTTTATCCATGATGATCACATAGTGATCATTCTGGCTGATACTCTATTGCAATGAAGAAGGTTGTTACGGAGCATAAAATTGGTCCGTATTTGCATGGAAGGGGTGGAGTAGTGATATCTCATCTGTTGTACGCTGATGATATGATTATTTTTTGCAACGCCTCGAAGCAATCTATTTTGGCTTTAAGACGTGTTATTTCCTCGTATGAGAACAGCTCGGGTCAGCTTGTTAACCTTGGTAAGAGTGGCTTTTATGTTGCGGAGTCTTGTTCCCCTTCTAAACGCCATTAGATTGCCTCTTCATCTGGCTACAGTCATTGCACATTCCCTATTCGGTATTTGGGGATCCCTATTTTTCGAGGTCGTATTAAATGTTTGTATTTCAAAGACATTGTGGAGTAAATTGTGCAGTGTATTTATGGCTGGCGTGGTCGTCTTCTCTCTATGGGTGGCAGGCTAACGCTTTTGAAATCAGTGCTGTGCAGTATTCTTGTTTACTCGTTGGCTGCTATTCGAGTTCCTCGTTCCGTGGTTCGGCGGCTTGAGTCTCATATGGCTGATTTCTTATGGAGCTCTGGTGGTTCTTCTCGCACTCATTGGGTGGCTTGGTCTTCCGTTTGTCGCCCTCTTAAGGAAGGGGGCCTAAGACTTTGTTCCTTTCGGCACGTTATGGACTCTTTGCATGCTAAGATGGCCTGGAGTGCATTGCAATGAAGGAGTTTATGGGCAAATTTTGTGTTCGAAAAATATGATGGTAAGTCTGGCTTTTCCAGCCGTCTCACGGCTGCCCCTAAATAGAAATCTATTCTTTCTCAGCTCCCTTTGGTGATGCAATCTAGTCGGTGGTTGGTTGGTAGAGGGCAGATTTCTTTTTGGATGGATGCCACTTTAAAAGTTCACCAAGCCCTCAATGACCGTAATGTTACTTGTGGCCCCTTGACACTCCTGATCGGTTGATTTCTACTTTAACGTCTTCAAGCCGGTTTCAGACCTCCAATTTATGGCAGCTAATTCATCATCAGTCTCCTTTTGTCTCTTGGGCGGCCAAGCTTTGGCAACCGTGGCTTCCTCTTAAAGTCAGTTGCTTCATGTGGCGCTTATGCCTTGGTGCTATCCCTGTGGAAATTCAGCTTCATATTAAAGGGGTTTCTATTGTCTCAAAATGACATTGCTACTCTCAGACTAGCTGTGAATCTATTGATCATTTGTTCCTTCATTCTGAGATTGCTCGTGCTATTTGGGATTATTTTGCGCGCCCCTTCAATAAAGTCAGTTCTTATGGTTTGATTAGTCATCTTATGCATGTCTGGTGCACTAATAGCTCTACTCGAAATCAGGCTGGTGTTTGTAGTATTGGTATTTTGCTCTTGTCCTGCTGGGAGATATGGAAAGAGAGGTGCAATGTTGTTTTTGATAATGTGCCCATGCAAGTGGCTAGGATTACTTCTCGTATTTGTAGAGGTCTTCGGGATGTTTTTTCGGTTTTTATTCCTAAATCAAGGGCTCTGTTGGAGAAACTGGGCATGGATCATTTACAGCTTCCCATTATTGAGCCACCTATTCGTAGGGGAGGATGGTTTCGATGGGATCCTCCCCCTCCAGGTTTTTGTAAGCTTAACACTGATGGGTCTGCTGTGCATGGTAATCATTCGGGTGGTGGTATTTTGCGAGACTACCAGGGTCATTTGATTACAACCTTCTCTTCTTTTTATGGCATAGGCACTAATACTAGTGCAGAGATTAAAGCTCTTCGCGATGGCCTCCGCCTTTGTCACAATCTCAACCTTGCGAATGTTATAGTGGAATCGGACTATATGGTCGCTGTTATGATCTTATCCAATCAGCATAGCGCTCCATGGATGTATGATTATGACTTACGGGATTATCGTAAGTACATGGATGCTTTTTCTCTTCATCATGTTTTCCGGGAAAAAAATTTTGTCGCAGATAAACTTGCAATGTGCCCATACTCATAAAGGCTTTCAGAGTTATAATTCTTCGTCAGAGCTTCCTAGTCCTGCTTTGCAAGCTTTGGTTCATGATCGGTTCGGACTTTATAATTATAGGAAGAATGTTGTCTAATGTTGTTTTTTCGAGGTTAGGCTCTTTTGCCCTCCCTTTTGGGCCAGGCTCGTTGTCCCCCTCATGTTTGTATTTCTTTCTTTATCAATAAATTTTTGCAGGGTGCCGCCCCTGTTTCCCAAAAAAAAAAAGATCGTGGAAAATAAAGAAAACGGGGACATCCCAATCCTCGAAATAGAGCATGATGGCACGGGTATATTCCTAAGTGGCTTTGAGGTTATCCCCCAAGCTAGAGTCAATGCCATTGAATATGAACGAGAAACTGACATCACTAGGAAAAAGACTACATTTCTAGGAAACATGGTCCTTTTAAACATGTTCCGAAAAATGAATTATATGCCTAGTCTGGGTCTCGGCAGAAATCAGCAAGGACTTATTAATCTAGTTCAAGATGAATTTAAGGAATGTATCCCTCCTTTCGGTCTAGAATACAAACCTACTCCAGCTGAAATAGCCGCAGTCATGAAACAAAAACGTGAAAAAAGCAAGGCAGAACGAGAAAGCGTCCTTACAAGTATCCTCCTTTCCAATCATACAGAAAAACCCTAAATGGTTACTTTGTAAGGAAAGGGGAAACAAATGTCTATCTCATGTTTCTTGAGCCCTGGTTAGACCAGAATGGGAAAAGGCACCCTGGGAGATCTTCGAAGATGTCAGTCTCGCCACAGATAAGATGGAACAGGTTACCCTAGAGCCCAATACCCCTGCATGTAAAAATGTCACCGCTGAGAATACTTGGTCTATAGACCAAGATGATTATTCTCTTGCCCTGCTAGATGATGACTGTTTGGGAGACAGTTTCCTAGGTATGATAGATGGAGGCACTAGCTATGAAAAGCTCCCTACTGAGTTCGAGTCTATTGCTGATAAGCCTATGCAAAATTGGTATATTACGACCGGCCCGCTCTTAACGCCCGCAGATCTGGTGGACCGTTTTATTCCCCATCCTTCTTATAGCCTTACGGATTGGTCATCTACCGATCCGCCCCCTAAAATTGAGGATCTCAAACCCCAGGTCCTCAATAATGTAAATAACCCTGTACAGTTTGCTAATAATGATAATCTAGATGTCTTTACGTATTCCTTAGTTGCACCTTCATTAGAAGACACATTAATTAATTTTAATAATGAGTCATTTGATAAAATGGACCCAAAAGATAAAAGTTACCTGCTTGAGCTCGCAAAGTCAGTCAAGCACCAAGAAAAGCATCAATCGGCAGCAGCAGATGAAGACTTATCTACCATCAATCTGGGGTTGAACAATGAAACCAAAGAAGTCAAGATCGGCATCTACCTGCAAGATTCTGAAAGGGTGGCACTTATTGACCTCCTCAAAGAATTCGTGGACATCTTTGCATGGTCCGACGAAGATATGCCTGGGCTAGATCCAGCTATTGTTGAACACCGGATCCCTACTTATCCTGATGCTCGGCCAGTCAAACAGAAACTCCACCGAATCAAACCAGAATGGTCACTACAAATGAAAGAAGAAATCATGAAGTAGTTACATGTCAAATTTATTCGGGTAGTTGAATACCCGATCTGGCTGTGGTAGACGCTGATATTGTGGTAGACGATGTGGCTTCTCATAAAATAAGATCCTTTGTGGACGGCATGCTAGGCTATAATCAGATCAAAATGGCAGCAGAAGACTAGGAAAAAACATCATTCATCACCCCCTGGGGAACCTACTGCTATACTGTCATGCCATTTGGGCTAAAAAAATGTTGGCGCTACATATCAAAGAGTTGCCACCACCCGCTTCCACGACATGATCCACAAAGAGGTCGAAGTGTACGTTGACGACATGATCGTACACTCCAGCGATGCCAACGGTGCCCATATCAAAGACCTTCGAAAATTCTTCGAAAGGTTAAGAAAGCATCAGATGAAGCTTAACCCCACCAAATGCACATTTGGGGTTACCAAAGGCAAGGTCCTGGGATTCATGGTGATCGAACAAGGCATCGAGATCGAACCGGCCAAAATCAAAGCCATCATAAATATGTCGCAACCAAAAACTCCAACAGAAGTCAAGGGCTTCCTGGGCCGATTGCAATACATCAGCCGCTTCATTAGACAACTGGCATCCATATGTGAGCCCCTATTCAAGCTCTTAAAGAAAAATACTGACCAAGTCTGGGACGAAAAATGCCAGCTAGCCTTAGAAAAAATAAAAGCCTACCTTATCAATCGACCAGTGCTAGCTCCTCCCCATACACATAAACGTCTCCTCTTATATTTAACCGTCACCGATATGTCAGTAGGGGCTATGCTCACCCAAGAAAAAGAAATTTCCTACATTGAAAATGCCATCTACTTCATAAGTAGGAAGCTGCAAGGAAGCGAGCTTAATTACTCAGCATTGGAGAAAAGCTGCATCGGCCTGGTCTGGGCAACCCAGAGGCTCAAAACTTATCTGCAAGCTTGATCCATCAGACTCATCTCCAGGATGGATCCTATAAAGTACATCTTCGGCAAGCCATCACTATCCAACCGACTAGCCAAATGGTCATTCCACCTCAACGAGTTTGACATCACATATGTCACGCTCAAATCCATCAAAGGCAACGTAATTACAGACCATTTAGCTGATCTACCTCTAGAAGCAGAAGATGCAGCTGAGCCAAGCTTCCCAGACAAAGGTGTCCTAGAAATTTCCGATCATGACGCCAAGTGGCAAATGTTCTTTGACGGAGCCGCCAACAAAAGGGGCTTTGGCATAGGGATCTTGTTAATTGATCTAGTAGATTCCTACACTCCGTTGGCCATAAGGTTGGAATTTGAATGCTCAAATAACACAGCTGAATACGAGGCCTATATTACTGGTCTAGAAGAAGCCCTCCGAAAAGGAGCTAAAGATTTGGAAGTCTATGGTGACTCCGCCTTAATCATAAACCAAGTCGAAGGGAAGTGGAAAACTCAGGATCCCCGGCTGCAGCTTTATCATGCCAAACTGACAGCACTAGCCAACAAATTTGATAATATCTCGTTTCATTATTTGCCACGAGATTAGAATCAATTCGCCGATGCCTTGGCCACTCTAGCATCATTGGTTCAAATTCCCACAGAAGCCAATGTCCAACCATTTATAGTTGGGAAGAAGGTCACTCCGGCCTACTACTTCAGAATTGATGTTGCTCCTGAAAAATACAACGAGCCTTGGTATTCAGACATCATGAATCTACTTCAGAGAGGAATCTATCCCCCCAGCCTAGACAAAAGGGGGAAAGTCTCTCTACGGAGATGGGCATCGCAATTTGTAGTCAGCGGAGGCAGCCTGTACAAAAGGCACTACCAGGGCCTAAACTTATTATGCGTCGATCAGGCCAAAACTGAGCAAATCATGAATCACTTCATGGTGGTACCTATGGACCACATATGAATGGGCACATACTATCCAAAAAAGTCATCTGACAGGGGTACTATTGGAGTACACTGGAAACTGATTGTATCCGGTGGATACGTCATTGCGACAAATGCCAGCGCTTCGCAAATTTACAGCACGTGCCCCCGCATATCTTATACGACTCCACAACCCCCTGGCCTTTCTTAACCCGGGGAATCGACGTCATAGGAAAAATCCATCCGAAGGGATCTAATGACCACGAATATGTTTTGGTAGCTGTCGACTACTTTACAAAGTGGGTAGAAGCCTCTTCCTACAAAATACTTAATGCTCGAAAGGTGTCTGAATTCATCAGAACCAATATCATATACCGATACAGAGTACCTTTCGAAATTATCTTCGACAATGACACACACTTTGAAGAGGACGTGAATCGTCTACTCGACGAATTCAAGATCCAAAGGCATAAATTATCCCAAACCGACCACAAGTAAATGGTCTCGTTTAAGCAACCAACAAAACACTTGAAAACATCATCAGAAAAATGGGTGACACAGGAAGAGACTGGTCAGAGAAATTACCGTTAGCCCTTTGGGGCTATCGTACTTCAGTTCGCATACCCACTGGGGCTACCCCTTATTCTTTAGCATATGGCATGGAGGCTGTGCTGCCTATTGAAGTTGAAATCCCATCAGTAAGAGTAATGATGGAATCAGACATATCAGAGATTGATTGGGTCAAGCAGCGCTACGAAGAATTAGCCATGATCGACGAACGACAACTGCTAGCCCTGGAACACACTCGGGCATATCTAAGGCGAATAGCTCGAGTATTCAACAAAAAAGTCAAAGGCCGTGACATCCAAGTCGGAGACTTGGTGCTTTGTGAAAACCCCCTAGTTATGTCGATACTAGAGGAAAATGGAAGTCTCCGTGGATGGGACCGTATAGTGTCAAAGAGATCCGGCCAGGAGGTGCGACGCTCCTCACAAATCAAGATGGGGAAGACCTTGTTCATCCCTTCAAACTTGATAAGCTTAAAAGGTACTATGCGTGAGCCGAAAATATATATGGCAATTGCTTCTCTCTCCAGCTCGCTAGGTTGAAAACCCGAAAAGGCGGCCTAGGTAAAAATTAGATTATAAAAAAAAACAAAAAGGAGAAATAAGGGCTCACTAGGTTGAAAACCCGAACGAGCAGCCTAGGCAAAAGTTAGAGCAATAAAAGAAGAAACATGAGAAAAAAAGAGGGAATGCAATTCCCAAATTCTTAGCATCTCAGCATATGCAGAGTCTTGACTGGCTAAAAAGAAAAAACCACGACAGAGCTCGCATGAAACATCAAAATATAACATAACACCATACATAAGGTGCAGCCTAGGAATAAGCATCTAAGACATTTAAGATTAGCATTTATTCATGTACATTTGTCTATATACATACTACTTGCTATCTATACCCCCTATTCCCCCCCAACTATCCTTTTATTACAACTTAGCCTCGGAACGGTCCAACAGTGCCTGCGGCGTCTGCCCAGCCGTGACCATATACTCCTGCGAGGCATAGAAGAAGCTCCAGTCTCACCAGCGTGAGAACCACCAAAAGTGTCCTCATCTTTGTTAGTCTCAAAGGGCACAATAATAAGCTAGAAGGGGGGGTTGAATAGCTTATTAAACACTTAAAACTTTTTCGTATTGATTCCTAAAACAAACACTTGCAATCTATTGAAAAGATTGAAGTAGCAGAAGTCTTGCAATAAGACAGACTAAGTCTGCTGGTGAAGTACTACCGGTAGACTTAGCTGGTTACTCAAGTTTGCAGCTAAAGGAATAAGTTAACAGATATGAAAATAGAGTAATGCAGTAAGTAAAGAACACATGTATTTTGAGATGGTTCGCACTATAAAGAGTGCTACGTCCACCACCAAGGCAGTCAACCTTGGATTTAAATGTGCACTATATTTTCCACTAGTTCTATTACAGAAATATCCAATGGATCGTGTACAAAATATTTTACTTGTGTTTTGGGGTGGGGGTATTGAATATCTGGACAAAACATAATATTCAGCGTGCAGAAGAATAGTAGAAGGAACAACAATAAGAAGCAAAGGATTAAAGGTTGATGCAGATCTTCTTGTTGTTGTTGAGGACTTCGTTGATCAGTTGATGATCTCTTGAATGCACTGAGTGTATAAAGCTTGATGTTGTTGCGAAGATTCAGAGCATTGATTTTCTTCTGACTTTAATGGCAGTATTTATATCTTGGGCATTCTTGAGATCGTTGGTGAAGACGAAGTGAGTAACAACTCTATTAGGTTGAATGCATTAAATGCCTGGAGCTGTTTGTGGAATTCTTCTTCAACTGATATGAGCAGGGAATGGTGAAGAGTTGTTGCAGCAACTAGCAGGTGAGCAATCAGAGTTGCAGACCTGCAATAGTAGGTACAGTGTGTATGTGTCAGTTTGTTCACCTGTTATGTCACTTTTCAAGAGGCGAAAGTCTTCATGCTTTTTCGGAAAAGCTGGAGGAACGTGTCTGAGAAGTCAGGAGATGATTTAATTCAAATTCAAACTGATTTAAGGCTTGAATTAAATAATCCACTTGAGCTTTGAAATCTGGAAGTCTAGGACAGGTCATGTTGATTCGATGCAGACAAGGTCTGCCACTGGGGGTCTTCCGATGAAGCCTTCAGCCGAAGTCTTCCGTTGAACCCGTGAAGTCTAAAAACTATTCTAAGGAAAAGTTCTATACATAGTTGCCACGCTAACTTGTACGCAGCCCAATTAGCCACTTAGCATAGAACCTAATGTAATGAATGAACAAATGCAAATCAAGATACAATGAGAAACAACAATCTCCTCCTATTTGCATCTGGTCATCATTATTTACAAGTGAGGGCTATGAAAACTTTGGGATAGATAATAGCTTGTTAGAAAATGTTTTTGTTTTATAACTGTAGGCATGCCTCAATCAAAAAGAAAACACCTCAAGTGTAAAAGCTAATCTAAGTGCTAACAAACAGAAGAGATGAAGGATCAGCACACGGATTAGTAATAAACAACTCAAATAGATTTAAACTGGATGTTTAAATTCTAAGTAGATATATGAATTTAAGTAACAAGAATTAAACAGAAGATGGTTTTTGAAAAGAGAGAACATCTGTATTTTAAACAAAAAGTTTAATGTTTACAGAGTTTTCAAAAACGAGATAGATACGAAGGATTTAGGGATAGAAAAAATATGAGCTACCACGGCCTTTTCCCTTTTCCTTTGTTTGCTCTGTCGGTTGCTTCTCTTTCTCTGCGTTGGCATTCGAGTTCTTCAACTTTTCTGGTGTATTCATCATCGGTAAACGTTGGTTGTCTGGTGGAGCGAGATCGGTAGTCGAGTTCTTCACGAAGTCTGTTGTTCTCCTCCATCAGACTTCGGTTCATAGACCGAAGTTGTCTCTCCTCCGTGATGGCCAGATCACTTTCACGCTCGGCATTGATACGATCATGAGTTGAGTTAAGCATCTCATCGTTTAGCTACAGTACTGGAGCGCGACCATGACCCAGATGGAGAGTTATGCTATGGAAGAGCTGGTAGAATAGAGTAGAACAGAGTCTGACACACTCGTTGCATTGAGCTTCTATGTTGATTTTTGAGGTCGGTGGACTCATGCCGCATTTCTCCAAACTTTGTCCACACATCCTCTTGAAATTGGCGAAGGATGGCGGCATTCCTATCGGCAGCCTTGGACGTTTCAGTTGCAAGTTCAGTAGCAGCTGTGGAGATACTGGTAAGTTCTCCCAGTCTGTTGTAAATATCGTCCAGGCGGATGAGGATTTCTGAGTTGGCTGGTGAGGATGGAGAAGGGTCGAGACCTATGTGAATTTGCTCAATGCCGGCAGACGAGGTGGCGTCTGCAGAGGTCATAGGGCGGAAGAACTGCTGGAGAGGTGGAGTGGCTGAGTTGGATGAAGAAGAGTCGGGTGTAGGAAAGGTATGGGTAGAAGAGGAGTTTGAGTGAGGAGGTGATGAAGGAGGGGTTGGGGGATTCCAATATCTGTGTCGGAATGATCACAGACATTTGAAGGGGTCGGTAGAGGTTCAGTTGAGAACCAAAAGGAAGGAGGGGATATGAAATGTCTTCTGGTCTCACAGAGGTAGGTTTTGGTTGAGGGGGAGCAGGTTTGGGAAAAAGGTCTGCTACTGACGAGAGTTTGAAGATGAACCTCGTAGAAGCAGATGAAAGGGTAGGGATACTAGGGTGTTAGAATCATGGGGATAGGTTGGCTTGGGTCTGATTATGAAGAAGGGTTGGTTTGGGAGAGAGTGGTCTGGTTTCGTTCGGATGGTGTAGTTGGGTTGGTTGGATTACGAGGGGGTGAAGATGGGGTAGAGGGATTGGAGAGTAGTTGAAGGGAGATGGAGGGGCTGGAAAGGGAGATCTGGTAAGCTCCTGAGGGATTGATTCCTCAAAAGTTATTGGCTCCTCCGGAGGGATTCACCTGAGTACATAACTCAGTAGGATTTGGTTGTGAAGGGGTAGATGGTTGGGTGCCAGCAGACTTCCTTCGCTGCCTCAGCTGCTGGACAGGAGATCCAGTACCTTCATCGGCATAGATGATAGGGTCTACTGGTGGCTTGGTCGGTAGGCCTTTATGCAATCGCATGCGTTTAGGCTTGGGTGAAAGTGAGGGTTGGTCAGATGAAGGTTTTCGTTTGGGGGTTTAGGATGGTTGGGGAGTGGAGGTTGTTGGTTCAGGGTTAGATGGCTGGGGAGTGGATGTTTGTCCAACAATGGAGGAGCCGCCAGCCATGACTTGTCACGCCTACCTTTCGCCTCGGCCGAATCCATTTGGCCTGAAGCTTATCTATGTCCGCTTCCTCGCCTTGCCTTGGCTACATCGCCTTTTGTCTTGGCGAATATGTCACCAAGACTTCGCTTCATCCGTGAGAAACCAGCCGCCTTCTTGTTTTGAGCGCCTTTTTCTCGCTTTCAACAAACACGACTACCGCTAGCTCTCTGCTTAAGCAGGATGTCACGAGCAATGGTAGAGGTTGCTTTTTTCAAATTTTGTCGCGCCGAATGGAAGCCTTTTATCGAAGCATCATGAGCCGCCCATGTCAAAACGCCGTAACTACCATAGGCAATGGCTTGGCCACTCTTTCAACAAAGAATATTTGGTAGCCTCGCTGTCGCCTTCTCTCTTGTTTTCGCATCTATGTACTTGTCAAGAAGGTAGATGTCATCTGCTTGTCCTTGGCTACTTTGATGAGCTCATCTTCTGTAACGAGAGCGTTGATTTCAAGAGTATCCCTTAGCAGGGTGTTAATGAGCCGGACAAAGGGCCTTTTGAAGTTGGGACTGTCCTTCACTTTTGAAACGTAGTTGCGTAGTTGGTTGAAGATGATGGCGCCGTAGCTGAGGTGAGTTCGTAAGTAAACGCAAGCGCCAAGGCTGAGTTTTGAGCCGCGAGGTTGTCATGGGCTCCATTCTGAATGTAAGAGACTTGTCCAAGAGATGACCGAGCAAGAGACATCTGTGGGAAAGATGCTCCTCAAAGATTTTTATCCGAGGTTCCTTTGAGTGTTAGTTCCCCTCATTGCTTCCTCGTGCTCAAAAGAATGGATAGCTCGTAATCTCTCGCTATAGCGAACACCAATAATTTTGGATATCATTTTGGCAAATAGAGAGATGGGTCGTCCACGAATCCATCCACGGATTACAGACGGAGTCTTGTGTTTTTAACCATTCACTGGTACAATTCTTCAGCGAGGAGGTTGTTCTAGTCTTCGTCAGAGACGTAAGAGGGGAGAATCCTGCACTCATTCATGTCGCCGCAGACATTTTGGCTCCGCGGCAAAAAGTGCAAACAGCTGATCAATGCACATGCCGGGCGTATATATATTTGGTTCCAGCCTCCGAATGATGTTATGAGCGCAGAAAGGAGGATATACCGAGGTTGATTGATGGACCAGGGTGAATGACTTGTTCGGGGTCAAGCACCTTTCTCTTATCGGTTTTTGTCTTGACAGATGATTTCACCTACAATAACATTTTCAGAAATTAGGGCTTTTCTCGACATAGAACAAACAACCAAAGATTTCAATTTAAGAAGTAAAAGAAATTTTCAGATGAAAAATTTGAAACCCACCCTTGAATGTTTGGATAGATAAAAACAGAGAAACATTAATGATGATTTGCAAAAGAATGAGTATACAAAGTACGAGAAAACCGTTAGTTTCGTGGTTTTGAAAAACAACAATGGCGGAAACCGCCAAGATACGCAGTGTCTTTTCGGATTCCTCAATAAAATGACTCAAAAGAAGAATTTTAAGAATATATCAAAGGAAATTGTCTTAATGAGTGTCGAAGATCTTACCATTGTCACAGTAAGGAAGAGAAGCGAGAAGAAATCAAAGAGAGCGAAACAGTTGCAAAGAGAAAATAAGGGTTTGAGTAGAGAGAGAATATCTGAGAGAGAAAGAGGGTTTGTAAAAGTTTGAAAGAGGCGGTTCGAAGTCTATTTAAAGAATGAGAAAAGTCATTTTTAGCGAAAAATGCCTTAGATGATTGACAGGAGTCTATCAAAAGGCTTTTAGCTTAAGATATTTTCAAAGAAATAACAAAAAGTGACTTTAACCCTTTGCCTTTTAAGAAAACCTTTACACTTTAATAGGCAAGACAATTGAAGTACTAACTCGGTAATAACGAAGAGATTAAGTCTGCCTGCTAGTAGCAATTTAAGTCTCCGCATGAAAGAAAGCTTGAAAATTTTAAAAATAAACTTTAAGCCGTAGGATCAATCATACCAAGATTTCTCCTTAAATAAGAAACCAAATTGGTAGCATCCAAAGGCTTGGTGAGAATATCGCCAATTGATGTTCGCTTGGAACATATTCCGCATCGATGTTACCTTTTTTCCACATGATCTTTCGTGAAGTGATAACGGATATCAATGTGTTTTGTCTTTGAGTGCATTACTGGATTCTTAGAGACTGAAATTGTAGAAGTGTTGTCACACATAATTGGACAATTTGTAGTCTTTATGTTGTAGCCCACTAGTTGCTGCTTCATCCATAGTAGTTGCTGAGAGCAGTCGATAGTCACGGCATCAATGTATTCGCCTATATGGTCGAGCTTGCAACCGATTCCTTGCTTTCAGATGACTATGAGACATGTCTATTTCCAAGAAATTGACAGTCCCACCTGGTGCTTTTTCTCGCTAACTTTGCAGTCCGCAGAAGTCTCAGACTGAAAAACCCAACTAGATCAAAGTTGTTTCATGAATACCAGATACCAGATTTGTAATGGTTGAAACATATCCGATGATACGCTAGCAAAGAACAAGTGTGATTCTCCTTTGATCTCGCCAAATCTAGCACAAACACAAACAACAAACATTATATCGTCTATTAGCGCAAGGGGCAAAGAAGTGAACATATGATTCCTCGATACTTGGTCACGCTTCTGCTTTCCTTTTCATCTTTTGTC
>CM028383.1:33515084-33647541 GCA_013146195.2 Codonopsis lanceolata
TTTTAACATCATATTTAAGCTTTGATATCTTATTCATCCAAAACTTGATTTGGACAAATAAATATATCATTTCGATGTTCTTGCCGAGTAGAACACATTTACACAATTACTTTTGTCAACAAACAATGACACGTAAAGAAATTTGTGCCTCAAGTTGCACAATTTCTTTTACTAAAACACTAATTTTTAATAAGTATTATACTTTAACTCTTGAATATCTTATTCATCCAAAACTCAATTTGGACAAATAAATATATCATTTCGATGCTCTCACCAAGTAGAACACATTTGCACAATTACATTGACCAACAAACAAATGACACGTAAAGAAATTCGTGCCTCAAGTTGCACAATTTCTCTCACTAAAAACACTAATTTTTTTAACAAGTATTATACTTTAAGTCTTGATATCTTATTATCAAAAACTAAATTTGGACAAATAAATATATCATTTTGATGCTCTCACCGAGTAGAATACATTTCCGCAATTACCTTCGTTAACAAACAAACGATACGTAAAGAAATTCGTGCCTCAAGTTACACAATTTCTTTCACAAAAAACACTAATTTTTCAACAATAGAAGAGATGTATCCCACATTGGTTAGAAATTGATGTTGGTTTTAAAAATTCTATTATTAAGTACCAATAGAAGAAATGCATCATGCATCATACATTGGTTGGAAAGTGATGTTAATTTTCAAAATCACTAGAAAACCAAAAGTTTTTAAAGCTTCCACATGGATGCTTAAGAATGAAGATTTATCCAAAGGTGGTGAGGTGACACAACCATAGTGCTCCTCACCAATTATATATGTATATATATATATATATATGATAAAATATTTTTACAATTATTACCAATAGAAGATGTATATCTCACATTGGCTAGAAATGATGTTGAGTTTAAATTATTTTTTATATTATATAACACATTGTTTAAAAAGAAAATGTTAGATTTTAAAGTCTTTAAAAGACTAAAGACTTTCACTTTTACAAGAGATGTATCTCACATGGTTACAAAATATTCTACTATTATTACCAATAGAAGAGATGTAGTATCACACATTGGTTAGAAATTGATATTTGTATTAAAAATATTATTATTAATTACTAATTGAAAAGATGTATCATACATTTGTTATAAAGTGATGTTGATTTTTAAAGTTTTTTGTTAAAAAACTTCTACCATTATTACCAATAGAAAATGTATATCTCACATTGGTTAAAAAATGATGTTGATTTTTAATTATTTTAGATTATATAAAAGACTTACTATTATTAGCAATATAAGATATATATATATATACTTTTGGTTTTCTAACCATTAACTAATAATTAACTAATAATAATACATAATAATAATCATAATGATAATGAGTATTGGTATTAGTATATATAACTTCTTCTATTGTCAATAGTAGAAGACCTATATTTAAAAAAATTACAACTAACATTACTTCTAACCAATGTGGGATAAAACTCTTCAAGGTTAGATATTCCTTCTAATGACTCACTTTTAACATCATACTTTAAGCTTTAATATTTTATTCATCCAAAACTTGATTTGAACAAATAAATATATCATTTCGATGTTCTTGACGAGTAGAACACATTTGCACAATTACTTTTGTCAACAAACAAATGACACGTAAAGAAATTTGTGCCTCAAGTTGCATAATTTCTTTCACTAAAAACACTAATTTTTAAAAAGTATTATACTTTAACTCTTGATATCTTATTCATCCAAAACTCGATTTGGACAAATAAATATATGATTTCGATGCTCTCACCGAGTAGAATACATTTGCGCAATTACATTCGCCAACAAACAAATGACACGTAAAGAAATTCGTGCCTCAAGTTGCATAATTTCTCTCACTAAAAACACTAATTATTTTAACAAGTATTATACTTTAAGTCTTGATATCTTATTACCAAAAACTCGATTTGGACAAATAAATATATCATTTTGATGCTCTCACCGAGTAGAACAAATTTGCGCAATTACATTCGTCAACAAACAAATGACATTTAAAGAATTTCGTGCCTCAAGTTGCACAATTTCTTTAACTAAAAACACTATTTTTTTTCAACAATAGAAGAGATGTATCCCACATTGTTTAGAAATTGATGTTGGTTTTAAAAATTCTATTATTAAGTATCAATAGAAGAAATGCATCATACATTGGTTGGAAAGTGATGTTGATTTTCAAAGTCACTTGAAAACCAAAAGTTTTTAAAGCTTCCACATGGATGCAAGTATTTCACATTGGTTACAAAATATTCTAATATTATTATCAATAGAAAAGATGTATCACACATTGGCTATAAATTAATGTTGGTTTTAAAAATACTATTATTACCAATAGAATAGATGTATCATACATTTGGTAGAGGATAATGTTTGTTTTTAAAGTCTTTAAATAGAAAATTTCTACCATTATTATCAATAGAATATGTATATCTCACATTGGTTAGAATGTGGTGTTGGTTTTAAAGTCTTTAGATAAAAGACTTAAACTTTCATTACCAATAAAAATATAAAGTATGTATCTCAAATTGTTTAAAAATGAATTATGATTTTAATAGTTTTTAACAAAATGACTTCTAATATTATTATCAAGTTAAATGTTAATTTTAAAAGTCTTTAGATAAAAAAAATTACTATTATTATTAATACAAAATATGTATCTCACGATAGCTAGAAACTTATATTAATTTTAAAAGTATTTAGGTAAAAAAATCGTTTAATATTAGTAACAATATAAAAAAAATTATAACAATAGAAGAGATTAACAATCTAATTATAATATCTAAAAGTTATATTATTATTACAAAAATATATATATCCCACATTATACCCGTGCATAGCACGGGCTAAATAACTAGTACATTATAATACTAAAAGACGTATATAGATATATAAATGGAAGTGATTTTAGCCTCCAAGAAATGTTTCAGCTTCCATTCTCAAAGTTTAATGTATCTAGTAACATATGTAGTTAATATCAAGTCTATTCATATTTTAAAACAATTTGGACACTTATACCAAGTTAAATATGATGTGAGGAGACACGATTTTCAAAATATGATATATTTTTAGTAAGTAGATTTTGATGGAATCTTGCTATATTTGGTTGTGCTAATTATTTCTGCCTTTATATATATATATATATATATATATATATATATATATATATATATATATATATATATATTATTAGATAATAACAAATAAATCATTTAAAGTAGAATTTGAAAAAGACTCAATTGTTAAAAAACTTGAGAATACATCTTTAACAAAATGATATGATGTGTCACAACCTTAGACTTCCTGACCATCTTTCTAAAATATTGAAGGATCAAAAGTAGTTATAAATTATAATCTTATTTTACTAGGAGTCTGTTTGTTCCAGGGTTTTGCCAAAAATACAGGCCAAGAACACAGCTTTTTCCAATTACAATTTATTTAAATTCATCGTTTGAATAAGTTATATTATCAAAACGGACCATTCGTTTTCACCGCTACAAATTGGAACTTTTTAAAATAAATTGTATTTTAAAAAAGTTGCACTAAACGGGTTTCAAGCATTTTTGTTGTTGCTTTCTTTAACGTACATTTCTGAAGCTAATCAAGAGATAAGTGTGAAGTACATTGTTCGTGATGTATTGTATAGTACTCTTTTCGTTTGATC
Source organism: Codonopsis lanceolata (assembly GCA_013146195.2). Classification (NCBI taxonomy): domain Eukaryota; kingdom Viridiplantae; phylum Streptophyta; class Magnoliopsida; order Asterales; family Campanulaceae; genus Codonopsis; species Codonopsis lanceolata. The sequence continues at coordinate 33,518,781 of CM028383.1, forward strand.
TGAAAAGTTCACAAATGAAAAGTTTAATTATTAATAAATAAAATAAAAGTATTTAAAAAATTAATCATACTTACAAAAATATTTAAATATAATTAACATATATATATCACACGTGGATAGTAAAATTAAAAAAATATGAAAATCGTAAACATAACTTTTAAAAATAGATCTTTTAAGCAAAATATATTATTTGAGTAATGCTAAATGACTTAATTGATTTAGATAAAAAAACATTTAAAGCTCCCTAAATCATCTAAAAAAGACGTTTTTATCATTTACATAATTTAACTCAAATTAATTGTATTCATTAATTGTTATTGCATCTCTAATGGTGAACCTTTAAAAAAGTTTTTTCACGGTTTTTATATACCACATCATCTGCCATTTTAAATTCAAAAAACTCATCGTTTCATTCACAATGATAAACTTGTTTTACTATAAAGATGTTTTAATGTTGGCCTCATTTTTATTGCTTTTTCCTTTTTCTTTATGAAGTGCTCCTTACCTATATACCACTCGTTTACAAACCTTCCATAGTGATAAAGTTGTTAGATGATCCAGATCATACCTTTATGAGCATCGTATGAACCTTACCATTGGAGATGCTCTTAGTAACATTTCATCTTCTCCACATAATTTTTTTTATTAATAGAAAATTGCAATTTAGATAAAATATTAGAATGTTGCCCTCATTGATTTGGATTATATTGATTCATTAAGATTTATTATAAAATAAAATAATAAACACTTCACCCGTAACAATAATAAATGTTACAATAAATTATTTTAGTCCACTTAATTCGCAATTAAGTAGGGTCGGTAATGTCAACCACAACAAAAAATTTAGGCAGGCCAAGATAAATCTAAACTAATTCGTTGGGATAAATTGCAGGCCGATCCACTTTCTTAAATATTTAATCTCTTAGATATCTTTTTTTTACAACTACATAAGACTACTTTTATAAATTTATTTCAATAATATCCAATTTTCTTTTTCTTGTTATTGAGACCAACCACTCCGTTTCCATCTTCATCTTCCTCCGTTCTGTGGAATTTAATCGTCCCTTTTTCTCTGTGAGTGGATGGGGGGAATTGGCAGAGCCGGACAGAATCCCATAGTGAAGTCAAGAACTAAATCATAACTGAGTGCCCCTTGCTTCCCATTTCCCACTGCGTCCCACACAGTATAGGATCAAGATTTATGGACCAACCAACCAGCGAGCCGAGCCGGGTCGGGACGGGCGGGCGGCGGCGCGCGCGCGTGTGTTTGGACCTACACCTAGGTAGGTCTTCCCTCCTACACAAAAGTGTAGTGGCCCAAGGGCCTGAAAGTAAAGCCTCAAAGCTCTACCTTATAAGGTAGAGCTTGTTTCATTTTGTTCCCAATGTGGGATTCCCACATTATACATTACATGACTTAGTTTATTCAAGCTATTGGAAACCAAGTTTCCAACAATCCCCCACATTGAATAAGATATCATGTAAGTTGATGACATATTGATATTTACAGAGATACAACTGAGAGTAGCTAGAGTGGAAGAGGTGGCTTTTGGCTTTGAACCTTTCCTTATGAGTTACTATCGGGAAGACTTACTAATCAGTGACTGGTGTGTCTTGAACTGACTGGTGTTTGATGTCAACCAAGACAATAGTATTCACATAGCTGCCCTCAAACAACGTTTGATTCTACGTTTGTGTTCATTTTGGCCCTGAACGCTTCCTGGTTCTGTGAATGTTGTTAGAAAATTTTGCCTCGAAATTTCCATAAGATCGGCCAGTCTTACATTCACATAGGTGATTTCTTATAAGGGTGTATCCTGTCAGTACCCCGCTTGATCAAATCAAGTCACAAGAATCATTAAAAGCAGTGCTTATCCTAAACCGTGACAGGTAACACTAGTGTTTTCACCATAGGAATGAGTAGGAGTGTGAGTCCGTTAGTGTTAACAGTGAGATCAATTAGTTTGGTTGTCCCTTTGAACCTAGACCATGGGGTTGCCAATCAACTAGGTGGGGTTTTCCGCTAAATGTTCTCTTTATTTCATAGGCTTGAGGCCCATTCCCTTCGATGAATTGCATATATACTAACTCTCTGGACAATCCTTTAGTTAATGGATCCGCTAGGTTGTCCTTAGATCGAATATAATCGATGGTGATCACGCCGTTGGAGAGTAGTTGCCTAACGGTATTGTGTCGTCGCCTTATATGGCGGGACTTACCATTATACATGTTATTTTGTGCCCTTCCAATTGCGGCTTGACTGTCGCAATGGATGCATATGGCGGCACGGCCATGCCGAATATTTTCAAGGAAGTTACGTAACCATTCGCCTTCCTCACCGCTTTATCTAAGGCGATAAATTCGATTCCATAGTAGACCTTGCAATGCAAGTCTGCTTGGAAGATTTCCATGCAATGGCACCGCCACCAAGAGTGAATACAAATCCACTTGTTGACTTGGAGTCGTTAGTATCGTTAGCATCAATGTATCCCAATTAGCATCATATCCTTCAATAACTGCCGGATACTTGGAGTAATGCAACCCGTAGTCCTTAGTGTATCGAAGATATCTAAGAGTCCTTACAATGGCTTTCCATTGATCGGGGCCGGGATTACTTGTAAACCGACTCAATCGGTTAACTGTTTGCGCGAGGTCGTATGGCGCTGCGCTTGTAAGATACATAAGACTTCCAATGATTCGAGAGTATTCAATTTGAGATACGCTCTCGTGTAGGTTCTTTTTGAGATGAAAGTTAGGGTCGATTGGAGTCTTAGCAATGCTTGTATCACCGTTGCTAAATTTCTCTAGCAGTTTCTCAATATAATGAGATTGTGATAAAACGATCTCCTCGGATGTTCTAGATATTTTAATACCTAGGATGACATCAGCTAACCCTAAATCTTTCATGTCAAATCTGCTGGCCAACATCTTTTTGGTGTCTTTGATCATGTTATTATTGCTACCAATAATTAACATGTCATCAACGTAGAGACAGATAATGACGTAACCTTGTTGTGTATTCTTAGCGTATACACACTTGTCACATTCATTAGTCTTGAAGCCATTAGCAAGTATAACGTCATCAAAACGTTTATGCCATTGTTTTGGTGCTTGCTTTAGACCGTATAAAGATTTGACCAGTCGACAGACCTTAGTTTCATTGCCTGGAGCAATAAAGCCTTCTGGCTGTTTCATATAAATTTCTTCTTCAAGTTCACCGTTGAGGAAAGCGGTCTTGACATCCATTTGATGTATCTCGAGACCGTGTAGTGCCGCGAAGGCAATGAGTAGGCGAATTGAAGTAATTCGAGTAACTGGAGCATAGGTGTCAAAATAATCAACACCCTCCTTTTGATTAAAACCCTTGGCGACTAGCCGGGCCTTGTATTTATCAATGGACCCATCAGGTTTCAATTTTCGTTTGAAGACCCATTTACACCCTAGGGGTTTGCAACCTTTGGGAAGGTCGACGAGCTCCCAGGTGTGGTTTTGCATAATGGAAGATATTTCGCCGTTGACGGCTTCCTTCCATTGTGGAGCCTCGGGAGTAGACATTGCTTCCTTGAACGTACGTGGTTCATTATCCACGAGAAACGTGGTCACAAAGTCTGGTCCAAAGGTCTTACTCGTGCGAGCTCGCTTGCTTCGACGAGGTTCATCAATGTCTTCATCTTGATGAATACCTTGATCAATAGCCATAGGGACTATTGCTTGTGAGGTGTTATCTTGTTCGTCAATTGACCAAGGAAATGAGCGTTTTACTGAAGTATCAATTTTTAGAGGAAAGATAGCTTCAAAAAACGTGGCATTTCTTGATTCCATAACGGTATTCACCTCGATTTCCGGATTATCAGATTTATGGACTAAGAACCGATAGGCGCTGCTATGGGTTGCATAACCAATAAAAGTACAATCCACGGTTTTGGAACCGATTTTAACCTTTTTAGGTGGTGGGACACTACTTTAGCTAGGCCCCCCACACTTTGAGGTATTTGTAGGATGGTTTTCGACCATGCCATAATTCATAGGGCGTTTTGTCCAATTTCTTCTGGGGAAGCTTGTTTAACAAGTAATTGGCAGTGAGCACCGCTTCCCCCCACATTTCATTGGGTAGACCGGATTGAAGCAATAATGCGTTCATCATTTCCTTTAGGGTTCGATTTTTCCTTTCGGCAATCCCATTGGATTGTGGGCTATATGGGGGAGTAACTTTGTGAATAATCGCGTGGTCAGCACATAAGTCTTTGAAGGGAAAAACATATTCGCCTCCTCGATCAGACTTAAGAATTTTTATCTTCTTTGAAAGTTGATTCTCGACTTCGTTTTTGTAAAGTTTAAAAGCTTCGAAGGCTTCAACTTTACTTTTTAAGAGATAGAGATGACAAAACCGAGTACAATCATCAATAAAGGTGATGAAGTATTTGTTTCCGCCATAAGATTCTATGGATTTTAAGTCACATAGATCACTATGAACCAAATCTAATGGTGTCGTGTCACGCTCGATTGTCTTAAACGACGTTCTTGTTTGCTTAGCTTCAACGCAAGTATGGCATTTGTTATTTTTATTAATGCGACTTGGAGGAATTAATTCCATTTTCATTAATCGTCTCATAGAGTCATAGTTAACATGACCTAATCGATAATGCCAAAGATCAAAATGCTCAAGCAAGTAAGAAGAAGATGGTGCTGTAGCACTTTTATTATCGACTTTGTATGCGGTGTTAACCACCATTACATTACACTTAAAAAGGCTCTCATCGAGGTAACCTTTACCAATAAAAACCCCACTCTTACTTAAGATAAATTTGTTCGACTCAAAAGCCAACTTAAACCTATGTTTAACCAAAAGAGAACTGGAGATCAAGTTTTTGCGAATGTCGGGAACATGAAGGACATTGGTTAGCACCAACTCCCGCCCACTCGTCATTTTCAGGGTCACTTGGCCTTTGCCTTCCACTCCCGAAGTAGATGAATTGCCCATGAAAAGCTTTTCCCCGGGGGTCACCTTGTTGTAAGCTGAGAACATCTTGGCATCGCCGCAGATATGACGCGTCGCGCCGGTGTCCACGAACCACTCGCGGCCCGTGCCAACCATGTTTGTCTCGGAGACGACACATATCATGCTGATCTCCTCATCAACCATGTTTGCTTCACGCTTGACCCGCTTTTTCCCGCGGCATTCAGCAACTTTGTGGCCAACCTTGTCGCAGTTCAAACACTTTCCTTTGAACTTGTAGTTCTTGTGCTGTTTGGGCTCTTCGGCCGAGGACTGCTTGTGCTTCTTGGAGCTTTCGGCAGCATGCTTGTGCTTGTTGCCCCTCGGGTCTTGCTCAACAACGTTGGCCCCGTCCACATTGCGGTTGTTCCTTTTATCCGCCACCTTGTTGTCTTGTTCAATCCGCAGCCTTAGGATCAAGTCTTCGAGAGACATGTCTTTTCGCTTGTGCTTAAGGTAGTTTTTGAAGTCCTTCCAACCGGGAGGGAGCTTCGACACGCAAAGAACTTGGAAAGGCTCGGGGAGTTGCATACTCTCGGCTTCCAACTCATGCAACAAAACCTGAAGCTGCTGAACCTGAGAAACAACAGGCTTAGAATCGACCATGGCAAAGTCAAGAAAACGAGCAACCACAAATTTCTTATGACCGGCGTCCTCGGTTTTGTACTTTTTCTCTAAGGACTCCCACAGTGCCTTAGCACTCTTAAATGGACTATAAATTTTATACAAGGAATTATTAAGTCCATTTAGAATGTAATTGCGACATAAGAAATCCGAGTGCTTCCACGACTCGGTGGCAGCCACTGCGGTCCTGTCCGTCTCGTTAGGGTCTAGGACGGGGGCTGTTTCTTTCAAGCATTTGGACAGTTCAAGGTGGTCAAGTAAAAGAGCATTTGCTGTTGCCATCTCTTGAATTCTGTTCCGTTGAACTTTTCGGGTCGCTCGCCATGGTGAGCATGAACCGCTGGCGGTAGGTCGGGAGTTGCAACAACAACGGGCTGTTCGACTACAACAACAGTTTCCTTTCCACTTTCAGAAGTAGTCATTGCTGCACAGAAGTGATTGAATCAGATTAATTTTTATGCAACAGTTTCAAGCAGAAACTGTTCAGATCACAAGCTGATGCAGATTATGTGAAATACAGACTATGTATTCTGAATCTGTATATTAACACAGGTTCAATGCAGTGTCAGAAACAAACTTGGATCAGACTGAAAGTGTCCAGAAACAGTATTTGTAGTTTTGTGAACCAGAAACAGGTTAATGCAGTAGCAAACTTCAGTGTAATGCAGTAACATGTTTTAAAGGTTTATGAAAACTGCAACGGAAAACAAACACAGAATATGAATCTGTAATTTGTAACAGATCAGGAACTGAACACTTAAGACTTATGTAATTAGGTTCTAAACTGTCCAGAAACAGATTTGAAATTATTTGTGTAAACTGAACCAGAAACAGTTTATAAATCTGTTTATATAAGCATGTTATATTCAGTTTCTTTGCAGGCTGAACAAACTGATGCAGGTTAATTGCAGTAATGCAAGAATTCAGTAATGCAAACACTGAATTTGTAACAAATGATTATGAGAATGGAATGTAAGGTGTTAGATGCGAAATTTCGTAATAAATGTGCCGAGTAATGCATGCATTAAAAACGTATGCATCAATCGGATGTGTTATCTCAGACCGAATGATATCGAAATGTATCTAAACCAGATTAAAGCAGGTTAAAAAACAGAATATGTAACAAAACATGTTTGAAACAGAAAGTAGAAACAGTTTTAGAGTTTGCTGAATCTGTTTGTATAAACAGGTTAAAACTCTAGCAGAATCAGGTTTTTAATCTTAATAAAACTGAGGCAAGAACAGGTTTTATCAAGGCGCATTTCCGAACGTAAATGTATGCGCACTGTATTTTGGATGACGATCGGTATGCAGTTAATGCAAAACGTAAGTCTGTAATGAAGTGTTAAAACTCTAGCGATTTAGCATCAAGACATAAACCAGTTCGTAAATCGTCCGAACTGCTTGTGTAAGCAGTTTAAGCAAAATTTCTGTTTACAGTCTATAAGTTTACCAGATTATCATGCAGAAACTGTTTTCTCTAAGCATGCAGATTTAGTGCAGTTTTCTGAATTCAACAGGAACTTGAAACTGAAACTGGTAATAAGTGAAGGCCTTAATGCAGTAACAACTAATGCAATGACCAGGCAGTAAGCGTAATCTGTTATTTTATGCGAGAATGCGAGCACAAACCAAAGATGCGTAATCACCGGTTCGGGTTTATAATTTAGAGTCTGAGTCTGTAATAAAACAGCTTAGTATACAGATTAAGCAGATGGTCTGAATCTGTAATATGATCAGGTTTTGTAACAGCATGCAGAATAAAATCAAGCAAAAAAAAAATCACAGGTTGCTGTTTTTAAAACCAGAATGTGAGCAGAAAAGATGAAATAGAACCAGATAGCATGCAGAAACAGGTTCTGGAAACAAAACCAGGCCAAAAGGGTCTTTTGTCTTAAGATTGTTATATTAGCCCGGCAGTGTAGTGTTGGTTTTTGTATTAAGATCAACGAGATTAGATCTCTGTCCTTAAGACAAAAACTAGAAACTGTGTTCTAGATCTGCACGGTGTGAATCTAGTGAGTCTCCCAGGATATTGATCTTACGTGATTGGATGTTTGGCAGATCTTCAAAACTCAATCACCAACGAATGCAACCGTTGCTGTAATCTCTGTAGGGCAGAAGGGAGAGTAAAAGAGAGCAGAATTTTCGATTGCAAAAAATCTGTTTGAAGGAGTATTTAAATGTCAGTTGGTTGGGAACGGTTGAAGGCGGTTGGCTGTCTGAAAACAGACACAACCTTTGGCAGTTGGCAGTTATGTACCAAATGAACCGGTAGCAAAAAGATAGGTTTAGGCAAGCAAGTCGGCAGACCAACCAACCATCCAGCCAGCCGAGCCGCGCCGGGTCGGGACGGGCGGGCGGCGGCGTGCGCGCGTGTGTTTGGACCTACACCTAGGTAGGTCTTCCCCCCTACACAAAAGTGTAGTGGCCCAAGGGTCTGAAAGTAAAGCCTCAAAGCTCTACCTTATAAGGTAGAGCTTGTTTCATTTTGTTCCCAATGTGGGATTCCCACATTATACATTACATGACTTAGTTTATTCAAGCTATTGGAAACCAAGTTTCCAACACAGCCTATCCTGCTATATTGGGATGCCCAAAAAGCACTCAATGAAAGGACAGAATCTCATGAAGAAGCCATTTCATATGCACAGATGTGATGCCTCTCTCCTTGGCGAATTCCAAGCATCCCAATGCACAATTTCAATGCTCAATTTTAAATTAGTCTACAAAAGTAATCCCGATGCACAATTCTGGATTTGCAAGGCATAATTAATCTCGATGCACAAATTTTTTTTTGATGCACGAATCATCGATGATCGAAATTCCGATACCCGATTTTGATTTTGCGATACATAATTAGTCCCAATTCACTAATTGGATTATCACTAAAGAAAATTTTCGATGCATAATTGTTATTTTGCGATACACAATTAATCCTGATGCACATTTTTTTTTTCTGATGCACAAACTTGATTATCGATGGATAAAATTGGATTCTGATGCAGTTCGCCTAATCCAATTTCATTAAGGGTATATTCGTTATTTTACCTCAAATTATTTTTTACTATCTAAATAAAAATATAAAGGACTTTTGGGATAAAATATTTCTAAAAGGGACCGGCATAGTTATGTCCCAATTCGTTTAGTAGCACTAAGGTGATAAAATGGGGTATCTCAAATTGAGTAGGTCTTGTGAGACATTTTTACGAATCTTAATTCGTAAAACGAAGCTCCTCTTTCACATTTTAATCCACTAACCCACGATAAATTAGGTCAAGGGGGGATCCGTCTTATATAAAATATCCGTAAAATCGTATTTCCTAAATTTTTGCCACTAAAATTTAGTTACAAAATTAATTAACAATTGTTATTGGTTAATAACCACAGGTTCCAAAATTCAGTTGGTGAGACCTACAAATTACTCTATTAATTAACATATCTCAACAATTTTTTTACACATTACTTAATACTCCCTTTGTTCCGAAAATTAAATAAAAAAATTCATCTTTTCTATTTATGCCGTTTCAAGAATATTGTTCATGTTTTTAGTATTTCTATTTTTTTGAAGTTAATTTTACAATTTAACTCGTAATTTCATTTTAAATTTTATTGATAGACCCCACTTTCACATAAATATTTTTTAAAACTACACATTATCTTATTATTTATTTAAAAAACTATTTTAATATGCACTCGAGTTACTCCGTTCCTAAATTATTTGGTAAAAACTTGTGTAGGACGGTCTTACGGATCTAGGATCCGTAAGACAGAGCCACATTTAAGAAATTGCGGATCATAATAAATAAACAACATGTTACTAAAAGTCACAATAATGATTAAGCTAAGATGGTTCACAGTTGATGATTAAGATTTGGCGGAAGTCTTGGCTTCAAATCCTAAATTTCTCATTTTACTACGGTGCCCTTGCACTTTCAAGGTTTGTCGCCTAAATTCTTATGTTTCCCACTCCTTGCAGTTTAATCCTCTGTCAGCTCCGTTAGCCCTTCGTTAGTCTCATTTACCTTGGGATGTTTGACGGACCCTAACGGATTTTGACGAAATGCTAAGTGACATATTTAAAAGACAAACGTGACACATTTTAAGGTTAAAAGTGACACTATAAAAGAAAATTTATTATAATTCCCATTAAAATAAAAGTAACACTCTTAATACTAAAACATGACACTCTTAATATTAAAAAGTGACACGTTTAATACTAAAATGTGACACTTTCAATGCTAAAAAGTGACACTTTTAAGATCAATAATGATGTTTTTTATTTATAATGTAAAATAACACTTCTAGGATTAAAAGTAATACATTTAATGCTAAAAAGTGACACTTTTAATGCTATAAAATGACACTTTAATACCAAACGTAATGATTTTTATTTATAAAAAATGTGACACTTTTCAAAGTAAAAATAACACATTTAAGCCCAAAAAGTGACACTTTTTTAAGGAAAAAATATAATTTTCATTAAAAATGTAAAGTAACACTTCTAAGGCCAAAAACATTTTATATTACAAAATGATACTGTTTATAGTAAAAATTGTCACTCTACATATATAAATATGAGGGGTGACACTATAATTTTTAAAAACTAAGGGATTGAATTGAGATTTCTGAATTTTGCCTTATTTAACCTGGATAGATTCGTTTTACAAATAAAGATCCGTAAAATCGTCTTCCAGGAGACCACCTCAAATTCTTTTGGTAAAAACTTGTTTAACACGATCTTACAACTATTTTTTGTAGGACATATCATCTTTACCCAACTCACCATATATTGATAAATTAAAGTGTAAGAAAGTAAAAGTCCATATTATGAATTAAGATTCGTATAACCGTTTATGCGAGATTTAAACAATTCTTTTAAGGGGAAAGAGTCAACCATCACGAGGCATAATTATTTCCGCCACCTCCCTTGAGTTCGTATTTTCCAAAGATGTCCCGTTGCCAATTGCCAATATTTGAATCTTCAGCGCCAATATACATTATAGTATATAAAGCATTTGTGCCTCCTTCGTTCTTCACACTGCGGAATACAAAGTACAAATATTATACAGAAAAGTAAAATGATGATATGTGGAATTTCAGTTGTTCCCGCAGTTATATTCTCTTCCATTATGTTGATTCCTGTTCTTCGAATGAGGAAGGAACTCCTCAAATTGCTACGAAATTTAATCTTTTTCAGCACCATCCACCATGATGATTGTCATGAAGGAAAAACACCCTCATTAGATCTTCCGATTATTCGATTCGAGTATCTACAAGCAAGGAGGCATCGATCCGTCGATGAAACGTGCTTCGTTTGCTGGTTCGATTACGAGAAGGAAGACATAGTGAGTCAACTCAGTCGCTGCAAGCATGTGTTCCACACTAGCTGCCTCCAGAAGGAGCTTCACCGAAACCGATTCTTGTGCCCTTTCTGTAGAAATCCAGCCTTCAAAGCCGCCACTAGTTCCCCTTGCAAGCATTCGTGAGGTGCCTCGCCTCTCAGTACTGGCTTAGGTATTCTTTGATTTTCCTAAGGGACTGATCAGAGCTGAAGCGACTAAAAGGTTTTGAAGATCTTCTCACGAAATTCCTACATACATATGGCGATGAGGATCGAATTGTTATTGTCGGCCGAAAATGATAAATTATTTGTGGCTTGCATAAAAAGAAATGACATATTATGTGTTATATAAGTGGCTTCACTTTTTAACTCACGGTAGAACATATATATAAGATGTTGTGATTTTATATCACACTATTCGGAACGAATCGGTACAAAAACGGGGCTATTGAATTAATAAAAAAATACAACCTCCTAACAATTAGCCAATTAATACAGATTATCTAAACAATGGAACTCCAAGGGACCAATGTGTAGGACTCCAAAACCTGCAAACAAACTGTTAGATTAAACAGTTATGAAAAGCTACGGGAAGGAACAAAAAACCCAAAGGAACGAAGAACTTCACAATTACGCCGTGATCCAAGCACGACTTGCCGTCATCGACCACAAAGGTCTAGGCTACAAGCTCTTTGACACAGATTCCTTTTACCGACCAAAATCCACCAAAGAGACTACAGTAAACCCAATAACTAAACTATCCAATCGATCGGACCAATCCTTTCTGACAACACAACGAGGGAGAAGGGAAACAACAAACCGGAGAAGAGCTCGGCCTCCGTTCACCATTGCAACGAGAAGAAATTGAGGAAGATGGCCTCTGTTCACTCACCGTCTCACAGAAGGAAGGACACACCTTCCGTCACATAAGAATAGATGAAGAAGAAAAGGGAAGCTGCTTGTTCTTTCTCTCTTTTTTCTCACTCACAGGTTTCGCACACAAAGTGGCTGCCGTAGGGAGGGAGTATAAGAGCGCCTTCAGTGGGAGGTCCAAACAAATTTCCAAAGCTTTTTGAAAAGCTTCTTGGCGTTGGAGTAGTATAGAGCGCTTGGTTATAATGCTAATGTGGCTGGAAAAGCTTCATTTTCTTGGACCGTTTCATAGAAGCTGACTCATCAAAGAGAATCTCACGTCTCTTTCCTGCAAATCCAAAAAAAAGATAAAAGTCTTGCTTTACAATGGTAAAATAAAAAATAAAAGTCTTGCTTTGCAACGGTAAAATAAAAATAGTCGTTAATTTTATTTTTTTATTGGCAAAACACACAAATTGGCCACCCAACTTTACCCCTTTTTGCAATTCGACCACCGAAACTTTGAATCATCTATTTTGACCACTCTACTTTCATTCTGTTGCAAGCGAGCCTATTTTCTAACGTCCGTTAGACAAGGACGTTAAGTTTAAATCACAATTCCTATTTTACCCCTGTTAATATCAAAAAGGGGGACTGTTAATCTTCATCTTCTCCCAAAACCCAGAAAAAATAAATTCAAAGAAACAGAAGCACATTACATGGATCAATCTGTCAATTTCGCCAATTAGGGCTACGCCAAAGTAAACCCATCTGAACTTAACAATCCCAATCTCCCCCACTGCAAGGCCACCCAAAACCACCGGACTGCCGTCTTCTTCTCATTTGTTCTCATTTTAACTGTTATCATCGGTACAACCATCACGCTCTTGCTTTACAAATCCACCACTGAACCACAGGAGCCGTCCTCGTCTCCGTCTCTCTCTTCTTCTAAACCCGACGAGTCAATCATATCCGTTTGCTCCGTGACTCAGTACCTCGATTCGTGCGTTGCCAGCATTTCCTCCATCATCGCTGGCGACGCCAACAACAACTACAAACCCGACCCGGAACACATTTTCAATGTGTCTCTACAAGTCGCCGTCAATGAACTGGCCAAGCAGTCATCTTCTCCACCTTTGCTCACCTCGATTTCGGCGAAGCAGCTTCCACCTGATCACCTGCGTCTCTTTCGATCAAGTACCTGCCTCAAAGATGAAGCGGATCAGCAAATCTCCGCCTTTGGTCAACAAATCTCCCTCCACTGTTGCATCTCTGTTTCAGATCTGGTAAAGATCCAGCGAAGGTTGTAGATTAGACGAAGATTTGGTTGAGTCGGTGAGGTTGAAATATGACAAGCTAGGGCATTTTATCAGTTGGGGGAGTGCTATGAGAAGAAGTAGATGAGGGAGGAGAGTTTTCTTCGCTGGGATAGATGGCAGACGAATCTCTCATATGATGCACCATTGATGAATCTTCGTTGAACTAGGCAACATTGATGAACTGTGTTTTAACATTGTTTTTTCCCATTTTACCCATAAAGTTAACGTTCTGGTCTAACGGGCGTTAGAAAATGGGCTCGCTTGCAACAGAATAAAAGCAGCGTAGCCAAAATAGATGATTCAAAGTTTCGATGACCGAATTACAAAAAGGGGTAAAGTTGGGTGGCCCATTTATGTGTTATCCATAATTGTTATTTTTTTATTTTATAAATTTTCCTATAAATAGGTTTCTAAAAAAATTAATTACATTCTTTCAAACATATATTACTTCTACACTTTCTCATTCTCTACACAAAGTATTATTTCCACTTCTTTTATTATCAATTATGGATAACGATTTTTTATAAATTTATTGAACTCTAATGTCTAAGATTCTGCGAATGCCGAAACTACTCCGAATTTTCCAGCTCCGTCGAATGTTCAAGGTCTGCCAAATATTCGAGCTTCGCAGAATTTTCAAGTTCCACCTTATTTTCAAGTTTCGCCAAATTTTCAAACTCCGCCAAATTTTCCTTATCCAAACTATCAAGGTATTTCAAGTATTCTAAATTTTTCTTATCCAAATTATCAATTTTCCATGTATTCGCAATATTTTAATTCGACTATGACAAACCAATATACACCCGGTATTTGAAATTCAACAACACCAACTCATACAAAAAGGGATAGTGTCGGTGAGTCTGCAATTCCACCATTTTTCACCCAAAAGGGGTTGGAAACCATTGTTCTTTATAATGAAGAAGACAACCAAACAAAAAACGAGCAAAAAACAAAGTGGAGCATTGAAGAAGATAAAATGTTTGCAAGTGCTTGGCTCATTATTTTAATAGATAGCGTGAATGGCAACTCTCAAATGATAAGGAGTTTTGGAAACAAATCACTGAATACTACAACAACAACCGAAAGACGAGAATTCAAAGGAAGTCGAACGTCTTGAAGTCGCATTGGTACACAATTTGTTAACATGTTAATGAATTTAATCAATTATTCATCTAAGTTAGAGATCAACATCGTAGTGGGTGGTCCGACGACCAAGTGAAGGAAACTGCACGTGGTCTTTATCACTCTATATGTAAAAAACATTTCAAATATGAGCATGTGTGGCTAATGGTGAAAGATGAGCCAAAGTGGAAAGGTGGGAAATCCAGTGAACAGTCCTCTAAAAGGACAAAGACATCTGAATCGGGAACATTTACTTCATCATCTAATGCACATACGAGCATCAACATCGAGGACAATAAAGTCGAAGTCCGCCCGATTGGTCAAAAGGTGACAAAGAGGAAAGGGAAAGCAAAAATTGCCAAGAAAAATGAAGTCAAAAGTGTCGATTTATGGGATAAGCATCGTGAAATTGAAGAAAGAAAGATTTTAGCACTCGAGGGAGGGACAACTCGTTGAATTATTAAATCTTCTTTAAGGATACTAGTGGCATAACGAATGAGCAACTATAAATGCATCAACACATTTGTGACTCGATCAAGGTCAAATATAATATTCCCTAATTTATGTTTTGTAGTTTTAATTTATGAAGTTTCTAATTGTTGTATTATAAGTTTATGTAATATTTTAATTAATGTTTTTTTTTCTTCATGTAACCCATGTGTAATATTTTATGTTATGTAATTTTTAATTGTGTGAAGGAAACTAGTCATTACAAAAACTAGCCGTTGTAAAAACTAATCGTTGTAAAAACTAGTCGTTGCAAAAACTAGTCGTTGCAAAAACTAGACGTTGCAAAAACTAGCAGTTATAAGAGGTCTATATATAAGAGGGTTGAGACTATATTTTCTCCAACCACAACCTCTTACACATATACATATAGATACACCAATCTCCACATTAAAAAAATGTCTCAAGATCTCAATCACTCCTATAAAAATGCACTTCTACAATTCGTGCACGATGAATTGACTGACGATTCAAGTGAAAATATGATGATGATGATTATGGAAATGAAAATGAAGGAAGAAAAGGCAGAAGCCTCCCACAGTCATAAACGCAGTCGAAAGTACATAAATCGAGAACGCGAAGCTGGATATGAAAGACTTTTCAACGACTATTTCTCCAATGAGCCAGTTTACATAGATCAAATTTTCAGAAGAAGTTATTGAATGAGTAAGAAGTTATTCCTTCGAATTGTAGAAGCTTTTTCAAATCATACAGAGTATTTTCAGATGAGGGTTGACGCAACCGATAGAAAGGGACTTTCCCTCTTGCAAAAATGCACTGCTGCTATTCGTCAATTGGCATATGGCACGCTTGCCGATCATTATGACAAGTATGTACGAATTGGTGAAACCACTGCAATTAATTGTCTAATGAAATTTTGTCGATCTGTGATTGAGGTATTTGGAAGCATATACTTGAGAAGACCCAATGCTCACGACGTCCAACACTTACTTCAACTACATTCTGAGGTCCATGGTTTTCCCGGTATGTTAGGAAGCATTGACTGCATGCATTGGCCATGGAAAAATTGTCCAGTTGCATGGAAAGGTCAATTTACCTGAGGTGATCAAGCGGTTCCAACAATAATGCTAGAAGTGGTCGTTTCTTAAGACCTTTGGATATGGCATGCATTCTTTGACGTTGCAGGCTCTAACAACGACATTAATGTACTCAACCAATCTCCATTGTTTAACGATGTATTGCAAGGACACTCTCCTCAAGTTCAGTTTACGATAAATAGCACGTAATGCACGAAAGGATATTATCTAGTAGATGGTATCTACCCAAAGTGGGCTTCATTTGTCAAAAGTTTTACATATCCAGAAGATCCTAAAAGGATAAAGTTCAAACAAATGCAAGAGGTTGTAAGAAAGGGCGTTGAGCGAACGTTCGGAGTCCTCCAGTCTCGTTGGGCAATAGCACAAGGTGCGGCCCGATTTTGGTATAAGGAGGCTTTGAAAGATATAATGTACGTGTGCATCATATTACACAATATGATTGTGGAGAATGAAGGTAATGCAATAAGTAACTGGAGCGATGAAGATGTAGATCCACCGGTAGCCGCATCACTGGGATTTATTCAAAAATTTCAACAATACCTCCAAAGGCATGCGAAACTATGTGATCGGGAAGTACATCAAAAACTTCGATCTAATTTGGTCGAACATATTTGGGAACACTTTGGAGACAACAACAATGAAAATTAAGTTGTAACGATTGAATATTTCTTATTAGTATTTAATTACTTTGTTTTCCCATTGTATTATGCAACTTTAATTATAATTCATATGATTTTATATTGATTTAGTTCAATAAAGTCTATATTGTTATATAAGTATTTTGAATTACTAATAAATATTTATGAATAAAAATGTTTTTTTCAAAGATAAATTTAAAAAATATATAAATTATTTTTTGGGTGTGTTATATTTGTTCTATAAATATTTATGTTTTAAAATGATATATTTATTTTTGAAAATAAATGTATATTGGGAAATAATAAAATATTTAGTTGTGGGTCTATACTATAAATCTTTTATGAGTTTATATATAGTGGAGAATATGTTTATAGAGAAAAAAAATTATAAGCTGATAACGTGGCAGGAATAAACCTTTTGAAATGTGTATTACTGTGGATGCCCTAAATACTAAAGTCAACCAGTTAAATAAGAGTTATTGAAGGAGCAAAATAAGGCAAGGGAAAACCAGATGTGCAAGTTACCATAAATGGGAATGGGCCAACCAGATTTTGGGCTTAAGGAAACTTAAAAGGCTGCCGCAAAAAATTGGGCCTCCAATTTTAACATTTCTCCACATTGGAACAAGTGCTAGTTCACATACATGGACTCACAAGGACATATTTTAATAAATGTATCATCATCGCCTATCCCTGGACTTGGTCCAACACAAAGTAAGAACAAAGTTGGGAAAAGATTTATAATACACACAAAGATGCAGAAATGAAAAAAATACTTAACTAATTCATAAAGCGGAAAGCAGAATCAGTCAAGTCACCATAGCTGCGCACACAGAACAACCATGAATTTTTTTGGGGAAATCACAAGAAAATGAGACAACCTTAATTACTGGGATCACCGGTATCCATCATAAAAAATTTCAAGCAGTTTAGAAATTTTTTAACAGGAAAGCACTTGGTGCTCATATCAGCACGATTTAAAGTAGTATCAACTTTATCCAAGTAAATAATGTATTTAGCAACAACATCACGGATGAAATGAAAACGAACATCAATATGTTTAGTTCTGTCGTGAAAAACTGGATTTTTATACAGTTGAATACCATTTTAACTATCTGAAAATACTACCACTTTTTCTTTCAAAATATCGATTTGAGAAATTAAGTCTTTTAACTAAAGTGTTTCTTTAATTGATTCGGTTATAGCTATGTATTCAGCTTCGGTTGTGGACAAGGCCACAACGGATTGTAATTGAGACTTCCAACTAATGCAAGACCCACAAAGTGTGAACACATAAGATGTGGTAGATTTCTATGATCTCTATCATTGGCATAATTTGAGTCATAGTTCAAAGAGTGTTTCAAGTATTGCAACAACCATTTAACGGCGTGCCAATGGTGCAAACCCGGGTTCGACATATATCGGCTAAGACAACTAATGGTATAAGCTATGTCGGGACGAGTACTAACCATCAAGTACATAATGGAACATATAGCATTAGAATACGAGATTTTACTCATTTGATTCATTTCAAATTGATTTTTAAGACATTGCTTTTTAGTAAGCATAAAGTGGGCAGCAAGGGGAACATCTACAGAATCGACATCTAACATAGAAAATTTATTCAAAATATTTTCAACATATGAAATCTGATTTAAGTAAACAATTGAGGATTTACAATATCTAATTATATTCATGCCAAGAATCTTGTTAGTATCACCCAAATATTTCATGTCAAATCTAGCACTCAAGTAATTTTTAACAACTTTAACCGATTTGGGACATGGGCTAATAAGAAGCGTATCATCCACATATATGAGCAAGAAAACAGACACATTTATATTATTCTTAAAATAGAGATAATGATCATACGCACTCCGCCTAAATTTTAAATCAAACATGCATTGATCAAATTTTTTATTCAACATGCGAGGAGACTGTTTCAAGCCATATAAGGATTTTTTAAGCAAACACACATAATCAGGAAATTGATTATCCATATAAACCTCGGGTTGCCGCATATAGATTTTCTCATCTAAATCACCGTGCAAAAAAGCAGTTTTTACGTCTATTTGTTTCAATTCTCAATCAAATTGAGCTACCAAAGCAAGTATAATCCTAACAGTTGTGAACTTAACTACCGGAGCAAAGATTTCAGTGTAGTCTCTACCTTCCTTTTGAGTAAAACCCTTAGCTACTAATCTAGCCTTAAATCTCACCGAATCAGATTCATTCTTGACTTTATAAAGCTACTTACAAGCAACAACAGAACAGTTTTTCAGCTTAGGCACTAAAGTCCAAGTTTGATTAACATGCAAGGAATTCATTTCATCATTCATAGCATTAATCCACTTATTACAGTTTGCAGATTTCAAGGCTTGATTGTATGTTTTAGGCTCGGTATTATCAATTGATTAAACACACTAAACACAAATGAAGTACAATCATCAAAACTAATGCCTAATAATAAGTCTAGTTCTATCACGAACAAGTTGATAGTCATGCAATTCATCCATTATAGGCACTTCATTTTGTTAATTTTGAACTTCATTTTGCTCATTAGGTTCAACATTTTCAGGATTAACATTATTATCATGCTCATTTTCAAAATTCACATTTTCATCAAACTCATGCAAATTTTCAGAGTTTTCAAGTTCAGGTTGTACACTTGAACTAACATCATTGGATCCTAAGAGATGCTCCACCATAATGTGAGCCGGGGCAGGGATAGGTTCAAATGGAACATTTAAGCACGAAAATTCGTTTTCATTAAACACAACATCCTTACTTATTATCACTTTAAATCTCGGTTCCTCTTTTAACCATAACCGGTATCCTTTCACAACCTCGTGGTAACCCAAGAAGACACATCTCACAGATTGAGGTTCAAGTTTATCATATTTCCTATGAGCATAAGCAGTACAACAAAAAATTCTTAAGTTTGGAAAATCAAATTTCCTACCAAAAAACACTACTTCCGGACATCTACCATGCAAAGGGACGGAAGGAGACATATTGATGAGATAGGCGGCAGTCAAGACTGCGTCTCCCCAAAACTTTTTAGAGAGACCCGATGAGACTAACATGCTCCTAACACGTTGCAATAGGGTTCTATTCATTCTCTCGACAACACCATTTTGTTACGGATTATAAGACACGGTCTTGTGCCTCTCAATCCCATTTTCACCACAAAAATTATCTATTTCAAAGTTGCAGAACTCTAACCCATTATCAGTCCAAAGTTTCTTGATTTTAAGACCAGTTTAGTTTTCAATCAAAGTTTTCCAATTTTTGAAATTTTCAAACACATCAGATTTGTTTCTCATTAAAAACAGCTAAACCTTCCTTGAAAAATCATCAATGATCGACAAGAAGTGACGACTTCCACCATGGGTGGGCACATTTGCAGGACCCCACACATTAGCATGTATATAATCAAGTGCACGTTTTGAAGAAAAATTTTTGGGGTTAGTGGAAGGTGGAAAACTAACAGGTTTTTGTTTGCTCATCATACAAGCCTTTTATGCCACAAACTTGTTTTATCTTCTTTAACAATATTAGCAAAGTTATCATCAAGACAAACAGGCATGGCAAAACAAACATACAAGTTACGACGTTTTTCAGCCTTAACAACAACTAAAGATCCCTTAAGAATTTTCATAATTCTTTTTCCCCACTTACCTTCTAAACCATCATCTTCTAAAGATGCACACGAAATCAGATTATTACATAAATCAGGCACATGTCGAACATTTTTCAAGGTAAACGTGTTTTCAGAATTAAATTTTAAACAAACATCACCAATTCCGGCTATTGAACACTTTTTCTCATTAGCCAAAGAAATAAAACCGTTTTCTAAACTCTTGTAAGAACAAAAGATGTTTTTAAATGGTGACATGTGATAAGTACATCCAGAGTCAATTAACCATTCATTTTCGCAGGCATGCATGGTATGAATAGAATTAACAACAATTTCACATAAATCATTTACCATAAAAACATCACCACAGTCCTCACTAGGAGAGGCCAAATTGCAATCACTTTGCGGATTCAAAATTTTCTTTTGAGGATTTGTGCAATCTTTCCTAAAATGTCCACATTCACCACAGTTGTAACATTTTCTACCTTTAGTCCTAGATTTTGACCTACTTTTGCTTCTATTCTTATTTCCAGAATTTAGATTATTCTCTTGGTTTTGATTATGATTATACTTATGACCATTATTTCTCTCAAGCGTCCTACCCTTCACCATGTGAACCTCACTGGTGTTTGATTTACGCTTATTAGCTTTCAAATCCAATTATTTGCCTTTTAATCTAGATATCACCATATCAAGTGTGATCTTATCCCTACCATACTTAATAGCAGATTTCACGTAAGCATAAGAATCAGGTATAGCATTTAAAAGCACATTCGAAGAATAATAATCTATGTGTTCATCACCGGTTCGTTTTATATCTTCAACCAATTTAGTAAAAGCATCAATGTTATCTTCCATGTCTTTGCTAAGATCTAATTTAAAACTGAAATTTTTTTCTAGGAGATAAATTTTACTTGACAATGTTTTTCTAAATTAAATTTGTTCCAATTTTTCCCAAAGACTCTTAGCATGTGCATGTTCACCACATTTCCGAATAACCGATTCAGATAGATTTAATATAATCGAGGAGTAGGCAGATTCATCTATTTCAGTTATGACATCTTCAGAAGTGTCTTTAGCATATTTTAAACTTATGGCCTTGAAAACATTTTCTTTAATTAAAATACTTTTCATCTTCTTTTGCCACATAGAAAAATCAGTTTTCCCATTAAAAGGTTCCAAACTATAATTAGATGAAGAGCCCATTTAGAGAAACAACACAAAACCCAACCAATCAAACCAAATCAGAATTTATAAGAAATTAAGAATTTTTAATCACAAAAAAAAAAAAAAAAATTCAAGCAAGCAAATTCCAACCAAACAATAGCAGTTTAAATAGAGCAACAATCAAGTAAATAAATTTCGAGACAATTATTTTTTTTAAGATTAAACACAGATTAAAAAAAATAGCGTAATTATTTCGAGATGAAAGAAGCTCACCCAATAAACTTTTAGAGTTACCAATTTTGGATCGAAAGAGGCTCTACCGTTTCACGGTATTGAACGCGGGCTCTGATAACACTGTTGTGATTTTATATCACACTGCCCGGAACGAACCCGTACAAAAACAGGGCTATTGAATTAATCAAAAATTACAACCTCCTATCAACTAGCCTATTAATACAGATTATCTAAACAATGGAACTCCAAGGGACCAATGTATAGGACTTCAAAACCTGTAAACAAACTGTTAGATTAAACAGTTATGAAAAACTACGGGAAGGAAAAAAAAATCCAAAGGAACGAAGAGCTTCGCAATTAGGGGTGGCAAACTGGGTGTTTTGGATCAATGGATAATAGGTCATTATCCATGGATAACCATGGATAATGGCCTATTATCCATTGATCCAAAACACTCATTTTGCCACCCCTATTCGCAATTACGTTGTGACCCAAGCACGACTCGCCGTCATTAACCACAAAGGTCTAGGCTACAAGCTCTTCGGCTTAGATTCCTTTAACCGACCAAAGTCCACCAAATAGACCATAGTAAACCCAGCAACTATCCACCAAGGTTAGAGCCACAAAATCGGTCGGATCAATCCTTTCCGGCAACACAACGAGGGAGAAGGGAAACAACAAACCAGAGAAGAGCTCGGCCTCTGTTCACTGTTGCAGCGAGAAGCAATCAGGGAAGATGGCCTTTGCTCACTCACTGTCTCACAGAAGGAAGGACACACCTTCCGCCATAGAAGAATAGATGAAGAAAAAGAGGGAGGCTGCTTGTTGTTTCTCTCTTTTTTCTCACTAACAGGTTTCGCACACAAAGAGGCTGCCGAAGGGAGGGAGTATAAATACTAAAGTCAACCGGTCAATCAAGAGTGATTGAAGGAGCAAAATAACTAAATAAGGCAAGGGAAAACCGGATATGCAAGTCACCATAAAAGGGAATGGTCCAACCAGATTTTGGGCTCAAGGAAACTTAAAAGGCTGCCACAAAAAAATTGGGCCTCCAATTTTAACAGATGTTAAATAAGATAATACATATGACATTATATCATTTTGTATACAAAATTTAATATTTTGTTTAAAATTTTAAATATTATCAATTTGGTGCATATATAACATTTATCTTTCCTCGTCGTTAAAGTAGTCGAAGCTAACTTTCCTACCCTCTTGCGTGAAATGTGCCGATGTACATAGTTATGTCGTAATATTTCATTTTCTCTACTCAAAAAGTATACATGTGAAAAATCTAATGATTAAAACATACAAATAGTATTGGAATCGGTTACAGTTACAAAATATTTAAGAAAAAAAATCAAGTTGTTTATAGTATATGTGGAATGTAAAGTAAAAAAATATGAAACATGGTGAAATTTTCAATATTACTCGTAGGCATTTGATGGTTATGGAACATGGTTGACATTTTATTTACTCATATGACGTATCAGATTTTCCAGATTTATTTTTGTACCATCCACTATGTATCAAACATGTTAACATTTTCATTACTCGTGATAATGTTGATTTTAGCACTAAGGGTATTATCGGTATGTCAGCCAGAGTCCTTGCCTGATCTGGATCGGTACTAGATATTTGGTTGGTTGATCATGAGATCTGTACACAAGGAAGCAAACGTCACCTGAGCAGGGGACGTCCCTATAAAGCCTCTTCGTCCTATGAATTAGTATATGATGAGATATTGAGATATAAAGAGAGAACATGTAGAGAGAGAATTTTGACAGCGTAGGTAAAAATGAGTGTCCCTCTCTTTGGGATGGGTCAGGGCTATAAATAGAGATGGTACATAACCCTTTTGGTTACACCATGTGGGATTTTAGAAGCGGAAAAAAACAACGTCGATATGGAATGAACATGTGATCTCGGCTAGCTAATGGCTAATCACTAGGCAAGCTTGATGAGATGGAAGGCACGAGGCGAGTATACAAGTCCATGTGATCCGTAGGGTTATCATTTACGAGCAAACAAGATTGCATATGGTCACCATGTGAGCATGCCTACAGCAGGCTAGTCTATTATGGGCATGCGAGCTGATCTGTTGCAGGCATACGAGCTTGTCTAGTCAAGCTCTTGAGAGACGCCTGTTGTTCCTTGGACAACGTGGATCCATTCATGGATGTTACATTGGTTGTTAATATGGTAGGATTGAATTGTGTATTGCAAGTTGGAAAGAAAATTCTGAATTTTGCATTGGAGATTTCTCTGTTTCACCAAGATGTGAGTTCTAAACTTGTGATTATACATGATGTTTCTATGATGAATTATTTTGTTGCATGTCATAAGAGTGTTGAAATTTCCCATGATGCATTGATGTTTCATAAAATTTATGGATTGCATGATATATATAAAGCTTTATCTTATTTGTTAGATCTAATTCTTCATAAGCATGTTAAACCTTGGAAATGTGATGAAATTCATATTGTTGATGATTATAAGCATGTTTTAACACATGATTTGATTTTTGAGCATAAAGGATGTTTATCCTTGAGATTACACTCTGGTTGTAATTTCTTATCGTTGCATGATTCATTATTGATAAATATAGATATGCAAAGAATGAAAGTTTTTAGGTTGATCTTTAAACTTGGTGAAATCAATTGTTTGTTTCAAATCGAGGAATTAAGTAAGTTGAGGAGCGAAAGATTTGATTATGGTAGTATCTTGTCTTATATAATCATTTTATTGATTTGCATGATTAATAGTATATGCTTTGGATTGCATAAAGTTTTGATGTTGAGCATGGTTGTGCTAAAAAGGGGATTTACTAGGTTAATGTTTAAACCTGGTGATTGTGGTTCTATAAAGGATTTTCATGAGGGAACATCGATTTGTAATAACTTGATGAGTGAGATTATAAACATTGATAGATTTACTTGTCATGACGGATTTGGATACATGAGTTTGTATGCCATATTGCATATTATCTTATTATACTTATTAATATCTTTCATTGACATTCCTTATGATGATCTTGTTGTGTTTAATGTTGCATATGTGATGTCATTCATGGAAAATCACCGAGTAATGCAAGTGAGATATGTTAGATTGGTATTTGAACCCGGTAATAGGGTTTGGATCTGTTTTGATGGTGGGACACGTTCCTACACCAAGAGATGTTTGTACTAAATTGTTACATAACCCATTGTGTGCTAACAATGTTGTTCATGTGGTAGTGCACAGTTTTGTTGTGTTTCTTCTACAGTTAAAGGAGGAAATCTTGATGGAGTACCAAAGTGTACCGATGGAAAGTCAAGCGAGAATGGTCTTTGATCCCGGTGATTGGAGATACATGGACTTTCATGGAATGGATTGCAAACATGGAGAGTTTGAGCAAATCGACGACATGAAATCATATGGTAAGCTTAATTTTAGAGAATATATCTTGGTTACTAAATCGTGTCTATGTGATGTAGGTCTTGATTTGAGGACAAATCCTTTTCAAGAGAGGGGGAATGATATGATTCTGACCACCAACCAAGAACCAAGATTGTCACAAGCAAGGGAGAGGCATTGGAAGCATGTAGATCAAGGTTCGAGGGTTCATACGAGCTTGGATCGAGGTTCAAGGGTTCTAAAATGCATAGAGTATGATTGGAAGATTCAAGAGTTCTATACAAACTTAATTCGTGGATTTATTGGAGATTCAGGCTATTACAATGGCTACTCTACAAATTCAAACATGTGTTGTGAAGCCTTAGATTTCATGGATGATGCCTTAAAGACTCGAGAAATGTTCGTTAATGTCAGACAATGACTATGGAAGCTTTTAACGCGTAAAGGAAGACTTTAGGGGGGCCAAAATGCAACTTTAAAAATTAGGCCTTTACAAAAAACGGGATTTGTATATTTTCCTTATTTTGGAGGATTTATGTTTCTTAAATAGATTAGGTAACTTACCTAATTGTTGCCTACATAGATTAGGTAAGTTGAGTAGTTTCCTAAGTGGATTTTAGGTAGTTTCCTAAGTTGATTCTAAGTACTTTCCTAAGTTGATTCTAAGTACTTTCCTTAGTTGATTCTACTTAGTTTTCCTTTTACTTTTAGGTTTAGGATTCACAACCCATATAAATAATGGTTGTGGCTTATTGTTTTGGAGACAACTTTCTGATTATTGATTAATATAGTTTTTGAGTGTTTTTCAAAACCTCCTTGTTCTTCATTGAACTTGTGATTATTTGGTGAGAGGCTAAGTAATCGAAACCCGAACTTATCAATAGGATAATCATCCCTATTGTGGCGTTCTTCATTATACCAAGGTTCATGTTCGTCTCGTAATTGGATCGTGGAGTACCACGTTCAATAACGGATCGTAGCATTGGGTCAAGGTGTCACAATCCATCAATTCATTGACGTTCTTCGCTTGCCGTGCTGCGTGCTCTTTGATTCCTCCATCGCGAGTACGCGTCTAGGAATCATATCAAATATGATCTTGCCGTTTTCATGCCTTATGTTACAATCTTCTTAAAAAGTTTTTGCGAACGATGTTGTGCAGACAAATTGGTTTTAGCGGCCTCTAGTCACCATTGCAGTTTTCTAGATCATGTCTTTAGAGTCCCTGTCAGAGTGCTTTGGCAACATTCTCATAATTTGGTGATCATATGCATGGATTAAGAAAACACATTTGTTGTCGGGAAAACCGATGGTCATAGAGGCGTTTATGTCGGTGAGCGGAGAGATCATGACTTGTGACTATCTAGCGAGCATAGTGGCATTGTTGTCAAAAGTTTTGATGATATTTCGTCGTGTTGTCCCAGTGTATTGCTTTGTAGGCGTGCCTTTGTGGGCAAATGTTTTCATATAGCATGTGGGTCATAGTATGATTATGCTGTTAGAAATAATATACAGGGAAGTCTTGCGGTGATTTCCAAGTCTACAGGTAGATCACTTCAAGTCTGCTGGTGGTCTTCAAGTTTGTAGGTAGACTTCAAGTCTGTTTGCGGGCAAGCGAAGACACTGTAGAAACCTTTAATCGAAGGCTAAATAGAACCATCATTTACACCACCCCTGCAGGCACGCGCGTGAGAGAGAGCTTCTACTCTACACAAGTTTATCCTTACCACATAAGATACTTGTATATAAAGTATAAACCACGCAAGCTTTTGTTAATTTGAGATAGACCAACTTCCAACTTCCAACACCACACTTTAATCAATCATAACTTATTCATCCAAACACCAAATTTGACAAATAAATATATGATTTTGATGTTCTCACGGAGTATAACATATTTCCACAATTACTCTTGTCACTATACAAATGACTCATAAAGAAATCTATACCTCAAAATTGCATAATTTCATTTTTTTAAACACATTTTTTCCAACATGCGCGTGATGGTCTATTGTTCGGCAAGAGAGGATTTGATGACGGGCAAAGCATTAATGGTTTTTTATGTATTGAATGTTGCAGGGCGACTATTATGAGAATAGTCATCTAGGATTCGAACTTTAATATGTGGGCTTTCGCAAGTGATATCTATTTGGAATAATTGCGGGTTGGTCCCCTTTTGTGAAATTAGAACCGCTTCATTCTCCTATTTTTTTTATTCAATTGCTATAG
Source organism: Codonopsis lanceolata (assembly GCA_013146195.2). Taxonomy (NCBI): domain Eukaryota; kingdom Viridiplantae; phylum Streptophyta; class Magnoliopsida; order Asterales; family Campanulaceae; genus Codonopsis; species Codonopsis lanceolata. The sequence goes on from CM028383.1 coordinate 33,545,904, forward strand.
TCAATTTTAATAAAATTGTTCCTAAAATACCAACCGTCGTCTTCAATAAGATAAGAAGTGAGAGATCAGCTCAGTTTCTTCCTTCCTCCTTCATTCTTTTCTCCGTTTGAGCTACCTGCTTTTCCCGAAAGATCGTACTTTATTTCTCTACCAGAAGCGAGCACATTCTGGGTTCAAGAAAGGGAAGATCAATAAATAGGATTTGAGCTACATAGATAAGGAAAATAGATGGAGATCTTAATCTCTTCCATGGCGAATTGATTTGCTGATGAGCCTCCCACCTTAATCTTTCTTCTTTGAACTTCCTCCATGAAGAATACGTCTAGTTATCAAAACCTTCCCTTCCGTTTTCTTTGTTTCTTTATTACAAAAACAAATGTGACCATCTAACAATTGCTTTTGAGAAGGAATGCTTTAGAGGCCCACAAAAAAAAAACCACACTAATTGTCGTTCGATGTGTGTGTGAAATGTATGAGACAGAGGGGCCGGGGCGGGATCGAGATCGAGATCAAGATCAGGTTGTGTGAAATTGTTGTGTCGTAGGATTCGATTGTTGCATCGTTGACTTCGATTGTTCTATTATGGCTTGAAAGATGAACACAAAATGTGATAATATGAATTAAAATTGTAGGAATGTAGCAATCAAAGTACACGTAGGACTCCCAAAGTCGATCAAATATTAATTATCGCTATAGAATCAAATTTCATGATATATACCAAGTCATTCTAATCTCAATAAACTCAGGTTGTGTTGCCCAAAATGAACGACGCCCAATGTTTTGAGTGATGACCAAAATTTTGAGTAATGTCTAAATTTGGGCAGTGACTTTTGCATTTCGACGCCCAAAAATTTGAGCGATGCCCAATTTTGTGATGTAGCTTTGTCCATGCGCCTTTTTTTCATTAATGGTATTTTTGTCATTTTTCCTTCAAAAGTGTATTTTAGCGATTTAAAACAAATATAGTTTTACGATTATATTTTTTTCACATGGAACCGACCCAATTATCACCCTATCTATTTTAGTCCATAGTGTTCAAATCAAGTAGCCCAGCCACACTTTTATTTCTTGATGATATTCGAGCATGTGATTTTCGAGCTGGCATTTTGTTTCCAAGGTCGAGTTGTTGGGTTTGTTATATTGCAGGGCGAATCGTAGCAAAATTTTAAATATTTAGAAATATGTATACAATATATGAAAAAGGTAGCCCTGGATCCATGTAGCGAGTTTACAATCGCGCATATTATACTAATGGTAAAAACAAAATATTAAGTTATTACGAAAAATACTTCCAAAAAGCTTCTTTTTAATGAAGATGTAGTAGATGTAATCAATTTGACGGCAAGTTCAATAACCTATATCTCGTAGAAGTTCACACGTCCCTTATCCAAACGAAGAAGATACTGTTTTTTGTTTTTGCTCTAGAGAATAGAGATTAATAGTCAGTTAGTCACAAAAGAAAATTCAAAAGTTGAGTTTTGTGGAGTGGGCGTCCGTTTCCATATAACGTATTATAATAACACCTTCTAATAAATCAAAACTCTAATGTGTATTATAGCTAATGTATACACAATAGTGTTTAGTTTTATTAGTAGGACTAGGTTATTACCCGTGCGATGTACAATTGATTTAGTATTGTTTGTGAAATTTAATTTTATAGATAAAATTTGCAAGTTATTAGAGTGAACCAACAACAACAAGATGTTCTCATAATTAATAATTTAAAAAAATTGTAAGATTACACCGAATCATCAAAACAATTTTTTTTGCAAATCATAAAATCGAACAAATATTCTTAGGAAGGGGATGAGAAATACCATGAAGACAGACTCGTCAATGAGGTGTTTGATGAAGGAGAAGTATTTCGCAGTGGTTGTTTGTAATTTTGGTGGAACATGTTTAATCAAATTAGATAAAATCTATTTTAAATTGACCGAGTTTTGGTAAAATAATAAAAACTAAAAAACTTCTACCAACCGAAACTTGTCTAAATCAAATGTGATAAAATATATTATGTACAAACCGATGTTGGAAGCAAAAAATGGTAAAAAAAAAAACAAATTACCATGAGAATTGAAGAGTTTTAATCAATTGAACCACATCTAAATCAAATGTGGAAAAATCTATCCGCAAAAGACTTTTGCCATAAAAACTTGGAGTCATAATCAAGTGAAATATTTTAAAATCAAATGTGATAAAACCTATCTGGAATTAACCGATTTTAACAGCAAAAAATGGTTAAAAAAACAAAAACTTTTACCATGTATAAATGAGACACCAATTTCAAAACTTTTACCGTATGCACAGTTTTAATAATTTTTTTTTTACAAAAGTTGTTTATAATAAGATGATTTTTTAAACTTGTAACAAATAATTAAAAATTTTAATTAGAATAATTTGAGAAAAACGAAAAATAAGGTAAATATTCAAAATTGATCATATGAATATGTAATTGAAAGATTAAAACCTAATGGTTTGTTTGATAGTCGGATAATGATAAGCAGTATTATTAATCCTAGTATTATTAGTGCCCTCGCTATTAATCCTTATTTGTATATCAGGGGTAGTTTTGAGATTATAAATGTTAATCCAAATTTTTTTTAGTGAGGACATTAATAATACCACCCTCCCCCTTGGTATTAATAGTGAGGGGATAATGACTTTATTCGGATAACTAGTGCTATTAGTTCCGACCACCTATTGCGTACCAAACATCAGACAACTCGGCTTATTAATCATATGTAGCCTTAATCCTGACTAGCAAACGACACCTAAGAGAATTGATAAAATCTACCCTCAAAAAAACTTACCATAAAAATTTGGAATACTAATCAACTGAAACTCGTTTAAATCAAATGTGATAAAATATATCATGTATTAACAGATTTTTTTAGCAAAAATTGGTAAAAAAAAAAAAACTTTTACCATTTATAAAGGAGGCACCAGTATTAAAATATATCATGTTTTAATTTTTGGCAGGAATATATATATATATATATATATATATATATATATATATATATATATATATATATATATATATATATATATATATATATATTTATTTATTTATTTATTTATTTATATATAGGACTGTATGCATGGTTTTAATAGTTTTTTGTGTGCAAAAGTTGTTTATAATGAGATAATTTTCAAAACTTGTAATAAATAATTGCATTTTTTTTAAGTAGAATAATTTCAAAGTAACAAAAAATTAATATAAATATTCAAAATTGATCATATGAATATGTAATTGAAATATTAAAATCTATAAGAATTGATAAAATCTATCTGAAAAAAAAATATTTTTTCCATAAAAATTTGGACTCCTAATTAAACGTGTCTAAATCAAATGTGACAAAATCTATCTCGTGCTAACCGATTTTTGAAAGCAAAAAATAATATTTTTTTACCAAATATAATGGAGGTACCGCTTTTAAATTTATCCAGTTTTAATTTTTGGCACAAAAAAATAAATATTTTTTACAACTTCACAAGAACGTATCACGTCAAAGCATATAAATCCTTTAAAACTTTAAGCATTCAACAGAAAGTTGCCATGTGGCAGCTGCGACTTCTGTTTTAATAATAGTTAATAGATAAATGATAGATTATTAATTAATTATTAATAAATATAGATTAGTATAAAAAATAGCATAAAATTATCCCGTAGATAATTTATATAAATTAAATATTAGGAAAATTAAAAGAGATGGTAATTGAAGAGTTTCAGTCAAATTAAACTTGTATAAATTGTATAGGATAAAATCTAGTTTATTTAAGCGATATTTGAAAAAAAAAAAATCCTAAATCTCTATCATAAATTTACTCGTTAAACTATATCTTATCAAATTAGTTTTAGGATTTTTATCTTATCTAATTAGATTTATGATTTTTGTCTTAAACTAATCAATTTTGAAAAAAAGAAAAAAAACTTACCATTTCGAAAGTAACACGTGGCAGCACCAAATTCCCTTAAAACTTTTAGCTTTAAACAAAAAACCGTCACGTGGTAGTAACGACTTATGTTTTAGTAATAGTTATAGATAATATGATATTACAATTAATAGTATCATATAGTACCCTTTATCTAATATTAGCAATACTACCCCTCATTCTTTTCATTTCTTTCAAATTAACCAGATGTGTTCTTCTAGCAACCCTAGTTAAATATTGTGTTTAGACATTCAATAAAATTCCATCAAATTGATCTGAATTAATTCTCAGTGCCTAAATTTAATTAAACTCATCGAATCAATTTCATCCATCAAGTAATCTCTACTATTCAATTGCATCGAACAGTTTGGAATAATCTTTGTTTGAACAAATGAATCCATCAATTCTAAATATACTACCTTTTAGGTTCACAACTCATATAGTTGTAGGCTTACAACCTCTTTTGTAACTTATGAATCACAAGTTACTCTATCAACTAATCCAATAAGTTAATATAGATAAAACTAACTCCTTAATTTCAAAACCCTACAAATTGTGGAAACACCTAGCAAGTAACACGAATATCTAGCAGTATGTAAAATAGCGTGTAAACCTCTTTCAATTGCGAGTACATGTATAGTCCTTTCGATATCTAATTTCTCAATTAAATCTAAAACATGGATTATAAGTCAAAACTCAATTGATTTAATTACTATGATTCTATTTCAAGTACCAATGATTTATTTATGAATCAAATCCATCTTGCCTTGACTAAGGTTTTCGAATCATGAACTATGAAATACAGGAAATTCTCTTATTAACTGACAAGTGTTGAATTGTATGTTGGCTACTTATTAACATTCATCCACAACAACACAACACCCAAATTACTCCATAATTTTTGAAGGTAAACTCTTTAAATGAAATATCTTAAAATAGAATAGTGGACTTTTTGCTCAAAACGGAAGGAGTATAATTGTTAATATACATTATATATTATACACTTGACAAGCCAATTAATAATTAATAAGAAGTTAAAAGCCCTTTCACAAGTTTCAAACTTGTGACCTTCATCAACTAATACGCAAGCGCCTTAACCATTATTACAAACAACTACATGAGAAAAACTGACAATAAATTATATATAAAATATATAAGGTAATTTTTACAAACCCTCCGGACATACCTCTGGGTCGGCCTTGAGTAGTGATGTATTATTGTAATGTGGAAATTCTTAATTTGACAATTAGAACTTGAATTTAAGAATTTTCAATGGGTTATATTTATTGAACTTGTTCTCTAACAAGCACCTGCATATATGCACTTGCGTCATATCGTTGATACTAATGGAATGCAACATCTTTGTCATACGAGTATACATCGTATACATAAGTCTTACAAATTATTCAATGTCCTTGTCTTGAAAAGTTAACTGATCTAGAACCAATTTTAGACCAAATCTGTAAAAGCATATTTCATTATTACCATCGAATGCGCAACCATGCCCCCATAGCTAAAAATGGCTGAGGACTTGTCATTACATAGAACATCCTGTTAAAGATGAAGTTTGGGATGATTCAATACCTTTAGAACCAATCGTGTCAAAAAAGAAAAAAAAAGAAAGCACTCATAGTGGTAGCATTAATTGTTCACAATTTTTTGTTGTAGTTGGAGAAAGCAACGTCGGAGATTTTGAATGCAATGAGAAAAATTAGAAATGAATCCACCTTGATTTGAATTTCAAGAGAAAACAAACAATAAACTCAAATTTTACTAAATTGTTCAAGTTATGTTTGTATAATTTTAGAAAATATTTATAATATTAACAGGACTATATATTTATATAAGGGTCTTCATAAGTGTTAGTACTCCGTCTGCTCGGGGTAAATAGTCTACTATTATATTTTGGATGATTCATTTAAGGAGACCGATTTCAAAAATTAAAACATAAAAGTGTTGTTTTATTACTAATTAGCTATTAAAAGTATCATTTTATTACTAATTAGCTTATAAAAGTGTCAGTTTATTAAAAAGTTTGACTTCTTTAACGGAGACTCTTTGCCCGGAGAGGAGGGAGTATTATTTAATTAATCCATCAAAAGTGAGCTGCACAAATTAAGACCGAAAAAAAATATTATTTCAAAGAGGTTATTAATTTGAGAGAGGTTATTTCCACTACCTTTCTTTATTGTTCACTACATTACCAATTATTATATAAATTAAACACATGTTTGGACAAAACTACCCATTGATTAATTATATATTGAGCAAATTATATCTTCTTTCTATATTATGTTTTAATTCTTAACGCCTCAACAAACATGATTTATTTTGTATTTTGTATTTATATATATATATATATATATATATATATATATATATATATATATATATATATATACATATTTTTTTTTCTATCATGCTTGTGCCCTGTTTCATGCATCATTATAAAATAATTCATTCATAGAGTATTTATCTACCCAAATTGTTACTATGTAAATAGATTAATTTAATTTAAATCTTTTTTATAAAATAAAATTTAATAATAACAATATAGTAGATATTGGATTGAGAATTGGTTAATCACTTCATAATTAATATTTAGAATCTATTGTTATTGGTAGGGAAAATGTATTAATATTTACGATATGATATCAAATTACGATTTTACTATTAGATTGATGTTTTTTAAAATTATATCTTTTAATTGAATCTAATTATAATTATTTTCTTTCAATAAACAACGTTCACATGTTTTTTTCTTTCCAAATTCAGTAGACAAAAATATTTGTTTTTTATTATGTAACTGATGTAATATTTATTAACCTCATAAGTGAACGAGTCAACTAGTGTATAGTGATGTAAATAGCAAGGTGTAAGGGCAAAATAGGCATGACCTATTTTGGTCTTGTTTCACCTTTCTTGGTCAAAATAAGATTTTTGATAAGTTTGTATTAATTTAGGACTTAGTATATTTTATTAGATTTAGTTTAGTTATTTTTGGTAGCATAATCTTTTTGTAGATTTCAAGTGCACATATTTGGTAACAAAATCTTAGTATAAATCCTAGTCTAACCATGATTCTTGACCACTTTTATATTTGGTAACAAAATCTCATTAGTTTGGTAAGTTGTTGATTTTTTCCTTAAGTTCTAATCCTTTTCATTGTAGTAGACGGACTGTTTTTGGGTGTGTGTAGAAGACGCATAGTATATATTCAAGAGCTGGGATTCGGCCTTCTAACAGAACTCCAGAAATAGAACAAAAACCATAGAGGGTGTGAGTTGATCCGAGGAGTTTCTGCAGCAGTTTTGAAGTCCCGAAGTTTAGCAGTCCGAATGTGTTACCCATTGCAGCAACATTGGCAGACACATCAGAAGTTCTGAAACTGTTTTGTGCTTCCTTTTTGTTTAAAGAAAGCTGATTTTGTTTCTTCTCAAGTTTTGTTTATCTTGTTTATGTGGGGTTTTTATTCTCCAAGATTCATTATCTTGTGAGAATATTTTTTGTGTGATTTCACATAGTTTTTGTAAAACAATTCATCGTTTTTAGTGAAATCTTTTTGGTCATGAGGCTAGATCTACAAGTATAGACTTGTAGATTGTTTGGTAAATTTTTGTGATTAATTTCGTGCTTTAGTATTAAGTCTTCCGCTGTTTTTGATATTTTTCTGCCTATTGTGATTTCAATTGTAGCTTTTTCACAAGCTACATTAAATATTTGAGAATCCTAGCTACTCGCGTTCTTTCAATTGGTATCAAAGCCTCCTCTTGACGTCACTAAGAGTAGATTCTGGTTGTAGCCATGATGGATTCTCAATATGAGAATTTAGTTTGTCCTAATACTTTGAGAAAGAAAGGTTTATACAATGACTTTTGTTGCTTTAACTCTTCTGTCTCTAAAGATGGTGCAGAATCAGAATTAGAACTGATGGATGCATATAAGGAGTTGTACAATGATTGGGAAAAGAGAGTTTGTCAAGTTAAGTTATTTAAAAAGGCAAATGAAATACTCAAGAAAGTGAATGAAGATCAAAAGGAGAACATTGCTAGACTGGAATGTTTGCTTAGCAAGAAAGATGTGGAGCTTGAAGAACTGAAAGAAGAACTGCTCAAAGCTAAGGAGACCGTGGAAAAATGGAATTCAAGCCAACACAAAATGGATGATATGCTGAATTCTGGTAAGTCAGGTATTGGTTTTGTGCCAAAGATATTTGTTAGAGAGGGTGAAGGTACTTCTGAACCTAAACAGCCCACACAAAATTTTCAAAATACAAATTTCTTTGAAAAACCTAAATCAAGAAAGAAAAATTTTGTGTGTCATTTTTGTCATAAGCCTGGACATATACAACCTTTTTGTTTTCTGAAAAAGGCTATATATGAGGATGATGTTAGGCAGGCTTTCTTGGCAAAAAATCAGATGCAACATCGTTTGAGGCAGCCAATGCAACAGCCAATGCAGCAACATTGGAAGTCACATTGGAAGACTCATCCGAAGTCTCATCAGAAATTTTTTTCTCAAAACCACCAACCCAAAATTTTTAAACAAATGTGGGTTCCTAAGGGTAGTAATGACAAAGGCAAGTCCAAATACTGTGAACCCTTTGATATATGTCCTGGTGCTAAGCGGTTCTATGAAACCATTGATGAATACCATGATGAATCTCCTCCAAAATCTTGAGAACCAAAGATACGAAACCAAGAATCGTACATGATCGACAGAACACGCATATTCGAAAGTTCACCAATGTGATTCACAATGTGTCACCCAATGTTGCAACATCGGCGACACATTGGACGTAAACTTGGCGTATTCAAACAGTGTCCCGAACATTCGAATCAGTCCTAACATTCGAAAAATCACCAATTTAAATGGTTGCAGCCATGACATTCCTAGCCGTATTCAGAAAAACCATCCAATCTCTCAAGTGATAGGTGATATTCATGATGACATATACACAAGGAGAAGAGGTAAGGTTGATTCTCAAAAATTTGCATGCTTATCAAAATATTTTTGAGAGAAGCCTTAAATCTTTTATGGATGCTCCAAATGATCAAAGATCATGGACTACACATTGATGTGTTAATCTTGTTTTTTGATAACACCTATGCATTTTTCTTAGTACAAAAATCCAGTTCATCATTCTCGTACAAAACACATTGATATAAGACACCATTTTTTAGAGACTTGGTTAAACATGGAAATTGTTTGCATTGTACATGTTGGGACTGAAAATCATCTTGCTGATATATTTGCCAAGTGTCTTGTTTTTGAGAGATTTTTCAATCTTTGGAAATCTCTTGTGTTTTGTGTGCCATATGATTTTACACTTAGTTAATTATAAAAAAAAAAAAATTAGGCATGATTGCATTTTGTCTTTAGAGGACACTCTAGATCAATTGACTCACATGTATGTGTCTCTTGTGGTTGCTTGAGAATTTCATTCAAAATCAGTTGTGATTTTTTGTTATGATTCTCTCTCTCTCTCCTAGTTCTTGAGTATGTTTAAAGTCCACAAAGGAAAGAGCTACCTTTTGAAATTTTTGGGATGCTGCAATTTGTCAAGGTACTATGGAACTTAGGTTCTCATGGGTTGATCTTGAGAAAATTGACTCCCCTTAATAGAAAAAGTGTGAAAGCTACCTAACGGAAAAGAGCTACCTATGAACAAGGTTGTGGGACCTTTCTTTTGGGACTATGAATCCTCGGATTTCATGGGTTGATCAAAATGCAAAATTGCTTCCCTTGGTAAATAGTGTGAAAGGTTCCAAGTGGCATGTTTTTATAGCTTGAAATAAAGTAGAGCTATATTCCTAAGGAAATAAAGTACCTATGGATTTTTGTTGTGAAAAATTTTACGATCTTGAGAGAGAAATCTAGTTGAAAAAAAAAATGCAAGATTGAAAATAAAATCACAATTTTGGCGAATGCATCTCCCAATGCAATTACATTAGGAACTACATCCTTTGATCTGGTCTTTATCACTTGTGTGTGATTGCATTTTTTCTTTTGCCTAGCTTTTAGTTATCATGTTTTTAGGCATAAAATTTTAGGACATGCACTGTTGGCAATGATATTAGCTTGGTGAAATTTTGTCATAATATAAACTGTGCAAATCAATTTCCAAAAAAATTCCATGTTGAAAAATATTTAGTGGTTGTCTAATTTTTGTGTGGTTCTAAAAGGTTTTGAATCTGGATATGATGTGCTCAGTTTTTGCTAGGGGTGTGATCAAATCTTGGTGAACACTTCATTGTGTTTTTCAAAATCTTGGATTTTTGAGAGTTCCAAAAAGATTGTTTATCCCTCTTCCTTTTCCGGTCAAATAGGGGGAGAGAGATCAAGTGTTTCTGGTGATGATGATGATTTTGTATGCATGAGAGTGCATGATTTGTGCTTAGTAATGGTTTCTGATTTTATACCTTGCACAAATTCAGGGGGAGATGATATTTTCTAACCAATGCATGTTAGATGGTTTGATTGGTGTTGAATAAACACTTGTCTTTTGATTTGACTAGAAAGGTTCAACAAAGGGGGAGATTGTAAGGGCAAAATAGGCATGACCTATTTTGGTCTTGTTTCACCTTTCTTGGTCAAAATAGGATTTTTGATAAGTTTGTGTTAATTTAGGACTTAGTATATTTTATTAGATTTAATTTAGTTATTTTTGGTAGCATAATCTTTTTGTAGATTTCAAGTGCACATATTTGGTAACAAAATCTTAGTATAAATCCTAGTCTAACCATGATTCTTGACCACTTTTATATTTGGTAATTAAATCTCATCCTAGTCTAACCATGATTCTTGACCACTTTCATATTTGGTAACAAAATCTCATTAGTTTGGTAAGTTGTTGATTTTTTCCTTAAGTTCTAATCCTTTTCATTGTAGTAGACGGACTGTTTTTGGGTGTGTGTAGAAGACGCATAGTATATATTCAGGAGCTGGGATTCGGCCTTCTAACAGAACTCCAGAAATAGAACAAAAACCATATAGGGTGTGAGCTGATCCGAGGAGTTTCTGCAGCAGTTTTGAAGTCCCGAAGTTCAGCAGTCCGAATGTGTTACCCATTGCAGCAACATTGGCAGACACATCAGAAGTTCTGAAACTGTTTTGTGCTTCCTTTTTGTTTAAAGAAAGCTGATTTTGTTTCTTCCCACGTTTTGTTTATCTTGTTTATGTGGGGTTTTTATTCTCCAAGATTCATTATCTTGTGAGAATATTTTTTGTGTGATTTCACATAGTTTTTGTAAAACAATTCATCGTTTTTAGTGAAATCTTTTTGGCCATGAGACTAGATCTACAAGTATAGACTTGTAGATTGTTTGGTAAATTTTTGTGATTAATTTCGTGCTTTAGTATTAAGTCTTCCGCTGTTTTTGATATTTTTCTGCCTATTGTGATTTCAATTGTAGCTTTTTCACAAGCTACATTAAATATTTGAGAATCCTAGCTACTCGCGTTCTTTCACAAGGGTCGAACCACATAGATAAGTAATAATCTTGAGAATTAAATTTGTAGGTGCAAATATTAAACTAAGGGTTTTTTTTTAATTTTACTTTAAACTAAATTAAACTAAATGGCAATGTAACTGATTAACAATTAATCAAGAATATCAGGAAATGCAAAGAGCAAGTAAGTATCGTAGATCAATTTGTGGGGAATTCTAGAAATTATGATTCACTGTATATATTCTTATGTTCTTTGGATATAGTATCAATCAATAATAATTGGTTCGTTCACGAAGAAAAAAGAATGGTACGTTGGGTTCACGGTTGGTAAATCTTAGAGTCACTAAATTGGTTATACTTTCCTACTAAGTCCACATAACAATCTGAGGAAATACTTGAAGTTCAAGAACACAAAGAACCTAGATCTCATATTAGCCATTTCAGGAAATCACTAAGATATAATTATCACAAAGGTTGACCATCATATGACATATGCAAGGATTATGCAGTTATTCATACCTAACTGTCTAAACATCCGTAGACATCAATTAAACGTGAAAATTTCAAGAGAAGACACAAGATAATCAATGTGATAAACAAGATATTGATTGAATAAAATTAAGATTTAGAACATTAGTTTCGATATAAGTTACCTCAAATTTCTAGATTGATGAGTTTAGCTCATCACGATTGATGAACTAACCAAAATGATTGATGAAAACATGAATCATTCTTCTTAAAAACTGAATTAAAACTAAAAATAATGTTGTTCCCGACCAAAGGGAGGCATAATTTCGGATCCCTAACATAAACTACTAGGGTTGTATATATACTAGGTTTACAAATCAATAAAATTACAAAATCGATTTTTTTGAAAAAACGGGACAAGGCGGTCCGCCTTGTAGGATGATGATGCAACCGCCTTGAAGGACTTCCTTTGGATGTTGAGCACTGTCTAATGAGCGATCGCCTAATGGACGGGGGAAGGCGAACACCTTATACTTTCCAGCATTTAGTCTTGAGCTCTTCTGGAATTTACACTTTGGTCCTCCAAGACTTCAATTGATTGAAAAAGGCCTCAAACTTTGTAATTATCACAATCTAACACTGAAACTTAAAATAAAGCTAAAAACTCACATTAGTAGCATAAAACTCATAGAGTAGCAAATTCTAAGTTATATAAATACGCAATAGATGTGTATAAAACACATCTATCAATAACATCATTCCAGCCATGAATAATTTATTAATTAAACAATTTTTAAAAAATAATTATGTTGTTCATGTGGATGGTAAAGATATATAATTTGATATGTTTTAGAAAATTATGTAGGTAGGTAATTAGGAAAGTAGTAATCAAGGGATAATTTTATCTAAATATGTGTTTAATTTATGTAATATGTTGTATTGTAGTGGATAATTAAATATTGTAGTGGAAATAACTTATCTCTATTAATTTATGGAGGTTTTTATGTTTATTTTGACAATAATGGCTCTAACAATGTTCAACCCACATGTTTTAGAGGACTTCAAATTTGTACACCAATGATTAACATTGCCGTACAATACCAACGTCCTTGATTGGTGAAAAAGCGGAAGGGTACCGCGTTGGGCGTAAGACGCTCCAAAACGCGAAGCTCATCTCCAAAGAACTAGGTATTTTTGTCATTAATACGATTGGAGTTGGTTATAATTACAAAAAGTTAGGTGTTACGTAATTTTTCAAGTACAACACGTTTCAATGCATCATTTGAATAAACTGCATTATCAAAGCACACTATCTGTTTTCACCGAGACATATTAGAGCTTTGCTTTGGACTACTCGAAGGTCATTCCATTTTCTTTGTCAAAATTTTAGGTTCAAAAGTAGTTGTAAACTTATTTTATGAACTATATTTGGTTTGCGTTTGACGAAAAATGCCTGCCCAAAACACAGCTTTTTCATTTATCAATTGTTTCAATGCAGCGCTTAAATAAAATAAGTTATCAAAAAAGACCATTCGTTTCCACCAATACATATTAGAGCTTTTTTCCATAAAAGCTGTATTTTAGAAAATTGCACCAGACTGGTTCTAATTAGTTTTCTTTAGTTTCTGTAACTTACAATAAATATTAAAACCGACAGTTTTTGTTTTATGAAGCAGATAAAGAGGGAAGTGTGATGAACATTGTTTGTGATAACATCTACGTTACTCCTTTCATTCAATCTAAAATATTTATTTTATAAAGTCTAATAATTAACAGATATATAAGTATAAGTAAAATTGATCACAGTTAAAAAATATTTGAACATAATCAACATTTTTACATCACATAAGGAAGAGAAAGTTGATGAAATTTGTAAACATGGCTTTTTAAGTGAAAGATTTTTAAATAGAGATAATTGTGGGCCGACCCTTTTTTCTGAAAATGTAGTCGCTATGGTGCCCATTTTTGTTTTCAACTGCATAAGTCCATATTGATTGATTTCTTACTAAAATGCTCTCTAACATACCTTAGTCCCTATCTCTCTTCTCCCAAACCTTCCATTTTTCTTTTTCCACCTATCTACGTCCCCACTCTTTCTCTTCTCCTTTCTCTATTCTTTTTTTCATTCTTGTAATACCCCATCCCACATCGGGTAGATGTGGGACTTGTGTGTCATTTATAAGGCATCTACACACTACTACTAGACACCAACATCACTTATGAACTTTTGAGTCGGCTTGTGGTAGGCCTGAGTACACATGGTGTTATGTGATCAGAGACTAATGTGTGGGCTACACGTAGCAGATCGGGCTTTCGGGCTCTGGTCGTTACAAATGTTATCAAAGCGGGTCCCGATAAAAAATATGGGAACAAAGTACTGTGCGGGTCAAAAGTGCTACATCACGGGAGGTGGGAGCCACCTCTTGATTCCCGCACAAGCCACCTTTTGAATCATACATCACCTGAGGTACGGTTCGGCCTTCAAGGATTTAAGTGGGGGAGATTGTAATACCTCATCCCATATCGGATAGATGTGAGACTTGTGTGTGATTTATAAGGCGGCCATACACTACTACTAGACACAAACATTATCCATTGACTTTTGGGTTAGCTTGTAGTGGCCCTGATGATCCAATGTGTTGCGTACCCTATGGGCTATACGTAGCAGACAGGATTTTCGGGCTCGGGGTGTTACTATTCTTCTCTCATTTCTTTTCTCTCTTCTCAATTCTACTACTCCAGCCCACCTACACAAAATTCTACAACGCCAGCCCACCTACACAAAATTCTGACATGACTCCTCACATCTCCTTTTCATCGAACACATACACACAATCAAACTCACACCATACACACGCACACACATCTCTCCCGATCTAGAGCAGAAGCACCGGTCAGCATGGGCGAAGAAATTGAATCATTTTTACAGAAATTGATTTTTTGATGCAAACATCGGCATTTTCGATGCAAGCACCAGAGTTAGAAATTTCCCACCGATAGAGCTTTCGAACCAAAAAGTTGAAATTGCTCCATGGATTCTTCGTTGCCTTCATTTGTTGGCTTCTAAAGCTTTGTGACCTTGTCACGACATAGATTAAGGCAGAGAAAAAGCATGAGGGAAAGCCGATCATCTCCTTAAAGAAAGTCTCACTTTCCATCTATAGCGGACAAGAACTTGCACTTTTGAAAGATAAGGCCATTGATTGAAAAATACCTTTGGTAATATTTTATATAGAAAGAATACAATTCTGGTTTGGTTTGCGGATTGCAATGCGTGTTTTTCTGCATTGCGATGGATGAATTTTTGACATTGCGATGTTCAAATTTTGACAGATTTCAATTGTGCATTGCGAGGCCCAAATTTGAGAAAGTGCTTTGCACGCGCTCCTTTTCTTCGTATCTTTGTCATTTTTTCTCAAAAATGTATTTTAGTGGTTTAATACAAATATATGAGATTTAGGCGGTTATAATTTCACAAAAAAGACCGGTCTGATTATCACCCTTTAAAATAAGAAAAAGTTTAGGGTGAAATTCGGGTCGGTCCCATTTTTCAAGTTTTCAATCGACCCAATCCCATGTTTTTATTTTCAACCGTAAAAAATCACCTTTGAGGGCAAAATGACTACGATATCTTTAATGAACTGAAGGCGCACTAGTGCATCACACTGCATCAACTTTTGCACCGCAATACATCAATTTAATTGTATTAATTTTTACACCGTGATTCATTAATTTAATTACATAATCCAATTTTGCACCGCGATAAAACAATTTTTGTACTGCGATATATAAGTTTTAATTACATAATCTAATTTTACACTGTGATAAATTAATTTTTGCACCGGGATGAATCGATTTTTGCACCGCAATTCATAAGTTTCCAATTTTGCACCACGATACAAAGTTATAAAGAATTAGACCACGTCCTTCACCTTCTTCTTCCTCCTCCTTCTTTGTCTTCGTTCCAACTGAAAAAATCCTTCAACCTATCACAGATCCATTATAGTTTTGTATTTCATAAATAATTAAAAAAAAACCGTTTACCCTGTGCACAATCGTGTTTTTGAATTCACTGGAGTTGTGGAAGAAGATGATTTGAACATTTTAGGATTTTTTTTTTTTGAAAAAGGACTTTAGCGGTTGATGAAAAAGAACACTAAACTGAAGAGGTTAAATATTTCGGAAAGGAAACCGACCCACAATTTTTCCAAGATTTTAAAATAAATTAGTGGGTCTTTATCTACCAAATCCGCAATAAAGTAGGGACGGTTAATGCGGACCACAATTAGAAATTTTGGCCGGCCAAGATGAAAATGGTCGGTCCCCTTTTCTGAAATTATAACAGATTCGTTACTTTTTTTTTTCAACTGCAAAAGTACATTTTTCTTCATAAAATTCCATCGTTCCCACTTCCCACCTATATGTGTTCGATTCAAACCAATCTAACTCCAATGTAACATATTATATTGGGGGTGCCTGCCTGCATGTGGTTAGACGTTGATTCTTTAAGCCAAAACACAATCTTAACAATAATCAAACAATTGGCGTATGAAGTGGCTGCATAATGCTTATACCTTCAGTATAATGGCTCCAAAGACGAGTGTAAAATGAGATAATATGAATTAAAATTGTAGGAATGTAGTAATCACAGTACACGTAGGATTTCCAAAATTGATCAAATATGAATAATCGCTATAAAATAGAATTTCATGATATATACCAAGTCATTCTAAACCCAACAAACTTAGGTTGCGTCCAAGCTTAGCTAGGATCGTGGATCAGGCTTATACCACGTTAGAGTTTATAAAAGTGTTGATCAGAAAACTTGTCTTTTCTTCCTATACAATTCACCTATAAATAGTGTCTAATACAAGCTGAATTTCAGCTCTGTAAAATAGTTAAACTGTCACTTATATCCTGTAGCTAGGCTATCTTAATTAAGGAAGAGGTTTCAAATTTACAGTTACAAATCTACCTATAAATTGTACAATATTAATACTGCAGTTACAAATTTACAGATGTGAGATTGTCCAGCTGGGATTGCTATAATTGCTGCTGATAATTTCCATTGACACTTATGTGTTAGGGCCTTAGAGGTAACCTTTTTTAGAGTAAAAGCTCTCTTTGGCGCACCCCCGAAAGAGTGCAAATCATGGTCCGAATGTCCTCTGGGCTAGCGAATGCGTCCGTGGACACAAATGTCGGACTATGTTGCCTGGTTTTTTGTTTTAAGGAAACTGATTTCAAGCATCAACACAGTTACTTATCAACAACTTTCGATTTCAATAGACTTTTAACTACTTCACACAGTAACAATTAACAATTGCTTACTTTCTTTTCTCTGTGATTGTATCTATTTCCATGTACTGCTTTCTAATAATTTTGTAAATTGCCATATTAAGACTGAAAAAAAAAATCTTTCAGGTTCGTTTGGATGTATTGAGTTTGAATTCAATAAATATTATAATTCTATGGAATTTAAATAACTTGGAATTTGCTTTCAAAATCATAACAATTCCATAGTTTGGATAATGTGTAAAATTCAATTGTAATTTAACATAATAATTAAAATAAAATTTCATTTGCATGTCAAGTATCTACTATCTATTATAGTTTGATGGTAATAAGTGTTGGTGATAATGAATGATAAATGTTCGAATCTTTCTAACTACCAAATTATGAAACTTTATTTTTTATTAGTAAATAGCATATAGAGATAGTTGGATGATGGAGGTGGCGGATGGTGGTGGCCGGAGGTGGAGTGGCGCTGTTGGATGTGGCTGGTGGTGGTGGCGGAGATGATTGTGGTAGAGGCAGAGGTAGAGGCTAGTGGTGGTTAAGTTGCCGAAGGTGGCGGTGGTGGAGAACGGTGGTGGCTGAAGGTTGAGGTTGAAGGTGGGTGGTGGTGGTGGTCGGAGGTGGTGGTTAGTGGTGGTGGTTAGTGGTGGTGGTCGGGAGTTATGGTGTTAGTGGTGGTAAAAGGAATATGAGTTATTATTGTTTATAATAATTGATCAAAATTTAGAATTTAAATTTTTTAAATTTTGTATAGAATTAATTTTATAAAATTGAGTTATTTGGAATTTTAACTCAATTCTAATTCCAAATTTTAAATGTGTTACCAAATAATAGATTGGTTTTAGAAGCCCCAATTCCAATTCCAAGCTATAAAATTGAGGTATCCAAACATACCCTCAAGGTTATAATTTTAGGATTTAATTTTGGTACATTGACGGTGTATAATACTTCATATTTACGTAAGCAACCAAAAAAATCGTTCGTCTTTTTCACCTTTTGTTAGGCATAAAATTGAAGTTCTTAGCTTTTTAAAAGTCAACGTTCATAAACCATCACATACTATTCAATAAAACCCAAAGTCATTTTCATGTCACCACTTCCTTCAACTCTTTTGAGTTTATACAGTATTTAGAGCATCCACAGTTGTTCCCTTTATTAACACCCTAAAATCCCTTTTAGAGTTTTTTACCACACTTAACCCCCACAATGGACACTCTATCAATCACCTTATCCCTAAAAAAAACTAAATCTCCCCCAATTTATTGGGTGAGTATTAGGCGGCATTCATTCATCTCTTTCTTCTCTCTCCCCCACCTATCGCCTTCTCCATTGGTCTTCTTCCTAGTATTCGTTCTTTTTCTAAAAAATTGTTCCAAAATTTAAAGTAGACGACAAAAACTGAATTTTTTTTTTGCTTGATTAGAACATCCAGTTTTTGGCCAAAATTTTGATGTGCTAGAGTAGAGAGCCTATGAATTAACAACCCAACTCACATCATCACTTTGATGATGGTATGCTTTCCATTTTTTCTATTTTCTTTTTCAATTAATTTAGTGTATTTTTGCATTATCATTTCCCTTTTTTTGTTATTTATAACTTTAAAAAAAAGAAAAAAAATGAGTATATTGATAATATTAAAAAGCGTGACAAGGCTTTCTTTAAATAAAAATAATTGATATAATCAAAACATATAATATATTTTTCATAAAATATAAAATTTAAAAGTATAAATATTTTATTTCAATTGCGGTAGGAAAATAAAAAAATAAAAATAAATAAATATATTGGTAATTAGGTTTGTTAATTAAGATGTCACCAATTCAAAAGATTATAACCATTGTGGATACTCTTACCAAAGATGAGAATAGTACGGAGGTGGGGACCGTTGCCAATTGCCATAATTGCATCTCCCAACGCTGTATATAAAGCACCACCACACGTTCATTCTTCACACTGCAGTAAACAAATTCCAAATATCATACATAAAAAAAATGACAATCGGTGGAGTTTCAGTTGATCCTGCAGTTTTATTCTCCTTCATTATGTTGATTCCGGTTCTTCGAATCAGGGAGGACCTCCTCAAATTGGTGCGAAATTTCATCTTTTCCAGCACAATCGACCATGGAGATTGTCATGAAGGAAAAACAAGCTTGTTAGATCTTCCGATTATTCGATTCGGGGATCTACAAGAAAGGAGGCAGCGATCCATCGACGAAACGTGCTTCGTTTGCTCGGTTGATTACGAGGAAGAAGACGTAGTGAGTCAACTCAATCGATGCAAGCACGTGTTCCACACGAGCTGCCTCCAGAAGGAGCTTCCCCGGAACCGATTTTCCTGCCCCTTCTGTAGAAATTCAGCCTTTAAAGCCGCCACTAGTTCCCCTTGCAAGCACTCGTGATAAATATTTTTCATCTGCTGAAAAGGATGAATCAATCGAGACGTGCATAAGCCCGTTTTAGGGATCTTAATCCATCATTTGTAGGATGGAGCTCTTACTTTGTGTCATGAATGGTTTAGAGCTGGACGCCTGGACATCGTTTTTCCTCCTCGTAACGGGTAGTTGAAGCAAACTTTTGTTATACTCTGTTTCTACTACGTTGTAACATATCGGAGTACTAATGACTAAATATAGTAAGTATTATTATGATTATATATCGAAGCAATCTTCTCATGGCAGCAAATGGTGGTGCAACACTATAATTTATCTGTCAATTCAACTCGAATTGTATGTTTTATTCGTGTTGAGTTAGAGAACGGAGTCAGGTCGTTCCTGACATTTCAAAGATTTGGGGCAAAATAACGAATAAGGACCCCAAGCTTGATTGCTTACTGGAATGCTGCACCAACATATAAGAAATAATTTGTAAATTTCTAATCTATTATCTAGTTAAACAATTTTTAGACTATGTGATTTTGAAAAGAAATTGTGGATCAATAAAAAAATTAATTCACGAGCCCTAAAAATCTTAAACCAAAAGAAATTTATGACACCCTATTATTAATATTGGTTTAATGTCCTTTAAAACCCATGTATATGATAATTAAAGTATGGTGAAAAAGTAAAATGGTAAAAGTGATGTTCAAAATAAGTTTCAAAGTGACAATTATTTTATAAGGAGACGATAATTTTATGAGTTTGAGCTTTGAAGAGTCCCTAATTGCCCCAAGCAGGCCCGAAGAGAGGAAAATTTTGAAAATTGAAATTGAAATAAGGAAAATGGGACGAGATATCGCCTCACCTGGCTTCGCTTTGGATGAACAGAGTGACTAAATGAGTGAGATCGAGAGTTTTTCTGCTTTGAGCCTTTGAAATCGAATCAGAAGGTGGAATGAAAATTAATCTCGGCCATAGATGCATAGGGAAGACTGAAGAGTGAATCTCGAGGTCGAGGGCCGCCGTTGATCGTTCCATCTCCTTGATCATTATGTCCGACTGTCCCATTGTCCGCCCTTCCGTCTAATCAACCTTTCGTTTGTCGGCATCACTGCATCAAGCTTCTTCTTTTGTTTCTTGTTTCCAAACAATTTTCTCATATTCCCTATTTATATTTATTGATATTTTATATATATTATACATATAAATAAATTTTGGACCCCTAATTTTTTTGGGCCTTAGGCGGTCGCCCCTTTGGCCTATACCCAGGAACGACTCTGAATGAAGTCAATCAGAGGGAAAATCTACCTTTTGTGGCAATCATCTATCTCTCGTCACATCTCGTCCTATCAATCTCATTCCTACACGCTTCCTTATAAAAAGAAGACCGACTAAAATAATGAGGAAAATATACTACGAGATTCAAGGCATACTGAATGCGATGAATGATAGACGATTTCAGTTCTTCTCAGGAGCAAGTGAATCTACCAAAAATAAAACTACGTTTAAAATAACATTGTTTTGAGTAGATACCCCACTAAAAATATTGAATAAAACTATGATTTTTATACTTTTTATTAAATAGTAAGATTTAGAATTAACTTTTATATAGCTTTAAAAATATGATATGTATCGATTATAATTTTTTTCTTAGCATGTCGTGTTTCATAAGGCAATTGATGAAAATTTAATTCTAAAATTTATGACCCCATTAGATATTTTTTGGATCCGCGTCGCGATGAAATCCAACTTTTCTTTGGTCCTACAAGCGAGCCTCAAAGTCAAGGGATGGAAGATGAGGGCTCACATTTTTGTGGAGCGTCAACTCTACCCTTGACCACTTGGGAGTTTTCACAATTAGAAACTATTGTTCTGGAAGCATATAGATAATGCGTGAGCAGCCGACCTTTCTCAGACTTGACTACACATAATTATAGCACAGTTAAGGGGGTATCTAACCCAAATCAAAGTGGAATTTTCCTCTGTAACGGTGACTAAAAAAAAAAAAAAAACTCAAATTGTATTTGATTTGTATCAATATATGATATAAATCAAAACCAAATTATACAACAACTTTTTGATTTTTGTTATTTTTTGGCATTTTAGAAATTCATTTTTTTAAAAAAAAGTGTACATATTTTTATTTATAAATAGCTAGAGAGTTGATTTGCTTTATTTGGACACTAAACCAATTTTCAAGATAAAGATGGTGGGATATTTAAAAATATTGTAGTTTGTGCTACTGTTATAAATGTTTTTTTAGTTTTGAATCAAATTAATAATAAATTAATAAATTTATTAATTTTTAATAGGTTACCTTTGATTTAGAATTTGATTAGAGTGTATTTGATTTTATTATTGCCCATGCTCTTATAGGTTTAATATTAAAATTTCAACAGTGGAGATGCATGGCCGGCAAGTCAATTAGCCGTTTGTCAACTACTCGGTTGACCAAAAAATTAAGTTTTTAGTACCAAGTATTAAGAGATACTCCATTTATTTCGGATAAAAAATTCACTACTCCTTCCTTCAGAAAATATATTATGTTTTGGGGCTTTTTATACAAATTAGGGGTATAAATCGAAATCACAGAACCACGGAACCGAACTGAACCAAACTAAATCAGTCAGTTTGATTTGAATTTGGTCAAAGACGGTTCAGTTTCAGTTTAAAAAATTGGAAAACCACGCGGTTCGGTTTGGTTCACGGTTTTTGGTATCAAATCAAACTATCCTATATATTTTTATTTATTTATTATATAATATATATTATATTACATTTATTAATTATTTTGAACATTTGTATTGTTTTATTTATGATAATTTGTTGTTAGTAGGTTATTTCCTAATTTTGATGTTAATTCCAAATTAAAATCTTATTTTTATTGTTATTTTTAATGTTGGTTAATTTCATTAAAAATAATTTATATAAACCACAAAACTGAACCAAATCAAACCAAATTGAGTGGTTCGGTTCGGTTCCAAGTCTTACTCGGTTCGGTTCGGTTTGAGATTTTTGAAACCACTAGGAGGCGGTTCGGTTTGTGGTTTTGGCATAAACCAAACCAAACCGAACTACTTACAACCCTAATACAAACTAAGGAAGTATATTGTAAAAATTAAACTATCTATATCCAAACATTAATGAGGTGTCTTGATATTCTTACTAAAAAAATCAAAACATGAGTTGCAAAGTTAATAAATATTGGTAGAATTAGAAAAAAAAAAAAATTTCTTGAAAATTGTAAAGTGTAATCTATTTTGGAATTAAAAAACTCTTTTAAAACGTCATATATATATTTTGGGACAAACTAAAACAAAACAATTGACTTGATTATCTAACGACTCCAACACTAAAACTTGTAGTAATTTCATAAGCTTGAGCTTATAATATCATTTGTCTAACACTAATCAAGTCAATTGTTTTTCTTAATTTGTGCATCGGGTCAAATATGATAATAATTTTGAAACGAAGTGAATATATAATTAGTATACTGCATAATGGAGTTCATTTATTGCAATAGCTTGTTCTATATAGTTGATAAGGGGAAAATGAATAATTTTGTCATTGTACTTTGACCAATTGTTATATTTTTTTATTGTACTATTTTTTAAGCAAAATTGTCATTGTACTTGAAAATAGAGATGCAATTTCATCATTATTAATAACTATCATCTAATTTTTAATGAAATTAATTTTAGTTGCCTCCCCTAAAGTTTTTTAAAATGTAAAAAGATACTTAATGATAGTTGAAGTTAAAAATTAAATGAAGATATTATTATTTTTTCTTTTAGAGGTTAAAAAAAAAATCCTATTTTATGAACAAAAAAAAGGAATGAATGAATGGAATATAAAAATGCAAATAAGAAGGAAACATATATTGCCAAAATAAAAAGTAAGAGAAGAATATCAATAATACAACAACGCTCAATAGCTCACTTACAATTGGCAAAAACTATTGACCAACTAAGATTAAATATTTTAAAAATATTTAACGGTTGGGATCATCACATATATGGAGGTGGTTATCATTTTTATTAATAAATTATTTACTAAAATATTAAAGAATTACTTAATAATTATTTAAAATAATTATTAAATAAAAGATTTAATTGAATTTTAGTAAATTATTAAATAAGTAATCATTTTAAAAATAAATTATTAAAAAATATTTAATAAATTAATATCTATTAGTAAAACATATTAGATATAAATCATTAAATAACATTTAAAAATTGTTCTTAAAAAAGTATTATTCATAAAAAATTTAACGCATCACAATTTTCATTGTGGCTACCATAGGTTGAATTTAATGTTTATTTTTTTTATAATCTTATAATTATAATTCTTAATAATAACGAATTTTGAAAAAAAAATATTACAAAAATAAGTTATACTTTCAGTCAATTATCTTTACGAATTAAATTACCTTTAATGAATACGTATTAGCTACTAGATTTAATGAATTAAATTTTTCAAAATTTATTAAAGACTATATTTCTTTTAAAATTATGTTTTATTATTATTATATTATTCATTAAGATAAAAATGTATATATTAATTAATTTTAATATTTTCTCTTTTTTTCAAGCAATATATCTTTGCTTCTTATTTGTATTTTATATTTCATTGATTCTTTTTTTTTTTTTTTATAAAATAGTATCTTTTTTAACCCTTAAAAACCAAAAAAGTAAAATAAAAAAGGACACCCCTTATAATTTAAAAACCAAAAACCCATCTACCTTTAACATCAACAATCATTAAGTATATTTCAACATTTTAAAAACCTTTAGGGGAGACAATGAAATTAATTCCGTTAAAATTAGATGATAGATAAGGATAGTGACGAAATTGCATCTATTTTTAAAAGTACAATGACAATTTCGCTCGAAAAATAATACAATGACAAAATCTAAATATTCATCAAAATGTAATGGCAAAATTAATCATTTTTCCATCAATACGGTGAAGATTCATCTTGTTAGAACATGGGGGTGTAACACAACTAGCTAATTAATTTCGGGATGGACTCCAATTATTTAAAATTGAATTCTACTCTTTGACTCTAAAATCGAATAAATATACAACCTGATCAATATTAGATGTCAATTTGAAGTATTGGCCGGCGTACGGGGATTTATTTATCTGATTGGCCAAGCTCACCCCTTACACATCAGGTCTTACTGTCTTAGCTTGGGGGAGCAGCAACTTGTTGCGGAATAGAAGGTGAAGATGTTGTATTCCCGTGCTAATCCCTACGTTTCTGGTAAAGAGTCAATTATTTTATTTTAAAATATTTTACTTAAAAAATCAATTTTTAAAATTTAAGAAATAAAAGTATGATATTTCTTAAAAAAATTGATTTTCAAATAGGAACTCTTTGTTCGAAACGGAAGAAGTCTCCAACTTGACATTAAAACAAGCAAGTCAATACTTGGTATTAGATTCATCAAGTAAGAACTAAGAATTAGAAGCAGTCTTATCCCAATATATTAATTAGATTAATCATATGGAATACTTCAAACTGGAAATGGCCGGCAAACGAGTCGGGCTACCATTTTGGTTTTGCTACTTGTTTGTGTTCGTTTGTCTCTTAAAGAATACTTTCAACGTTTGGTCTGCAACCTTAGCAATAAAATATATAAATAGTCGCCTTCGACATTGATTTTCTTTTTATTATCCGTATAATACGGGCACGTACCTAGTTGATGGGAACTTTTCCGTAGTGTATTGTTTGTCGTAATTTTTCGATCGGTGATATCACGTTACCAAATTGTTTGTAGTAATTTATCGGTTGGTGATATCACGTTATCATTGACTCCTAATCGTTGCATAGTATTGTCTCAGATCTTCATGTACTATAAGCAGGTATCTAGTTGACGTGACTTTTTTCGTACTGTACTGTGTGTCGCAATTGGTTAATTGATGATATCATGATATACAATTACATAGTATCATCATAATCACTTCCAAGTAACGAGGATTTAAGGTTCAAGGATAAGTTAATTTTAGGGCCCTCGCTTGATTTATGTATCTTATACGAGATAAGTTAATTATAATGCCCCTATCAATTTATGTATTCCATGTGTTTATAAATTATTGTCTCGATCGACTTTTTAAAGTTAAATTGAATGTTTTTAAAATGCAGATTTAACGTTTATTATTTATCTTTTAAAAAAAATCATAAAATAAACTTGAATTATGTGTTTTTGAATTTTGGAAAAAAAAATTACGAATGTAGACCAAATTTGCATCCGATGAAAAAATAGTATTTCTTTCGTTCCGGACAAAAAGTCCATAATTTTATTTTGGAATGTTTACTTTAAGAGTATCTCCAATGCTAATATAAAAGAATTTTAGATACCACCTAGGATTTACACCATTTTATTAAAGAAAAAACCTATTCAATGCAAATGTAGATATGGTATGGCAACCAAATTTGTTCACACTGTGAATAACAATATCAATCTTTTACATTTTACTTGAGGGTGTGAATACATCATAATCATCATTATTCTTTTTAAAACTCTTTCTATTGGTTGTTCTCTTTCTTTTTCTTTTGCTTTTTTTGTCAAAAATTATTTTAGTGATGGATGTATGTCATATAAGATTTCATCCACATTTGCATTTGAGAGATCCATTTTGATTGAATATGAATGGAGAAAAAATAACACATATGATTGAGGGTGTGAATAACTCACGGCCACGTAGAATCAAATACACGGTTGCATGTGATGTATAAAAAATATACTTTCAAATACTAAAATATAAAAATATTATTTTATTACTAACAAACTATTAAAAATATTATTTTTTTTAAAAAAAGATTAACTTTTAAACGAGGATTTTTTGTCTGAAACGAAAAAGGTATAACCTGAAAACGTTAAATAAGACAATGATTTAGGATTGGTGGAAATATTGTACAAGTTGACGTTGACGAGGCCATAAGGGGTCATTGCCGTTTCACGCGACTAATAGTCATGAACCAATGCTAACTGTCCGTTTACCGGATTTTAAATTTAAATCATAGTCAAGTGGACTAAAATATTTTATCAAAAATGATCATAAGACTGATAATTAAAATTTGGGTGACAACTTTTGTAATACCCTCATCCTATATCGGGTAAAAGTGGGAATTATGTGTAATTTATAAGATAATCATATTTTATTATTGGATACCAACATCATCTATGAACTTTTGAATCGGCTTGTGGTAGGCCTGATGACCCAAAGTGTTGTGTGCTTAGTGGTCCAGTGTGTGGGCTATTCGTAGCGGACTAAGCCTAACTCCACCTAGGCACTAGACGCCTCTCCACCGCTGCGGCCTGCGAGTTTCTTAGTCGCCGCATACTTCAAACCCCGCCGATCTTAATTTATTTTTGTAGCTTTGATTTTCAATTTCTTCGCATAGTCAAGTTAGTAATAGTATTCAAGAACATTAATGTAATAAAGATGACAATGTGCTTCATTTCTTTTAAATAATGTTAAATTGATAAAATGTATATAGAATTTTGATTATGTAGTTAATATTTTAATAATTAATTTTTTATCAATTATACATTCTGTCCTAAACAAATTCATATTTTTAATTTTTAATTTTCAGCTGAAAAAAACATTAAACTATTTATAATGTCTTTTCTATTTTCTAAAAGTTCAATATTGTAATGTCATGGACTTGAAGATACAGAAGGTTCCTACATGCTGGGACTGGGAGCCTGCGAGTATTATTCATTAAAGATCTCGTCCTGTTTTAGTCCATGTTGGTGTTCGGGTCGTGGCGTCGTTCGCTTACAATTTGTCAAAGTTTAGAAATAACATTTTAAAGATAATTTTTGTAGGACAGATTGTCCTTCTGAGGCTCCGTCTTACGAGATTTAAGACGTATTCAAGGCATAATAATTCCATAATTTGACAAGATCTCTTCCTGTTTTAGTCCATTTTGGTGTTCGGGTCGTGGCGTCATTCATTTACAATTTGTCAAAGTTTAGAAATAACATTTTAAAGATAATTTTTGTAGGACAGATTGTCCTTCTGATTCATCATGTTGGACTAAACAGTATAACGAGGCTCCGTCTTACGAGATTTAAGACGTATTCAAGGCATAATAATTCCATAATTTGACAAGATCTCGTCCTGTTTTAGTCCATGTTGGTGTTCGGGTCGTGGCGTCGTTCGTTTACAATTTGTCAAAGTTTAGAAATAACATTTTAAAGATAATTTTTGTAGGACATATTGTCCTTCTGATTTATCCTGTTGGACTAAACAGTATAAAGCGACTCCGTCTTACGAGATTGGATATGTGAAGCGATCTCACAAGTGACAGGTGACCTACTCTTAGAATTTTCTAGAAGTATTAATTAGTTTGAAGTTAGTTGTCTATTTGAAGTTAATGTAGATAGACAATTTCTGCGCATAATAGTCTCCAAGAAAGACATTTCTATTAGATATTTTCCCTCCTCCATAATGAGAATCATTTTCATATTGAAATTATGAGATCACCATAATTAACATTGGACGTGATTTACACGATTTAGCAATTTGGTTTTAAGGTTTTTTTTTTTAATTGAAGAAAACGTAAATAGGAGATAGCAACAAAACTTATGGGAAAAAAAGAGTTCGTGTAATACAACTAGAAGTGATAAATGATTAAGTATAGGCGATGCCTATGTGGGTGATGACTGATGAGCTCTAAAAATGAATTTACAAGTCCCCTTTTACTATGAAAAATACGAAATATCCTTACTGAGTCTATTAACGACTAAATAAGCAATTAATTGACTCAATGGTCGATCAAAATGATACATGATTAGATTAATCGACTCAATGGGTTTGAAAACAAGATAAACATAGAATGAGCGAAATGCAGTCGATCAAACCCTAGGATAGAAATGGCAATAGGGCATTTCGGGGGCAGTTGTATATAATATCACCCCCATTCCCCAATTTTAACTTGATGCCGCATAACACCCCATTCCCCATGTGTTATTCAATTTGTCCTACCATATAAATTCCACATAAGTAATGGTTAATCAGGGATTAACTATGGGAAATTGGTCAAGTTAATAATTTAGTTTTAATGCTTTAAAGATTATAAAAAACTTTCAAAAAAATATTCATTTTTTTTTCAAAAAATATACTCTCTCTGTTTTCAAATTATCGGTCCTCACAATTTTTCATCAGTTCTAAAATAATTGTCCTCTTTCAAAACTTTCCTTTTTGAAAAAACATTTTTACCACTTTATCCTTACTTTTTCTACTTACTTTAATTATGGCCACATACTTAAGGATATTAAAAGAAACCACACATTTCATCAATATTTAAAATACAGTAAATTATTTTCTCGTAAACTGTGTGACGGATCAAAAAGGATAATAATTTAAAAACGGAGGGAGTAATGTATAGTCAAGTTAGTAAAACTTGATAAATGATAATATTTTTTCTTAATACTCATAATAATCTTGTCCATAAAAACTAAATAGTCTAATTATGTTGTGCATGTCACAAATTTACCAAATATTTTAAAAAAACTTTATTAAGTTGCAATAATAAAATTATAGGTAACAATCTAACATCTTAAAAACCATCAAGTTTAAATATATTCAATACCTACAAAATAACACATTCAAGTATCTATTACATGTAATATTACTTGCATAAATAGAATCACGAATGATTCAGAAAATCGTAGAAAAGTTAATTAACAACGAAACATTCACCATAAGGATACAACCACTATTTCGTAATAAAATGTAATATTAGTAGAAAACATTGATCCGAATGAAAATTTCTTTGGGTAAATTTTACAATAATACAAAATTTACTTTTAGCTCAACTTTCTTAATGTATATATGGATGTTAAGAGAAAATATATATAAAATATCTATTACATATTTAAATTTCATAGATAAAAGAAGAATTAAGAAGCACTAGCAAGTGTTTGAATTGAAAAATGTATTTGACATATATATATATATATATATATATATATATATATATATATATATATATATATATATATATATATAAATAAATAAATAATATTAAAGATCCATGTCTATTTGAGAAAAGTAACACTACTAGAAACATGACATTTACTAACGGAATATTACTGACGGAATTTTCCCGTCAGCAATTACTGACGGAATTTGAAAAGTACTAACGGAGATCCGTGAGTCATTAATTATGACGGAATATTATCGACGAATTTTTCGACAAAGAATTGCGACGGAATTTTAAAATTACTAACGGAAGTCCGTCGGCAAAATCACTTTGAAATGGCGCCATATTTAATGACGGAGTTTCCGTTGGTAATTGTTTGTTTCCGTCACTAATTGATTTATTCCGTCGATCAAGGATTGGCAATCAGCGACCATCGATCGGGCGGTTTTCCGTCACTATTATAAAAAATTAATGATTTTTTTGTTAAATAAATTATAATTGTTTCATGCCGATTTATTGACGAGATTCCGTACTAATTGATTTATTCCGCCACCGATCCAAGGATGAATACGCCCTAATCCGTTATTGATCGATGACGGTTTTCTCGTCACTATTATAAAAAATTAATGATTTTTTGTTAAATAAATTATAATTGTTTCATTCCAGATTTAGTGACGGAGATTCCGTCACTAATTGATTTATTCCGTCACTGATCAGTGACGGAATACGCCGTCCTGATCCGTCACTGATCGGTTTTCTCCGTCACTATTATACAAAATTAATGATTTTTTTGGTAAATAAATTATAATTGTTTCTTAGTAGAAAAATATTATAATCATTTTAATGAATGATATTTTATCAATTTATAGTTCATCATTTAGTTGATATTTTGGATATTTTAAGTGAAAAATTGTTTTATAACAATCAAAATAATTTTTTTTGAAAAATTATATTATTTAAAAAAATTAAAAACAATATAATAATGAGATTTGCTTAATAATTAATTTTTATCATTAATTGAACTTGCATATATGGGATGGGTATACATTTAGTTAATCTTTTGATTTTTAAAATAATTTTGAATTATAATTTTTTAAAATAATTAAAATTATTTTTTAAAAATAATTGTATTCCATATGTCCAATTCACCTCCTCTGTTCCCCTTCAACTCTATCCATCCAATCCGCCTCCTTCGCCAGCCACTCACTGTGGCTTCTCCACCCCAGTTCGGTTTCATAGCCGAGCTCCATCATCAACTAGTGCCACCGCGGTGCACCTTTCTTTCTTTGACTTCCCAGTCCGCCACCATCCAAGCCGGCGACAACCCAATTCCAGTGCAGCCCTTGCCCTAGTTCGACATTCACCCAATCGAGCTCCACCGTATCCACTACTGTGATTCTCAATCCCATTCAGCCATAGCTTTCTTCTCTTGCAGAATCGTAGCCCTAGCCTCCTTTTGAATAAGTTTTGAATTCTGCTCCGTCTTCACTCAGATCCAACGAACCAAGAAGGCAATGAAATCGGCTGATCAGCTTTTTTCCACATAGGAGCATCAGCCTTTTCATCCTTCCTACCTCGAGAAGGCAATGAAATCGGCTGATCACTATCTTTCTTAGAAGCTATAGCACCCCAATCCGAAGATCTTGAAAATTCTTGTCCCCAAACACTAGATTTTGGCCGTGATGTACTAGCCCCAACATTTTGTTTTTTGTCTTAACTTAACTTATATTAACTTAACTTAACTTAATGTAACTTAACTTAACGTAATGTAACGTAACGTAATTTAACTTAACTTAACTTAACTTAACTTAACTTAACGTAATGTAACGTAACTTAACTTAATTTAACGCAACTTAACTTAACTTAACTTAACTTAACTTAACTTAACTTAACTTAACGTAACGTAACGTAACGTAACGTGACGTAACTTAACTTAACTTAACTTAACTTAACTTAACTTAACTTAACTTAACTTAACTTAACTTAACTTAACTTAACGTAACTTAACTTAACGTAACATAACTTAATGTAACTTAACATGAAAACACGCTACACCTATTGGCGAAATGGTATAATGGACTATGATAGACCATTATAACATGAAAACACACTACGCCTATTGACGAAATGTTATATTGGAATACGATGGACCATTATAACATGAAAACACGTAATGTTATATTTATTAACTTACGTAACTTAACGTAACGTAACTTAATGTGACGTAACGTAACGTAACGTAACGTAACGTAACCACTTGTCTTAACTTAACTTAACTTAAATTAACTTAAATTAACTTAACTTAACTTAACATAACTTAACGTAATGTAACTTAATCTAACGTAATGTAACTTAACTTAACACGCTACGCCTATTAGCGAAATGTTATAATGGACTACAATGGACCATTATAAAATGAAAGTAGGCTACGCCTATTGACGAAATGGTATAATGGAATACGATTGATTGTTATAACATGAAAACACGCTATGCCTATTGGTGAAATGGTATAATGGAGTACGATAGACCATTATAACATGAAAACATGTTACGCCTATTGGCGAAATGTTATAACTTAACGTAATGTAACGTAACGTAACTTTACTTAACGTAACATAACTTAACGTAACGTTATATTTATTAACTTACATAACTTAACGTAACGTAACTTAATGTCGATTTTGAAACTGGTTATGTCTGTTGGAGAGTAGGTTCTTGCTACTCATTTGGAATTTTGCAGTTTGCTAAACCATTTTGGTGAATCCAGGATGGTTTTGATTAACGTAACGTAACTTAACTTACGTAACTTAACGTAACGTAACTTAACTTACGTACCTTAATGTAACGTAACTTAACGTAGCGTAACGTAATGTAACGTAATGTAACCACTTGTCTCAACCTCGGGCCTCCAGGTTTTACTGATGCTATGCTGGCTGGTCCGGATTTTTTTTCTTCAGATTTGGTCAGCCCAACGCTGGTCTCGCTTCACTTCTGGCCCACCAAAGGTTGGTCATTATTACAACTTTCTTCCCCAAGAAGTACCGCATTGCCAAGTGCACATTCACATAAGTTTTACTTTTGGTTTATAAATTTAAAGAAACTATTTTTTTCTATTTAATAAATTAAATTCAAGATAAACAATGACAATTTAAATTGTGATGTATTTATAAGCTAATAACTAGGGGGAAAAAAACCCTAGGTATAAATAGCAATTTAAAGAAACATTAGTAATTAATAATTTAACTATCCCAAATAAATTATTATTTACTTTTTTCAAAGAAAATATAAATTAAATACCATCAAAATACATATAAAAGAAAAACAAAAAAGCCCTAGCTATAAATACAAAAAAAAACCTACGTCACATGCCTCTCTCTCTCTCTCAAAATTCCCTAACATCGTATTCTCTCTGTATCTCGCCGCCGCCGCCGCCGCCGCCGCCCCCTCCCTCCACTGCTACCTGCTCGCTGCCACCCTCGCCATCACCGACACCCACTCTTTCTCCGGGTCTCTCTCACTCACTCTCTCCTTCGTCTTCTACGAACGACTACACCCAAAAGGCGAAAATCCGAAAACGGAAGACGGCGGAAGGGAAGGGGCCGGATCTCGGCGAATCTGACTAGGAGACTGCCGATTAGAGAGGCCGTCGTCTTCAGCTTCACTCTTCAATCGTGCATCGGGCTCACTTGTGTCTTCAATCGTGCTCGCCGTCGTCTTCAATTGGTAAGTTCATTCGCCGCCGTTACTTTCCCTGAAGTTGTAGAATCCAAGAGCTTATATGTTCGCTTGTGCAGGTAAGAACAGATGCTTATAAACAAGCTATTGTAGATAATCCTTCTCTTCTGAAAATCACTCCTTTCCCATGCTGATGTATGCCATTTTTGTCTGTTGGCGTTGCAGGGAACTGCGGATGATGTCGTGGATTACTCTCATGGTAAAGCTAATGCTTTGGCTACGCACAGAAGTGCCAGCAGAAGGCTGCAAGCTCACAGGCTTCCACAAACAATTACTTTTACTGGTAGTTTACATTAACTGACCTTTACAAAGTACTCATCTCATTTAACTTAGATAATAATAGTACAGGGCAATTCATTTAGAACAAGGCATATCACAAGCTAAAAGTTAGTTTACTCCCTCTGTATATCAAGATTGTTCACCTCAACGTCCAATTAAACTCAAATTAGTACAAAGTAGGATGTCACAAACCAGCAAGTTCCTTTCTTTCATTTTCTTTAGGGTTTTTTGTTGTTGTTGTTGTTGTTGGTGGGGGGGATTATTTGGGAAACTGCCAGTATTCTCTAAACTAGGGCTTTAGCACTTGGGCAATGGGCACTTCATATATTTGCCAAACAAATCATTAAGATAAATGGTATAAACTGTTTCCCCATGAGTCTTGCCATATACTCTACCCTTGCAATCTGCTTACTTTGTTGCAGTCATATTCAGCTTACTCTTACCTGGCTCATAATTTCTTTCTTTTTACTGCTTTTTAATAACAAAAAAGTTCATCCCAGTGCCCACTAGATAGATTATATAAGAATGCAAAATTTTCTTCTCTTGACTGTTGGAATAAATGGTGGCAGCATTGGAGATATGATGAGATCTGCTGTATTGTGCAATATCAATTGTTTCAAGCCCACAGGAGCTGCTGGGGTCTGAGGATCACGAAGGTTAGTTCAGTAAGTTAGGTTGTCTAGTTTTTCTCTTCTATTCTTTCAATTGTTCGATTGGTATTGGTGAGAAGCAGAAAATGCCCTTTTCTTCTTCTTATTTTCTAGAGTTACAAAAGGAAATTAATTTAACTAGGCAGATTATGTATCTATAGATGCTGTCAAAACTAATAAATCTCTCTTTTCTTCTCTATCTGGATTAGATTTCATGGTGCATATTCATTACATCTGTCCAATCTATATCTAGTGGCAACATAGATTCATGTATTAATTTGAGTGTTGTTTTCAGTTACCAAAGAACAGTATCACGTGTCTAGATTTTCCGTGCACCAAGTTCAATTTGTATCAGAAAGTAATGGTCCAGAAATGTTACATTATAATGTAAAAGGGCTCTGATTGCGTGTTCAGGTAATTGACTGCATGAAAACTTTCTTAGGAATGTGTGACTGGCCCAAGATGGTTTCCACCCTGCTGTAAACTTAGTTATTGTGGTGGTCTTTTTTGGCAGTTGGGAAAAGGCTTTTATAAATGTATCCACTTTTGATTAAGTTTCTGCACTGATGTCTTGTGTGTTTACTGCTACCATTGCAATTTCAGATTTTTCAGGGTTTGATTTGTTTGACTTACATTAGAGTTTTTGATTACTGCTTTAGGCTTGTGGAAGATATTTTGGAGTTCTGACAAGAACTATTTTTCTTGTGCTTAAGATGTGTCATGGAGGAAGTTAAATGCATATAACGTTGCCCTTTCTGCATTCCCGGCTACGAGATTTAAGAAAATGATAGGGTGATATTTTTAGTTGCTAGATCCTGAGGTTTTATGATCCTTGTTCTACTCTAGGCTTGATGATCCTATTCACTTTTTTGCTGTCTTATCAATTGCATTCTACTAGAGTTTGTTCTTATTGTTACTGCTTCGTCTCTCTTTTTAAAATCAGTTTGCAATGGTTTGAAATTCCCAGGAAACTTAAAGCTTTGACTAAACAACCTTATGTTCATAGAATAAACAAAAAAATCACAATTCTTAATGTAAGTATCAAAATTCTTAATGTATATCAAATTGGATCATATATCTATTATGTTTGATGTTTTATTAATTATTGTATTTTTTTTAATGACAGAATGCCTTTAAGATGATTGAAAATGAAGAGGCCACCCATGGTCGCACGGAGAGTTCAGAGGGAACTCCCGTTCCCGCTTCGTCGAAAATAGAATTGTGGCAGAGAGTTGCGTAACAAGGACGAAAAAAAAGGGGGAATAGACTTTACGGATTTGGGGACTATGGTACCACTCTTCTTTCATCCATAGTCTCTTCTCCGAGTTTGTCGTCAACGGGAGGATCAAATGCTCCGTTGGACGAAGCTTCACAAGCCAAGATGGATGCATTGGAAGCTAGGGTGGCACAACAGGATGAAGCTATGGCTCGACGAGATGAACAAATGGCTGAGCAGGCACGGGAAATAGCAGAGATGCCCGCCCAGATGGCCGCTAATTCCTTTACATAATTTCTCTGTGTCGAATATTCAATACAATCGTAATTAACAATAGATTTGGGAAACGAATTTGATGTAATAACATTTTGTTTTATTTAATGTTTTAGTTTTGTAGTGCAATTAATTTTTGTCATGAGCCTATTATATATATTTATGATAAATCAGGCACCTAAAAAAAATTAAATTATATAAAAATTATTATTTTTTTTTAATTTTACTGACGGAAATTATGTTCGTAAAGCTAAAATTTTAAGCATTTTTTTAGTATTACTAACGGACATTCCGTTAGTATTTTTGCAATTGCTAACGGATACGTTCGTCGGTATTCCTGACGGAAATATATATTACCGACGGAGTAATCCGTCAGGAATTGCTAATGGAAATGGAAATTGCTAACGGATACGTTCGTCAGTATTACTGACGGAAAAATATATTACCGACGGAGCAAGCTGTTGGGAATCACTAACGGATATGAAAATTGCTAACGGAAATATTCGTCGGTATTTGTTGACGGAAATATAAATTACTGACGGAGTAATCCGTCGGAAATCACTAACGGAGATGAAAATTGCTAACGGAAACGTTCGTCGATATTACTGACGGAACTAACATTTACTGACGGAAATCTCTGACGGAAATTTCTGTTAGCAAAAACCGACGGAAACTCATTCCGTTAGTAATTACTAACGGAAACGAAATTCCGTCAGTGATTACTGACGGAATGAGTTCCGTTTGTGATCACCGACCAAATTTACCGACGAATATCGGCGGAGCGATTCCGTTGGGAAAGCCGACATCGACGGAAATAAATTTATCGACGGAAATTTCCGTCAGTAATTGGCGTTTTTCTAGTGGTGTAATGAATAGAATGCAATCAATTTGGTTGAACTTGATCAATGTTTTAAAATATGAGACAATGTTAATTACTAGTATGCAATCTTTCATGGTAGATGAGAAACAAACTCATTCTATGAATCAACGTATCTATTAAACCATGCGATTTTTATCTTAAACATGTTTGTCAACATAATAGACATTGAGAGACAGAGAGTGAGAGAGTGAGAGAAAGAAAAAAGTAAACATTATTGAGACGTGAGTAGTGTTTTGTTGATCAATTGTTATAGATGTCTATAATATGTCTGATTGATGACAAACCTCCTAACAATTGTCGGAGATGCATGTCTTTAAGTGATAAAAAGGAGTGAGCGACTAAACACACCAAGTGGCGAATTCGCGTGATTGAGAATACTGTTATGGCCGTGTGGGAGTCTTCACAAAAATAACGAGTTTTGGACGAAAAGGCTTTATTTGGAAAAAAAAACTTAGATTGAGGTTTTTCATGCAAAAAAAAAAAAAAAAAAACAACAACAACACATGGTTCAGAACGAAACAACTAAAATAGATCAGAGTTTTTTTTTTTTAACAATTAACCCAACATTGTAATAGATATTTCACAACGTTTTCCAAAACTTTGTGAAAACTAAGGTTGTAATAGGTCCTTGTTTTAACAAAATTTTATTAAACCTTGCAAAAACGTTGTGTTATGTCCTTCCATAACAATGTTGTATTCTTTGAATTCTATTACACAGTTTCTAAAAACGTTGTGAAAACAAAAAAAACAACGTTTTTAAAACTTTGTAGTATACTTTTTATAACGTTCCAAAAAACATTGTATTATGTTGTCTACAATAACGACGTTTACTTAAAAACGTTGTAAAAAATGTAAGAGAACATTATATAACGTTTTTTTTTCTTCAAAATGTTGTAAAAAGTGTACTACATCGTTTGAAAAACGTTGTAATTGCTATTTTTTAGAAGAAGAAAAAACAGCAATCATGTTCCATATTCGAACCCATACCTAATACAGGCAATCCTGATTGTATTTTTTTTGGCTATAAATAACAATATATCAGTTCATTTCACAATTTCAACTACAAAAATACCACAAAAAAATAATCTAATTATCTATATGAGTTGAATCACACATATAAAGAGGAGAAAAGTAATGATAGTCCTAGCATCAAAAAAAAAAAAAAAAACAATTAAGGAGAAAGACATCAACAGTCTAGAGCTCGAAGTTCTTAGTGCATAACAGCTCGTCACATCCTTCTAGACCTATTGCTTTCCAATAAGGACCCAATAACACGAGAAATCGTACACCAACAAGTTTATGTTCTGATTCTCTATCATGCTCCCATTAAGTTCATCTGCGTCAAAAGCATTGTTAATGGATTCAAATAGTTTAGAATTAATCTTTCTTAAAGATTATAGTAGCATGACAGTCTAAACATCTTAATTATGTAGCTGCAACTAGAATAAAATGATTGTGAAACTTTAGAAAAAAGTAAGAATGGAAATCAATGAATCTAAGCTCTTGAAATGAAAATGACTAGTGATGTTGTTTATTGTGTCTTCATAAAAGAATCTAGTTCTTTGATCACCAAAATTTAGAGGGAACAACCCTTTGAGTAATTACATTGACAACATAATTATGAGCAAAAGGGGTGATGATGATGACGAAAATAATACTTAATGAGATGCAACATTACCAGGTTGCATTGTTCGTTAAGTTTTTGTTTGTATGACCAACAACACAAAAGGATGATTATTAATAGTCTAAAATCCCATAAATTCATAAAATATCAGCAGAATTAGACATGCTAAATTTGTTTAATGCATCCTTCTCCAGCTATTATAAACCCCTTTTCACGGGTTGCGACTGAAATTAAAAAAAATAGAAAACTAAAAATGTTGTGATCATTATTGTCAATGGATTGAAATTTCACAAATGACTCATTAATATTTGGATCGATCACCATTAAACGAGATAAAGAAGTTCATTCAAGAATCTATACCCAACGAATAATAGAAACTGATTAAGAGTGAGTAAGGAATGAAGGACAAGTAACATTAGGGTTAAGATGCATAAAACACAGATAGTTTGTTCCCAAATTAGTTATCCAAGCGTAAAAAAGATCCAGATGAGTCAATCCTACCAAACCTGCAACCGAAAGCAGAAAAATTGGTAGTAGCACATAACAAAAAAAAAAACAAAAGTATATAGGGTGGGAAGGTAATATTGAATGAAATCAAAGAAACTGGAACAATTGGTAATAATGTTATCTCCATTTATTGAATTTATTTGGACAAATGAGTAATTATAAAGGACTATTGAGTGATCGACTTGGAACAATAAATAAGTAGGGTAATTTCCCTCTAAAGACTACTAAACAGATCTATGCTTTGTGCAGAATGGCAGACAGTCGCAACAAAGATTGAGATGTAGCCTAACATGTAAAAAGAAAATAAAAAAAAGTGTGGAAATAAATAAGCATGCTTACTTGTAAGAGCAGCAAGTCATGCATCTCTAATTTGCCGAGCATCCAAATTAAGTGATTTTAGAGATGACAATAAAACTAGCGGCCATGTTAACCAATCTACAGACTCAATTGTATTCACAATGCTTACAAATAGCTGTGAATTGTGATAAATAAATGGCCATAAAAATGTAGTCCAGAGCAGACCATCGATAAATGATAACACATACCATCTCATTTTGATAATTGTTAAGTATAATTTTGCTAATTGTTAAGTATAATGTTACAAATAGGGATAGATAATATTTATTTATAAAATGATGCAACAACTCTCCTGAGTCCCTGTAGTAAGTAGTGTAACCCGGAAAAGATAAATATGATAGTCAGTTAAGAACATTATGATATTTCATTTAGGAGTAAAAGTTGAACATTTGACACAACTTTCATACCGGCTCTGTTGGGAATTTTTTAAATGGGAAATGAAATTTGCCTGAGATGAAGTTGTAACCAATAAATGCTTGTTGAAGGAATATGTTGAATGAGATGTAGACCGTTTGGATCTTCTAGCTGAATGAGATGTAGACCATTTGAATATGTTGAATGAGATGTAGGCATGTATTATGAAAAGAAAACTAACCAGCAGTTAACTTATATACTAATAACAAATTTCTTCAATCTAAGGGAGGAAGAAGTAGGTATACAGAAATGAGGGTGAAACTCAGCCAACAAGGAGAGGGAGGCCTGCCAAGGCCAAATCACCTTTTCAACTTTAAGGTGTTGGTTTGTTTGTTTCACCAACTGGAGAAAGCGACTATAGGGTAAACCATAACACTTTTTGATGACTTTAATTGTTTCAAGTGCATCAATTTGTGCAATGACTACAACTGTGCACATCTTGTTTTAGAACCCTAGTTCCTTTACCACAGTACATCTTTGTTGGTCCACAATAATGCTCAAATAGGCTAGAGGGGGGGGGGTGAATAGCCTATAATGCCAATTTAAAAACTTTTCTTTTGGATATCCATAAAGCATAGTTTAGTTGGCAAATACAGATTATCAAGTTGGGTGTGTCTACTGGTAGAGGCTATCGGTAGACTTTTCCCAAGGCAGAAGTAACAACTCTGCTGATAAACTATTTACTCAAATCAAAAGCCATGTAAAAGATTTGTGCAGCGGAAAGTAAAGAGGCTATGATTTGGAGAAGTCATAAGTGGTTGTACACGAATATATGTTCAGAACAATAGCACACTTATTTCTTCTTTCAAATACAGGTTTAGGAGATCAAGTAGAGAGTGGTTTTTCTAAAGATAAATCATTTATAAAAACCTCATAGATATTTAAGGACTGAGAGATAAAGCTTTAGTAAGAACATATGAAGTTATTCAAAGATAAATTACATATTACTTCAGTGTAAATAATCTATGTACAGTTTCTGGTTTTCACTTCCTATGTCTCAATCCTTGCTTAATTATCCATTCAATGATCTTTTTAAGCTTGCAAAGGACAATAGGAGATGAGAACTAGAAACAATTATGAGAAGATGATTTTTAAGGTCGTTCAGATATAAAAATATCTGAACGATTTGAGTGCATAACACTCATCCTCCCATGATGATTGATAATTGCACAATCAACAGCATTTGTATAAGAATACAAATATGAAGATATGAATGCAATATCTACAGACAACTTTTCATTTTCTTCAGACATTGTCCAACATCAATCTTCAGATCTTGATCTCTGCCTTTTGAAGTTTCTGATCACTCTCATCTCTTTTCCAAGCTTGTCTTCTTAACAATCCACTGAAAGTGTCTTGCCAGGAGCTTGGATGAGTTCACTGCAATC
Source organism: Codonopsis lanceolata (assembly GCA_013146195.2). NCBI lineage: Eukaryota > Viridiplantae > Streptophyta > Magnoliopsida > Asterales > Campanulaceae > Codonopsis > Codonopsis lanceolata. The sequence continues at coordinate 33,586,695 of CM028383.1, forward strand.
TGTTGCAGAAATCAGAGATACATTGGTGAAGATGATCTCTTTGAAGATTTCTTTTCTATGAAGTTCTTGAGCAGATTGAGTTACTAGTTGTTCACAGTGTATCAATTGATGATCTTTGATGTAGCTTACACTATTACACTGTTGCCACGGTGTTGCACTATATGTGTTTGAGCACGATAGAGGGTTTATATAGGCGAGAATCAATATGATCGTTGAGAGATGAGGACTCGAAGATTTCTATCCGTTGGAGATGTAGTGATTGAAGAATATCAGATATAGATCTTTGTCCACAAGATCTTTGACTTGTTTGGAACGGAGATTTTAGTCCTGTAGATCTTGGAACTCATTGTCTGTCAGACTAGGTTAAAAATGAACGCTGAAGAGTTGGTCTGATGTCTGTTGCACTGTCAGGTGGTCTGTTCAATAAAGTAATTGCTTTTTGACTTTAACAGACTACTTGAGTGAGAGAAAGTCTTGTAGCTTTAAGTATGTCAGGCTTTATGAGGTACGAACATATTTATCTTGATTTGAGTGGCTAGTTGACTTTTCCCTGTAGCACATGTAGATTTTAAAATCTGTCGTTGGAAAGCTTCGAACCAGTGGAAATAGGTCTACTGATGTAGAAGAGTTGATGTCTGCCGATATGAGCTTTTGAACTTGTGGCGTGTCTGCCGCTGAAGGCTTTTGACATAGCTGCAAGTCTTCCGGTGCTACGTGCAATCTGAAGCACTGTCTGTTTTTGATCATCATATAGGAGGTAGGACTAGATCAGGTTACACCTAATCTAAGACCTATGTGAAATTATACAAGTTGTCACACTAACCGGTACGCAGACCTTTTAGCCACTTGTGATGATTCACTTGTAATGGGGGCAAGCAAATCAATATATATATGGAATATGCAAGGTGATAATTAAATTATCAAAAAGCCTATTCCAATAATCAACAATCTCCTCCTATTTGCTTGGAACCATTACAAAATGACATATACAAAGCACTAAAGCATTTATCAGACATAGTAATAGCATGTCCACAATGAATGATCATTTTATCTCAAGACATGTCCTATGTTTGATAATTACATGTAAGCGATGTCTTTGGTATAGTCTACTATTGCTATTATAGACTCGATAAATCAAAGTACTGAACAGGTAATGCAATAGTGAAAACAATTTAGATCTTTTGAATTTGAAAGAGTTTTGGACAGGATCTAAAGAGTTTTTGGAAGTCTTACTTGCTCATAAATTTTTATAAAATGAAAGCTTGTTTTGGCAAGTAAGAGTAGCAAATCCTTTAAGCAAATGTATGTTTTTGAAAGAGGAAAATAAGGATTGCTTTGTAATACCAATTTTTTGAAAATCAATTTTTGGAAAATTAATTTTTGAAAACCTAATATCAATTTTCTGAAAAATCAACACTTTGAAAACTAATACCAATTTTCTTGAAAAATCAATTTTTTTGAAAATCAAATTTTTAAAAAAAATTTATTTCTGTTGAAAGTAAAAGGATTTCTGTTGAACGTAAGACTCAACAGAGGGTTTTAGTTCTAAGCATAGTTTTCAACAGAAGTGCCACAGAGGCTGAGCATGTAAAACCCTGATTTATTGCTTGCTTGTTTATTGTATGAGATCATACTTTCATAATCATCATTAGTATGTTAACTTAGCTCACTCATATGTTTAAAGTCGATAGCATGTTCATTGGCGTCGTTTGAGATGCTCGTTTGCACCTTTCCTTCACGAGTTGCTTTGAAACTCGGGTTTGTGTTTTATGTTGTAAACACTTGGATCAATGTTAGAAACCACTCATAACATCATTAACACGCTTTAGATGTTGGTTGAATGCTAGTTGCATCGTCGGTTTGGTTGCTAGTTTGATTCTAGGGTTAACCCTTCTCCGTTTGACCTTTTCGGTTGTTGTTCGGGAGTGTTTTTCATAAGTTCCAAGCCATGTTTGATTGAGGTTTGAACTTTGATTTGCTTTGGTTATTGATTAGAGGTCTTTAAGGTTGAATTCTAGGCCATTTTGTGCATTGGAGGACTTGAGGGTGCAAGGGGGAGAGGCCTAGAACAAGCAAGGGGGCAAAATGAAAGTATAGTGAAAAACAGTGTGATGCGCTCGCATCAGTTATAGACCATGCGACCGCATGGGCCATTTTCCAGACTTACGGGATTTTCTGATTTGTCAACATTTGACCTAACCTAACCCCACCCAAACCCAACCTAACCCACCCTAAACCACCCTAGTTCGTCCTACACATCCTCTCATGCATGCTTGACAAGTTTCAAGTGTTTTGAATGCATGTACAACACTTGGCAAGGAAAGACCTCCAACATGCAAAGCCATGCATTGGACACCTTCCCCCACCCCACTTCAGCCATTGCATGACCAAATACCTCCACTAACCCACCATAATCAGTCTTCATCCTCCAAATTCGTGGCTGATCACTTCATGAGAGTTATAGAGAGTTTATTCAAGCTTCTTGAGTGTTCAACAATGGTGGCCAACTATTGAAGAAGCCATTTCCAAAACCGAACGGTAGAAGTGAAGAGGAGAGCAAGGAGAACACATACCCACCCTTGCATGGACGTTTTTATACAACTTGTAGAGCTTGTTTAAGGTGAGTTACACCATCTCTTCTTATTTCTTTTAGCCTCATTGACCCTAGGGAAAACAATCTTGCTATATGAGGTCAATGAGAGCACATAGGACTTTGTAGAGATGCCATGTTCTAGTTTATGCTATGTGATGAATTTTGGTTGTATGAACAGATTGTAAACATATTTTAAACCATGATTTTGATGTCATTTAGGTGTAGTAATGTATGATAAACCATTCTACTTTGTTGTTTAAGTATTGTGGGCATATTGGATGAGATAGTTAGGCTTGTAGAGATGCCATGTTCTCGTATATGCTAAATGATGTATTTTGGGTTGTGTAAACAAATTATAATCAGATTTTAAATCATGATTTTAATGTTATTTAGGTGTGATAATGTATGACAAATCATTCCATCTTGTTGTTTAAGCATTGGGAGCATGTTTGATGAAATAGTTAGGCTTGTAGAGATGCTATGTTCACGTATATGCTAAATGCTACATTTTTAGTCATATGATCAGATTATAAACAGGTTATAAACCATGTTTAGGATGTTATTTAAGTGTGATAATGTATGATAAATCACCCTACTTTGTTGTTTAAGCATTGGAAGCATGTTTGATGAAATAGTTAGACTTTTTGAGATGCTATGTTCACATGTATGCTAAATGTTACATTTTTTATTGTATGATCAGATTATAAACAGGTTATAAACCATGTTTAGGATGTTATTTATGTGTGATAATGTATGATAGATCACCCTACTTTGTTGTTTAAGTGTTGGGTGCATATTTGATGAAATGACAAGAATGTATATGCCTAGTTTGTGACTTTGATTCTATGTTTCATACTTGATTGTTTGATTGGGGTTTTATGGGTTTAATGACCTTAGTAACCTATTTAATTACGTTAGTTTGGACATAGGAGAGTATTGAGGCCAATGGCTTCTATACCTTAATTTTGAAAGATTGATTATAACTCAACGGAGTTGACCACTGAGTTAGTATGACATTAAGGAGTAATATGCCTAAGTCCTACGAATTTTGGGGTAGTATTAATGGAGGTTAAGCCTCCAAGCATTTTAAAGTGTATGAAGAACACTTGATGATTAGAGTCTTGATTTATCTCTAATGTGATTATGTGCTAGTTGTGAATTAAAAGCATGACTAGATGATTGTAGAGTACTTGCCTACTTATTTGAGCATATGAATATGAATTACGTGTGCTTGAAGTTTGAGTCCAGCTGGAGTCGGTTTGTTGAGTCTTTGGGGCGGGACGATGCATCATCTTCACGAATTGTGAGATTCGTGATTTTGATGGATCGCCGCGCCAGATTGCACACACCCCTCTATCGATGGCCACGGTAGGGAAGTAGTTGATCTTAGTTGTAGTATGTAAACATGACTTTGATAACTATCGGAACTCGAGCGGGGAAATGTCTCGGGGACGTTGATATCCACGAAAGGGATATCGAGGACACATAAGTTTGGCACATATTTTTGCAAGAGCGACATGCGCGGAAAAAGGGTAACGATATCACCTCCCTTTTGTATGAATTGACTCACAAGTGCTATATGTGAATAATGTGCTACGTGAATATGATATGATATGAAATGATGGTTGATTGAATTAATGAAATGTTATACTTGTTGATAACATGATATTCAAGATTGTTAAGTATGAATGCCTTGACATGATTATTTATGAAATGTATATTATGCAATAACATGAATTATTATTGTTGTGCATGATGCCATGACAGGAAGTTATGTTAGTAACTTGCTAAGTATTTATGACTTACTCCTATTTGTTTTGATTGTTTTCCCTAGATCCGAGCCGTGCAAGTGGTTCGAAGTGATTGTCAAGTTGCGATTGATGAAGCTTTGACGAGGTTGCTACCTTGTTAATTTTAGTACTCTTTTCTTTGGCAAGGACGACGGGACATAAAGTTATATAAACTTTATGTGGGGTAGCAAAACTTGATACGTTTGTCTAATTAGTACTTATTGTTTTGAGAGACGACATATGTTAGTCGTGCCTATGTATTTATGTTGATCATGCTTTAGTTGTTTTAACCATGTATTGGTTTGTTTAAATATGTTTATTATCTGGCATGTTTTTAGCCGTCAAGCATGTTAGACTAGAGTTGTAGACTTAGTTTAACGTTGGGTTCCGGCCGTAGCGTCGCCGATGACTTGATATATAATTGCTATAAATTGTTATATGTGCCTATTGTTGCGTCACATGATTTTATTTTTGGACCAAGAGATTCATTATCTCTAAGGTTGTATTAGTTTGAGCTTGTTAGCTCGGGCGCCACTACTTAATTATTATACGTTTCCGCATGTGTTAAAGTTTTGGCGTACCGCCGTTATGGCCTTACCCACTATTTGCTACTTGTTTATGTTATGTGCCTTTTTGGAAGCGGCACGACCTCGGGGTCTCGTCTTGGGATCCGGGTCGGGTCGCCACAGAGCATGATTCACTAAGAATCAGCTAAGAGTGAAATGTCACATTTGTTTTGTGTGTTCATTTGGGATTTAGTTAAGTCAATTATCCTCATTTTGAAAAGAAGGGTATCACTCTTTCTATGTTCTCCTCCTTAAGTTATATGTCTAATACCAAGTAGAAGTTGTATGTATATGTCATATAAGCACTAAAGAATAAGAACTGAAGGACAGTTGCAAGCAAATAATAAAGAAGGAATCGGAAGAGATGTAGCAAGGTAGAGTAGATAGCTAAAGAAAAGACACTAAATAACGAAAGAAAGTACTAAAAGTTCTGAATAGGTACAGTCTAGTTTGAATCTCCAAAACTACCGGTGCTAGATTCTAGAGAGTAGTTTCTATCCTGATTTGAAAAACTTCTACCGCTGAACAATTCCTTGGTGATCAGCAATTCTCCAGTGATTGGAAGGCGTTCGTCCTCTTGAACCGTGGAAAGAATGGTGTGGTAGGAGCATAGGAAATAACTTATTATCCTAGCGTACTTGAGAATACCAGACCCATTCACTCGTCTTTGTTGGAAAGATCGACAGATGAGAGAGAAGACTACTTCAGACTAGTTGATGACATGGGAGTCAAGAACTGCAATGGTAAGGTTCCGAAGTCTTCTGGTGTCCCTTCGTGAGCCAGGTTCATGAAACAGAAGGCATTGGCTCAAAATCTCTCCAACACAGTACACGTCCAGGGGATAGTTGAAAATGTCCCATGTACCGAAGTCATTTCAAGATTGGTGGCCGGTACGGTGCAGCCATGATTCGTTGAGAACATAATCATTGATAGAGTTAGGACCAGCAGAATGAAGGCTGAAGACTCTAGAAAGGCTGTCAGCATTGAGGACAAGATCAGTGCCTCGAATGCGACCGTGGAGGCCTGTACCATCTCTTGACAGGTTCATCCTTGAGTAGAATTCGTCGACCAGAGGAAGGCAATAGAATTCTTCACGAAATCAGAGGATGGAGACAAGTCCAGAACTGTGGAAAAGATCTATAATCTTTGCTCCAATCGTGTTGTCAAGGAGAAATTGTTCTCCTTGAATCGTTCGACCAAGAATGTAGGATTGACGGCCTACTATGGTGATGAAGGAAGATTCAGGGGGACCAATAGGGCGAGAGACGCTGTTCAAAGAAGAGGTGGCCATGATGAATTTCTCAGGAAATAATGTGCACTGATAATTAATCGTATAGATTGATTGGGAAACGATGGAGACCAAAAAAGAGTATATATATATATTCAGTACTTTCTGAGATTGGGCACTAGGAACACACAGATCAAGAACCGTCGTTTGATAGTCCTCAATAAAGCTGTTATTGATTGAAATGAGAACCAGCGAAGCAATCATTTCGAAGCTTGATTGTGAGAGGACATTTTTATGGGAGAGGCGGCGATTCATGATTGCGATAATTAAGTCTTCTAGGGAGTATGTATTTGGACAGATTGGAGACTTAAAATCAAGGAATTTCAATACCAATACAGATTTAATTGACAGCTTAGGGTATTGAAAAGAAGATGTGTTGATATCTATAAATAAAAATAATGTACTAAATTTTGTAAAAATAAATTTAGGAAATATGATAGGTTTTAAGTATTCCAGATATTCAAATAGATAATTTACGGGGTATTCTGAATCATCTACACAATCCTCAGCAATCTCCCAAATCTATAGAATTTTGAAACTGAAATCATTTCAAAAATATTTTGGAAGAATTTAAAAATGTTTTTACAAAACAGTTAAGGTTTTTGTGTTCTTTGTTTACTAGAAGAAATTTATGGAGCTTTCTGAGTCATCCATACGGTCTTCAGCAATCTTCCAATTCTTTTAGTCATTCCAGAACAAAGTTGTTTTGAAATCCATTTTCAGAAGGATTTTTGAAATGTTATTTTGAAAACTATCAATCATTCCTAAATGTTTTTATGTCAAAGATATCATTACACAAGATTGATCAGCAGTAAGAGATCTGAAACCAATTTTGTTGATTAGTTTCAGTAGAGTGTGAAGTGTGTTGATACAAGAGTGTGAACGGCAGAGAAGATGGTCTGCAGTTCAGATTTTGATCGGTAGACATTGAGGTCTACCGATTGAACTGATAACTTTTAAGGGAGTATGCAGCAGTAATGAAAGTCTGCTGATACCAATAAAGGTTTAAGCGGGGTTATCAGTCTTTTGAACACATGAAAGAATGTAGCTAATAAATAGCTTTTATATTGAATTGAATAATGTGTTCAAGAAGAGTGGAAATTTACTGACTTTTGAGAGCTGAAGGAAGTCAACCAATTGTTGGAGGGTCAATTGATTGTATGAAGGATACCAATTTATGAATAATATCAATCATTGAAAGATGATCAGTAAACTTTGAGGTATGCCGTTGTCGAATGAATGACAGAGGAATCGGCATAGATAATGGTCTGCTGATGAAGGAGACCAGCAGTGATTGAGTCTGCTCAGGATAGACAGAATTAATAGTTCTTGCAGACAGGAAGTTTGGCTGTAAAAGTATGGAACAGCAGACATTGAGGTCTGCCGATACCAATTGAACGAAAAGTATTACAGCTTATATCCTTTGGAATGCCTTGAGTTCTGGAAGGATTGACCATAGGTTTCATCGGCAAAGAGAACGAAATAACATTGAAGGGAGAGCAAAATGTTTTAAAGAATATTGAAGCATCAACAGCAGTAACAGAGGTATTGGAAAGATACCAAGTTCTGCAGTTGGCTCCTCCTCACTAGAAGAATATGCGCTTCGAACTCTTAGAGTCTGCAGAGAGTAGAAAAGAGATTTTCTGCAGAATTTCCTTTTGGCCTTGGCAGCTGATAGGAGGTTCAGATGCTTCATCGGCAAAGATTAACTGATGACCATGCTATTTCTGGAATAGAATACTATTGAGTGAAAAGAGCATTTGGAAGCAAAAACGGAAGATACCAACCTTTTCAGTTAAAGTGCTTGAATCACAAAGAAGCAAGTGGCTTAAACTTAGTTAGGCTGACGGTACAGATGCAGAATGACTTTTGCTTCAAGGTCAACGGTGAAGAAGAAGATGACTAACTTTTTAAGGGAAAAGAAGTCATTATGTTCAAGACAATAGAAACAGGAGAAGGTTAAAAGCATAGTTGTCATTGAACTAGAGGAAGCAGTAGAGAGGAATAGAAATTGAGGGTACTGCTTATATCCTCGAAAGGTCGTTTTGTCACAACGGCAGAGATAAGGTCTACCGTTGAAACATGAGAGACCTGAAATTTTGAGGGGAATTAAGATCCATCAAAACATCATGGGTTGAGATGAGATCTATAATTCCTGCTGAAGTAGTTGCTAGGTAATGCAGTTAGTTCAAGGAAATCCAAGACTTAAAATTTAACCACATTTCAACGTCATTTCTTCAGATACCAATTGTTGAATGCACATACCAGATAACCATGTGTGGGTGGCGTCTGGGCCTCTTTTTAGGCTGTTTTTTGACACTTTGGCCCCCTGCATTTCATTGTTTTACGCATCCTGCTTTTCCTTTTGCATTTTTAAACCATGTAACTTGACATTTGTTAAGTTTTAACAGGTCTTGATATTTCATATCATGTCACATACCAGAGATACAAAATTAAGGTGTCTACACTTATTATTACCGACTAATGTATCTCGCATGTTTTTTAGTCCAACTCAGCATGTCTGATTCACATGCATCTTGTTCACCTCATCAGGCTTGATTCACTTGTTAGTATGCTCCCCTGGCATAACAAACTATATTCCGTACAACACCTACATAAAGACTTTGACCCTTTCGCAGAAAGGTACGCATTCTCTTTTACCCCCTTTATGCTCTCAAACTCTTTTCTCTCAATCTCTCTCATACTGATTTTGTACCAACTCTCACGTCGAAGAGGATTTGCAGGGTTATCGCCCATGCTCAAATAATGTTTGATACTCATTGATCAACATCACGAGCATACCGATCTGATTCTCAGAGATATCATTGGTGCAGATTACGATATATAGTGACCGTTAACGAGACACCTCTTATCGCCATAAATATTGGGGTATAATGCATTTAATACATGTCAAAACACTAAGAGCATCCTCAATGTTGTATATTCTTATACAACTTTTTAACTGGGTCATACTGTCATCTATATATTTTTATCATTTTACACACTTAAGAATAGATCTTCCCATTATGTAATATTTTTACACATCTTCTTACACAAAAAATATTAAATTTAACACCATACTATATAATAAATACAAAACCCTACCTCACCCCCACTCCCACTCCCCCCCCCCCACACACACAAAATTCATGTGTCAGGCCGTAGCCCCCCCTCCCCTCCACACTCAGCCGCCCCCTCACAGCTTCATTTCCCAATGCCAACTTCCCATTTGGGAAGCAAAATTAATTTCTCTCTCCTAGGTGGATTTCCCTCTCTCCTCACAATTCTCCGAGCATTAAAAAGTTAAAAATTGAAGAATGGAGATGTTCTAATAGACTAATAACGTATAGTGACCGTTTAACGAAATTGATTATGTCCATACAGGTGCAGAGATCGATTCCTCTGCAAACCTGGTGGTTAGGGCTTACAGCCCCACCTTTTACAATTTTCTCATTGTCCCATCTTTTAGGTTGTTAATAACCACTCGAGTTTTCTCCAATTAAGTTGGTCATGGAATATGTTATTCATTGCCAAGAATGTGGATACAATTTTGTGAGAATGACACTAAGCCTTTTAAAAAAAAAAACAGAACTACAAATTCCACCACTGATCTTTATACTTTTAGCTCCTTTTGAGATTGGTCACTTATAAAAATTAAAAAAAACAAAATTTGTTTTTATACTGATCAAATTAAATGTAATTTCTCATTCCAACCAATTTAGTCAATTTTCAACAATTAAGTGCTTATGTGAAGACCAAGAGATTTTTTAGGGACAAAGTGGTCGATTCATAATGAGATAATTGCAAAAAAAAAAAAAAAAAAAAAACCCTTTCACGTTTTGTAAATTCACCATGTGTTTTGATTTTCATCCTATTAAACCTTCACCTATTTTGTTTTTTGCAATTAAAATATTTCATTAAAAAAGGATTAGTTTCGCTAACAGAAGACTGATGTAGTATCTACGGTTACAGCTAATGTGGCGAATGCGGGAGAAGTTTCAATTTCCTGCCTAATGCATTGCATTAAAAACCTTGTACAATTTCGAACATCCAAAACAAAAACTTGACTGCTAAAGAATTGATAAATAACGTACCCATAAATAGATTTTTATGATATTATTTTAATGGATAATTATTTTTATTTTACAATTTTTCTTCAAGTAAAATAATATCAAGAATAATGAGAAAAAAATAGAAAAAAAGTATTTATTGAGTTTTTATATTTTCATCATATTTTCTTATAAGAAAATGACAATAAAAATTAAATCTATCCATATTTTTTATTTAAAATATAAAGTTTTTAGATTTTTATCATATTTATTAATTCTTTAGCAGTCATGGTTTTTCTTGAAATCTTGAAATTGTACAAGGTTTGTTATGCAATGCATTAGGTGGGATATATCCTCCCGCCTTCGCCATGTCAGCTGCCACTGTGGATGCCACCTCAGTCCTCCGTTAGCAATTTTTTTTCTTAACGAAATGTTTTAATTGCAAAAAATAAGTAGTGTTAATAGGGTGAAAATCAAAACACGTGGTTTATTTTACAAAACGTGAAATAGGCCACGATTTTTTTGTTGTTGCAATTATGTCATTCATAATGTATAATTTATACTCTTTAATATAAATTTATTCCTTAACTCTAATAAAGGTTTTGTATGTATGTTACTATTACTAAGACCATAGGGGGTTAGTCGACATTCTGGTTTCTTCTTTACATGCGTGTCTTCATTTTTAACAAATACTCGACCATTGTGGAGATTTCGTAAGTTCTGCAACTACCTATCCTTTTTTTTCCCCCTCTAACGAGACATGAGAAAAGATTGAATCTGACACCTTACATTTTGTAAAGCCTCATCTTTACCACTGCGCCACCCTTAGGGGCAACTCCCTATCTTCAACCCTAACAAAAACTAGCTCTTTAGGCCGCGGGCCCTTGAAAATGTAACACTTTTTTTTAATTTAATTTATTTATTTCCTTTTTCAGTTTTTGTTGGACTCCGTTATCTAGTAGCCTTTTTTTTCTTCCGGTTTAGTCCTAGCCTTTGTAAAGTTTGATGGACGAATAGAGGTTCCGTTAAGTTTGTTGATTAAGGCTAGGGGAGAGGGGGCAAGGTACTCCACTCAAATCATGTTTATTTTATTTTTCACCTTACAAAAACGACACCGTTTCGGGTAGGGCCCTGTTGTTTTTTTTTAAAATGACTATTGTATGTTTTATTGAAAAAAGATTATTTAGAAGAATTACCAATGATGATATAACTAAACGTTTTCAAAGTATAAAAACGTAAAGAGGACAATTGATATTACTAATTATTTTGTGTAATAGTTAAAAATTTGTGATCCCGTTGAATATTTTTTTTGGATCCGCCACTGGCCACAATAGGTGACATTTCTTCTTGCTCGACGGTTAGCTACTGTGGTTGACCACCTGAAATTTTCTTTTAACATGTCGTTAGGTTCTATTAAGTTTATTAGCTTTTTTTTTTTTTTTCGATTCAGTCATAACCTTTCTAAAGACTGAACGAGCGTTAATGGAGCTCATATATTACTCCTCAACAACCTTTGACATTTCCACCATTTTTGCAACGGGGCGGGCGTGAGGGAAATATATTCCCTAATTTTTGAGTAAAGAATCTATTTTGATTTGGACGGATTAAAAATAATAATAATAATATTATAAACATTGGAATAATGTCTTTTTTTTCAATAATCCGTTCTAATTTATCTTTCTCTTCTCCCAAGTCCTACATTTAATCATATTGTCATTCGTGGTTTATCTTTCCAACAATTATTAACACAAAATAATAAAGAAATATTAGGAATACATCGGACATACTGTTAAACGTTTTTAGCTTTCCACATATATTAACCGCGCGTTTATTTATTCAACTACATGAAAAGAATTTAGGATAAATTACCAATAACCCCCTCACCTATGAGCTGAGTTCATATTGCCCCCTGAACTACGAAATGAGGCAATGTAACCCCTTAATTATTGCATTTTTTTAATTGCAGCTTCTATTTAAGCTTTGTTATTTTAATTGACGTAAAAAGCTCACCTGAGACTCATGTAACCATCTTTAGATATTTTTTTCACCATAAAACTCTCTTTGTGTGTTAATTGATTATTTTATTATTATTGCTCTAAAACCTTGTTCATGTTTAAAAAAGGTCAATACAAATAATTTCATATCTTTATATTGAGTATCATGCTAAGAACAATAAATAAACATTGTTATGTGAGTCCTAGGTAGGAAATTTCATCAATTCAAACAGCGATATCTAACACATAGGGTGCGATTTAAGAAAATATTATAATTGAAGGGCCAGATTGTTTTAATTAATAGTTGAGGGGAAATTCAAACATGACCCATAATTAAGGGGGATTATATGTAATTTATCCAAGAATGTACTACACTATTTTGGGATGTATCAGAATTCACATCAAAAAATTATTTCTACAATCTTCAAAATGTTTCAATTTTATCCTACACATTTAATATTAACATATTGATTATGTCAAATATTTTTTGTAATTATGATTAACATCAATTTTAGTTATATATCCCTTAATTATTATATTTTTTAGATATGAACTTTTCGCGTAAGGAGGACGTTCGTAGATAAAAACAAAAGGAGGTCAAGAGTAAATAATGCTAAAGTATGACGAAGGTCAAGTTCCCTGTTTAGAAAGCGAAGCTTCTCTAGAAGCTAGTGCATGATGTTACTCATAAGTCCAACTTTATCGTCTTCTTCCTTTAATTTTCTCTTATCAATAATGCAATCAACACCTTATTGTCATCGCTGGGTAACGAATTCAAAGAAGACTCTGATCCCGCCTTGAATTCTTCCCTCCCTTTTTCCGACTTTCAAATGTATTAATTGCAGCAAGTAAACTTGACATGCACATTCAGTCAATCAATCACGTCCGCTTGCAAGAAGTCTCGAAGATTTTGAAATATCCTACATGTTGGCGTTAACGAGTACGACCCGTTCGCGAGTATGACCCCGTGCCATTATTGTCCGAGCATGGTTGAAATCTTCTTTGCACACTTCAAGATCGTCTAGAAGATCATGAAATCTTGGTGTGTGCGACTATGACCCGGCTCGTACCCTTACTATCCAGATATAGTTGAAAATTGAATCTTCTTTCCATGTTCATGGGATAGCTAGTGTTGTTTCATCTCGATTTTGGATGAGACATGAGAGGGGTGTGAGTTTCTACTGTGAAGTGACCATATTGATTACCCTAGCTAGCTAGTAAATTGATTCTTTTGCTTTGGTCTAAAGACAAACTAACTCAATAGGTTTAAACACTTTTTTAAGATGATCTGCGAATGTTTGTTGAATAATAATATTTCCTTCGTTTCACCTAAAAATTTGCATTTTCAAAATTTAATAATTAAGTGATATATATGTATTACTAGTGATACACCCGTGCGTTACACGGTTTGTACAAAGATATAAAATCATATACTTAATTAAAGTTGAATAATATACAATTAAAAACTTTAATATGAACAAAATAAATAAACTATAATAAACAGTAAAATAAAAAAAGAAAATTACATAAATTTGAAAAAGTTATTATAAATTTGGAATACATCTTTATATACAACAGTTATCGTTGAACATGTACAATTATTACGACTATCACTAACATATAATAAAATTTGAAGTAAATAAAATAACTAATACGGTGATATAAATAAAAATAAATAAAAAAATTAATGATAACAAAATAGACTAATAATTGTAACTAAATATTATAAATTATATATATATATATATATAAATTAGTTATATACTTTTAACGCAAAGATTAAGATTATGATATATATGTTACCTAGCAATATTACCGACGTTCCAACATTTATTCAACACATGATTAACATTTATAGAACATTTGATTTCATTTAAAAATTCATAAGTATAAATATGTTTCAAAGAAACAACATTTTCATTATAAAAAAAAAGATAAAAACAAAAAAAAGATAAAGTTTGGGACTGACTTATCTTTGATTATACTATTTGAACAATTAAAATAAAAAAGATTTAGATGGCCCCGATATGTCCTTGACTCAATCCCTTTTACTTTGAAAGATATAAATTAAACTACAACGACAATTAGGGGTGAGCAAATTTTTTGGGGCGAAATTAGGCCGGTCCCTTTTTAAAAGTTTTCAAGGCATTTTTTTTTTGTATCGCGACTCAAATTAATGCATTGTGATTAACAAATTGATGCATCACAATGTGTTGAGTAAGTGATCCTTAGCGCGCCTCTGACTCATTAATAACATAGATATATATATTAAATAGTCAAATATCAAACTGTTTGTTATATCTAATAAAAAAAGGAATTGAAGTTGAAAAAACAAATTCTAAACAGAACTTCCAACACTAAAATGTTATGAATAACATATTATGTAACATAATTTTTATACAACTATTCAATAACAAAAGTTATTGAGTCTAGATTCTTATTGTGCATTGGGAGAAGTTCTATAACAGAAAGTTGATATTTCGCTAGGTCTCCTTCCCTTTTTCGAAATATGTAGCAACATCATCCCCGAATAAACCCTAACATTGAATACCTTCAAACCATTTCACATTTAGGTTTCTTATTTCCCTCTTATTTTTTTAAATAAAATTTCGAGAGAAATTTGTATGATACAAATTTTAATTTCGATTATTATTAAAAAAAAATTGAGAGCTCAATTTAACTAAGTATGAAAAATATACATATCTTATACTTAATTAATTATATCCAAGTATATATCAATATACATCTTTACTTTAAAAAATAGTTTATAAAAATAGAAACCTAGATCTATCATATCTGAGAAAATTTTTAAGCATATAATTTTTTTTTCCAATTTGTTTATTTCAAAATGGATAAAAAAATTCTGATCCCAACTTTTTATGTTTGACATTTGTTTTATAAATTTAATTTTGACAAAAATAGAAAAATAAACATCAGTTATGCACTTTGACTTCGGATCTGATGAGAATGGAGAAAACCATCATAGATCTGTATATTTTGGTAAATATTTGTAAAATTATAGTTCAAATTAACCTTGGCGTATCACCGATTAAGTTGAATAAATATTTATCTTTGTAAACTAACTTTAATAGGTTAAATTTTTTTACAAACATTAGATCTGAATTTTTAAACATGTAGGCTGAACAAGTATACTAAGATTTTTATTTGTTAATTTAGGGGTTTTTTTTTTTTTTTGCATATATTAGACCTAGATTTTTTGTATATAAGGAAGTTTTTTAAAATTTATAATAACTTTTTAAAAAAATTATGTGATTTTATTTGATTTTACTGTTTATCAATTTTTATTTATTTTGTTCATATTAAACTTTTTAATTGTATATTATTAAACTTTGATTGAATATATGATTTTGCACCTAAGTACAAATCGTGCAACGCACATGTGCATCACTAGTTATATATAGGGATACAATACCAAACACTAAAATCCTAAACAAGAAAACCAACAAAACAGAACTGCCGCACCAACGTGGTCGCCTTCTACTACGACTCGCGACCACCTTGTTAACGGATGCGGTCACCATCACTTATGAACGCGATCGCTTTTCCCAAAACCCAAAAGCTCGTTCCCCAATTTGTTTGAGTGATCGAGTCATTTTGTTCTCAACAATCCCAAATCATCATCCCCCAGATAATTTTTCTCTTTTTCTTGAACACTTTACTTGCCTCCCTTCTTGATTTAAAATCCTCTTGACATATTGTGTTCTTTGATAAAGCTTCTAATATGGCAAGTGCTGGATGTTGTATTTATTTTGTAATGCGACTCATATGAATTAATGGTAAATAAAATTTTAACATGTAAAGTGTCTCACTTTGATGGTTAAGTGAGAATAAGAGTATATTAAAGTTTGAGAGTTTTAAAATGGTACTCTCTCTTCCTATGTCTTAAATAATTGTAAATAGAATTATGTACAGATGTATATATATTCTCTTTAAAGTTTAGTCAATGATGTTTATCAATATATCATCATCATATTTGTGGCGGTGGCTTGGAGGCTAGACCAAGGAAAGCAGGTTTGTTTGGTTTCCTTCTAAACGAAGGAACAAACCAATTTCTCTCTCTCTCTCTCTCTCTCTCTCTCTATATATATATATATATATATATATATATATATATATATATATATATATATATATGTATGTATATATATATGTATATGTATGTATATGTATGTATATATATATAGGTATGGTATGTTCGTAAGGACGGTTAAGGATATTTGAGAGAAATACTAAAAGAGGGTCTTCATAAAGTAAAAGAAAAGTAAAGGGAAATTAAATGGAAATTCTCCACTACTAGAAAAATTGGTTTTACGTAATTGTTGGTTGCAATGACTTTTGAAACCATCACATAATCTTCTTTTTCGCGATTGTTTTTTTTCATTGCTTTTCAGCAATCGCCTTGTGTATATGCGATTGTTTAACAATCGCCAGTGCCATCACCTTTGAATATTTGAGAGGAATTAGCCAAAAAAAAAATAGGCCCCGTGAAAAATAGAAAGATAATGTGATGGTTTTCATAAGTACACGATTGCATTCGTAGTCGCAAAATTTGACTAATACTGAGCGATGGTTTTCCCTTCGCATTTATAAATAAAAAAATAAAAAATAGAAAAATATGTTTTCGTGATTGTTGGTTATGATGGCTTCAAAAGCAATCACTTAATCTTCTTTTTTGCGATTACTTTTTCCATTGCTATCTATTTCTTCAATCGTCTTATGTTTATGTGTTTGCTTTACAGTCGCTAGTGTCATCACCTTTGAATCGGCTATGATGGTTTTTGAAACCGGTGCTTAATCTTTTTTTTAGCGATTGCTTTTTTCACCGTTTTTCTACAATCACGTTATGTTTATGTGATTGCTTTATAATCGCTAGTGCCATCACTTGAGATTATAAAGAATTCAATATAAAATTTATTTTTAAAACATAAACAATTACAAATGTATCTAATGGACGTGTAGTGGTTGATGCGAAATTACTAATTATTTATTACAAAATTAATTGCTTCCTTCGTTCCTAAAAGAGTGTCATGTTTACCCTGATTGAGAAAAAAAATAAGAAAACATATACTCCATCTATTTTCAAATTATCGTTCTCTTTGTCCCGACACACTATTTAAGTAAAATTTATTGACACTATTATAAATATTTGTGAAATGTGTGGTTTTCTTTAATGCCTTTGAGCATGTGGTTATAATCAAAGTAGATAGAAAAACTAAGAGTAAAGTGGTAAAAGTGTTTTAATTTCAATTCTAAAAGAGAAAGTTTTGAAAGAAAACAATTATTTTAGAACGGACGAAAAATGAAAGGAGAACGATAATTTTAAAACAGAAGGAGTACTATAATTGATCAACTTTATTTTAATATTTAAGATTGGATATTTTTTAAGGATATATATGTGATAATGAGGTCCATCAATTAAAGTGATAATCAAATTAAGGTAAAATGATCGCTACGAAAACCTTTGGGTTATTAAGGACAAATTTTAAAGGAAATATAAATCCATGGTAATTCTAGACAATTCGAAGATTTCTTCTTTGGTATCAATATGAGCATTGAAAGAGTAATATATAGACACACACACAATACAAACCATTATAGAGACACTCATGTATGAGTTCATATAGTTGAGTACTCATCACAACTTCTATTGTTAGTATTTAAATTTTATTTCTTATCAAGTTTATACTATTGACATTTTTTATTAGCTAATATCAGATAGAGATACCTAATTGAATAGATCAGTTTCGATAAATTACTAATCACAACCATACTAAACTAGATTGGAACTTGAAAGATCAACTTCATTTCCACTTTGTAAGTGTCACTTCCATCAATTTAGAATATGAGTTTCAACCAAAAAGAGAACAATTATTTGATAATAGATCATATTAGAGCATCCCCATTGCTTTCTTCCAAAAGCTCATTCCAAATAGGAAGAAAGCATTTTGCATTGGTGAGACTTCTAAAGTCTCTTCCCAAATGGTCCAGCTAGGAGAGAGAAGCTGTTCACTTCCAATTTTGGAAGAAAAAATCATGGGAGGAAGCTGAACCAAGCAAACAGCCGTGTGGTGCACCGCTTTCCTTTGTCTGGCGCGTGCATCACACGCGGGTGCAAGAGGCGTGAGAAGGAGATTACGGTGGGTCCCACGCTCTGATCAAAATCTGCCATTTGATTTTTTTTAAATTAAATCTTACTGTTCCAGCTTTTTTAAAATTAAATGTTACTGTTGCATTTTTGGGGGGTTGGCGGTTCTTTTTTTTTTAACATAGTAGCAGTTCGTTTTTTGTGTTTTTTTTCCACTTTCTTATAAATATACCACCTCAATTTTATCATTATGTATTTTTTAAAATTTTAAGATTTTATGTAATTTTTTATTTATATTATTTAACGAGTTATGTATAATATGTGTTTTATAGATAATTTATTAATTAAATTATAAATTATTTAATTTATGAGTAATTTATTATTTATAAATTAATTAATGTTTTTATTTATAAAATAATTTATTTATACAGAATATTTAAATATGAAATATATTAAATAAAGTTAAATAAATTTATTTGTTTGAGAAATATAAAAATAAGATTGAAGTTTAAAGTTAATGATGTGGCAGTGGGTCCCAACTAAGAAGATGTATAAGAAGATTAGCATTGGGAAAATATATTCTTAAATGGAATAAGAAGAGAAAAATGTGTATGTGGCAGTGGGACCCAGCTAAGAAGATGGTATAGGAAGAATAGCATTGTGGATGCTCTTATGTCATAAATTCATCCAACCAAAAGCAAAAAAAAAGAAAAAAAAGTAATCTAAATGAATGTCTGATATGTTTTTTTTTTTTTTTTGCTTTTTAGGTTTTATGTTTTAGTTTTTAATTTTTTAATTAAGTGTAACTTTGTCAATCGTACAATCGGACCGGGCCGGGCAGATCTTTTCGAGCCTTTTGAGCTTTTCAAGTTCGGGCCAACACACAGCCTATAAAGCCTCCCGGGCTTGGCCAAAAGGCCCGGTTTTTTCGAGCCTTCTAATTTTAGGCTCAAACTCTTGAAAAATCGGGTGGACTACACCGGACCTATGAATCGGGTTCAAATTTGACAGCTCTAGTAAATTGTCGGGCCTATGATTTTCTACTGTGAAGTGACAATATTGATCATCCTAGCTAGTAAATTGATTCTTTTGCTTTGGTCTAATGACAAACTAACTCAATAGGCTTAAACACTTTTTAAAAATGATCTGCGAATGTTTGTTGAATAATAATATTTCCTTCGTTTCACCTAAAATTTTATATTTTCAAAATCTAATAATTAAATGATATATAAGTATTATTAGAGTTTGATATAGTTATGAAAATGCCTAAGAGTATAACACATCTTGTTGAACAAAGCAAGAAAAATATGTTCAAAATGGCTAGAAGAGGGAACTCGCATCAAAGAAAGAAAGCAAATTGTACAAATTTGACTAGGTGGAAGCAAAATGTAAAATATAAAAGATTATTATCTTTAAAAAAATAATTAAAAAACCCTCAAGTGGGGACAACTGACCCCAGATCCTAAGCCTTGTGTTTGCCTCTGGACTAAGGACCACACTTGTAGGATATGTGATGCACCACAATTTGTAACACACTATAGTAACAAAGTTAGGTTAAAAGTAATTAAGGTTCACTTTGTATCACTTTAATATTATAATGTATTGCTATTAATTGTAATCCAAGACAATAAAATATTTCTAACTTAGTGGTTAGTACAAAGTTCGGTGAAACCGTACTATGTATGTCCACACCCCTACTACATCCGTCCGTGGGGCAACTTCTTGATTTACCATCAAAGGAGTATAAAAGGTCAGTCCTCCTTCATCCTTCTCCCCTCCCCATATTCAATCCTCTTGGACATTCAAGAGCCAAATTGAAAGATACGTGAGAGTACAGAAAGAATAACAATTAAAAATAATGGTGTTTGATGTTTCAACCTCAACTATAATCTTCTCTTTGCTTTTGTTGATTCCAGTCTTTCGAATCAAGCAAGACCTTTACAAATTTGTTGCTGGCTTGTTTTCTGCTTCCACAGCGCAGCAAGACGACAACGATGTTTGTTTGCTGGATCTTCCAACTATAAGGTTTGAAGATCTACAAGCTCGAAGGCACAGATCAGTTGACACCATGTGTTTCGTTTGCTCCGAAGAGTACGAGGGAGAAGACGTAGTGAGTCAACTCGGTCGATGCAAGCATGTTTTCCATACAGATTGCCTCCTGAGAGTGGAACGGAGGGATCATCTCTCATGTCCCTTTTGTCGAAATCCGCTCTTCAACAGCCCCACCGCTTCCCCATGCACACACTCATGATGCGTTTGGGGTCAGACGGCCTGCCTCACTTCCGGCGAAGCAATAACAATTATTTCTATTTTGCTTTGACAGATGCAGAAGTTTTCGGTATAGTAGTGTGATCTTAAGTAAATCTAACCGTTGGAAAATAGTGTTTTGGAAGGAAATTGTGCAAACATAATGCACAAATTTCTCTGTGCAATGAAAATGGTAATCGTGGAAATGTGTTTTACACGGTGAGAACAATGAAATCATATATTTCATCTGTCCTAAAATTATTGTTCTGTTTTCTTGTTTCGCCTATTTCAAAATAATTGTCGTGTTTGAAATTTTCATTTTTATGACAACATTTTTACCATTTTACCCTTACTTTTTCATTGTACTTTAATTATGAAACACATACACATGAACTTTAAAGTAAATTACACATTAAACTAATATTAATAATCCAGTCAAATGCGTTTTGTTAAACCGTGCGTCAAGTCAATCCATACGATAATTTTGGAACGGAGGGAGTATTTATTTGTTCACAAATTGAAATCTTCTATTTATTTATCAAATTTGATGTTTAGATAAATAAGTTATAACTCATTAACTAGTTGGGTGTTTTAAGTTGGCTTGTCTCATAATGTGAAAATAACAAAGATTTGAGCGATTTAAATATAAGTGTCTTATGTGTAAGGGATAAGCTTGTATAAAGTATAGAAACTTTCTCGTACCCCGCAAGGGGTGAAAATCATGGTACAATTAGCCTTAGGATTATTGAACTCATGTTTCTTATGTGTAAAGGGTAAGTTTGTGGATAGAATGCCAGACTAAAACCGGGTTTGTTTTTAGTACATCTAAAGCCGGATTTGTTATTATTTCCATCCCTATTTCTTTAAAAAAATACAATTTTTGTCATGAGAATTATGTTAAAACTTCAACTCATACACAAAAATAGAATCAATTTCGCATAATTAATTTTTGGCAGTAATATTCCTCCCCACAGTTTGATGCAAATTATTGATTGCTAAATAATGTTGCCTAATATTAGGTCATCACTCTATTCTGGACAAAGAGTTTACTATTCCATTTTAAGATGTTTTACTTAAAAAGTTTATTTTAAAAATTAAGGTATAAAAGTGTAATTTTGTTGCTAAAGAACTACAAAAAAATCATTTTCTTAAAAAGTTTGACTTTTAAACATGGACTTTTAAAATAATGAGGAAGTATGTGTTTACTTAGATAATACTCCCTCCGTCCCTAAATTATCGTCCTTCTTTCCTTTTTTGTCCATCCCAAAATAATTGTCCACTTTGAAACGTACCTTTTTAGAACATCACTTTTACCACTTTACCCTTACTTTTTCACCTTACTTTAATTATGGGTCACATACACATAGGCTTTAAAGAAAACTACACATTAAACTAATATTAATAATCCAGTCAAATATGTTTTCTTAAACGGTGCATCAAGTCAACCAGAACAATAAATTAGGGATGGAGGAGTACAAATTTGTAATATATTTTTCGGTAAGAAACTAAAAAATGGAAAAAGAAAATTAAGAAAGTTGACAATATTGCCCAAAGTATACCTATCAAGGTTAAAGGTTCTTACCAATATGCCAACCATTTTTGCTCAGCTATATGTTTTTTCTTCCGGCTTCCGGAAATTCTGTTTGACAGAGCAGTCAATCGAGTCTCTGTTTTCGATTACTTGCTAAAAATGGAAAAAAAAAAGTATCCAGAGGTAAGAAAAACAGATTCGCTTAAATATTTCAACTGTTCCGGACAAAGATTCACTATTCTGAAAATTTTCAATTAAAAAATCAATTTTTAAAAATTTGTTATAAAAATGTTATTTTATTATTTATTGGCTATTTAAAGTGTTTTTTTTTTTAAGTTTGGCTTTCGAACAAGGACTCTTTACCTCAAACGGATGAAGTATCAAATATTCTCATTTGGCACTCAACTATGCTTTAAAATTGTGAGACTTGTATAAAAATCATTTAGATAGGATGAAATATGATCATTAAGAATATCATAGAGTAAAGAGTGTAGATGATAGAGTTGGGGCTTCACGTATCCTAAAGTTCCGATCTCATTCTACACCCGTAAAAGTACCATAAAAAACAATTGTGCTTAACTTCGACTAGGGCCGTAAATGAGTCGGATTTTTTAAATTGTTCAATTTGACGTATATAATAAATCTGATCTCTCTTTTCTTTCAAATTCACGAAGGTGCTGGCTACATGAATCGAATCCAACTAGATAGTTGAAAAGCAAACCTAAATTCTACAACAACAAAAGAAAAAGAAAAAGAAAAAGAAAAAAAAGTGCTTTCATGATTCTAAAGTAGTTAATCTACCAAGACTTATCCAAAACTTTTTAATGTTTAATTTAATCAAAATTATTCTTGAAATAGACTGAGGTTAATTATTGGGGCCCAAAGTTGGATTGACACTTTAGAGCTCCTACAAAGATAAAGTAGCTCTCCTTCCGTCTCAACGTTGCTACCATTTCTTGCTTATCCAAAAAATAGTATTCCCTCCATTCCTTTATCCAACACCTCGTTTAAGAATATTAATGTAATTTATGGTTTTTTTAATGCTTTTTAATGTGTGATCAAAATTAAAGTATATACAAAAAAGATAAAGATAAAATGGTAAAAATATTTTTCTAATTTTTTTTAAATGAAGAAAATTATTTTGCAACGGATAAAAAATGAAAAGATGACAATTATTTGAAAACTGAGGGAGTAATTAATAATACTCTCTTCGTCCCGAGCAAAGAATCCATAATTACATTTTGGATGTTTTACTTAGAGAGTCTACGCTTAAATTTTTAAGTATAAAATTGTCATTTTATTAATAATAAACTACGAAAAGTGTCTTTTTTTTTTCTTCTAAAAATGACACTTTTAAACGAAAATTTTTTACCTCAGAACAGAAGGAGTAATAATCTCATATTTATAAGAGGAAATATTTATAGTATTAACCGGAGAAGCCGAAAAGGTACAAATTTCTAAAAATATACTCCCTTTGTCTCGAATACATATTTCTAGTGTAAAAAATACAAAAAATAAAAAATGTAATAAATGATGAGTTGTAAAATATGTTATGACAATAATACCCATTACACACATTATTTCATTAAATATGTACCCATTTCACTTAATCTTTCTAGGATATGCAATAATAATAATATTAAATGAATAAATATATTAGAAAAAAATGATATAAAACTTTACATCAAAAATCTTTAAAAACATTAGTTTGAATATCCTAAAATAAAAAAGTAGAAACACTTATGCGAAACGGAGGGAGAAACCTCACACAAATAAATGTCCTTTTAAGTTTGTAAAAAGGTAAAGTAACTTCAAAATAAATGTTCACATGGAAATGAGTCCTTCAAGGATGCCCACATCTACGCGGTTAGTTTGTATTTTCTTTTATGATTTTTTTGTTTCAAGGATTACACTAAAAGAAGGGTAAACAAATAAAGAATAATTACTTCAACAAACAACCGTGCCTATAAAGTTACTTTATCTATTTCGGATAAAGAGTTTATTATTTTATTTCACAATTTTTTATTTAAAGAGTAAATTTAAAAAAAAATAGGCATAAAAGTATCATTTTATTACTAATAAACTATTAAAAATTTTATATTTTCAAAAATTTTGACTTTCGAACGAAGCATTTTGTCGAGAACAAAGGGAGTATTTAGTGAGAAGTTCACGTCTACCATGCACCAACTTGAGAAGGTGAATATGATCAAGATGTTCGATTACCATGCAAGGTAGATTTATGGGAAAATACCAAAAAGTCCCACAAAAAAAATTTTATATCCAAAAAGTCTCAAAAATATTTTTTGTATCTAAAAAATCCAAAATCATAATTTTAATACCAAAAAGTCTAAAATTTAACGTGTTTACAAACGCCGTTATGTTAAAAGTTTTTATTTGGACGAAAACTCATTTTTTTTTCTTTTCATTTATGAAAAAGATAAATTTTTTAAAATTATTATTATGATTATTATTTTAATAATAATACTATTATTATAATAGTAACATTATTATATGCTTTAACATTATTAATATTAAATATCAAAAGTTTATTTAAGAAATTCATTTCCCAATGATCTCAAAACAACTATTCAGTTCATATAATCTAAAAGTAATCTTTTCATACTTAAAATTCAAACGGTTAATCTTTACACTTTTATAAAATTGTGATAGTAATATTAGTAACAGTACTGATGTTAATAATAATAATAATAATAATAATAATAATAATAATAATAATAATAATATTATTATTATTATTATTATTATTATTATTATTATTATTATTAATTAATAAGAATATTATTATTACTAACAATAATCTTATTAATAGCAATTTTTTGATGTTATTGTTATTATTAATTAATAGTATGTTATCTGTTATTGTTATTTTTTTATTATTAGTTTATCTAAAATATTGAATCATTATCATTGAAGTTAAAAATAAGTTTCTTTTCAAATAAAATCATATATGTACTCTAATGAAGTTCGTAGAAGCATTAAGGTTGAGACTTTTTGGCGTTAAAAAGTTAACTTTAGGACTTTTTAGATAGAAAAATTATTTTTGAGGCGTTTTAGATATGAGGATATAATAAGTGAGATTTTTTTGATATTTTTCCCTAGATTTATTTGATGAGACAATTACAAATTGATTGGATATTATTATTATTATTATTATTATTATTGGTTTCCAAAACGTGTTTTCAAACCTAAAAACCAAAAAATATTTAAATACAACTATGTCCCAAAAGTCTCGACCTGAAACCTTGCCTACGTAGAAAAAGAAAAAAAAAGCGATATATGCGTCATTCTACCATAAACAAAATAAGCGAATAATTTTGCCTAAATTTAAATTGACTATTACCAGCTTCTAGATAAGATTGGCATTTTCACGTCATTGATGATTGATTGGGACTGTACAGAGTTATTTAATTTACTAATCCACTTATTGGTTGAGCGATTCTCAACTTGTAAATTTATATTGTTTCTCTAAAGGCTTATTTGATGGTAGATGATCTGCATTACCCTTACAAGTTGCGATACAACTTGAAATGACTGATTTCGTTATTTCTATTCTTTAAAAAAAAGTCAAACCAATCATTCTTATTTGTTACCAAGATATCACATGCAACTGTATATTTATTTGAAATGTTTGGATATAATTAGTATAATAATTGGTCATAATTATTAAAGGTGTGTACGGTCTTAAGTTTGCGGGCATTGGTAATGTTTTGTATGGGCCCATCAAACAGCGGACATTAGATTTAAAAGTTCTCAAGATTATTGATCACGGCATTAGTGGGCGGGCATTGACGGCAAGGCACGGCTTCAAACCCATTTGTTTATGTTTTAAAATAATTTTACTGTTTTTTTATTCAAACTTTGGGTCTCAGCTTTCAGCCCATCAATTTATTGCCATGAACTTTTTTTTTCAAACTATTATACTTGCAAATTTGAAATAAAACACAGTTGAAGTGAAAGAGAAGGAAGAGAAGCAACTAAGTTAAAATATAAATTCAGTATGTAGTAAACGGATTCATATAACTCGACATTACCGATGTCAAATTTTAATCTTGCATGTGATGAGATTGAGAATAGAATATCAATAGATGTATAGATGATTGAGTAATTAATTATTAAAATAATAGGGTTTGACTTTTATGTGCCGTTTGGTAGCCAAGATTAAAGCCAGATAGGATTAATAAGCCGACTTCTCTGATGTTTGGTACGTAATAGGTGGTCGGGACTAATAGCACGAGTTATCCAGATAAAGTCATTATCCCCTCACTATTAATACCAAGGGGGAGGGTGGTATTATTAACGTCCTCACTAAAAAAAATTATGATTAACATTTGTAATCTCAAAACTACCCCCGATATACAAGTGAGGATTAATAGCGAGTGCACTAATAATACTGGGATTAAAAATAATGCTTATCCTTATCCGACTACCAAACAAGCCCTTAGGTTTTTATTTTTAGCAATAGCTTTATTAGTTGAAGTGTATTATACTATTACTATATTTATAGATTATAATTTATAACTTATAATATATATAAATATAGTAATAGTATAATATACATAAATTAAATATATAGGATTTGGTCAAGGATCTATAATTAAATTTTTTTAAAAGTTATCATAAAAGAGGCCGGGCCGGGCCGGGCATAACGGGCTGCAGGGAGCGGTTGAAGGCCCAGTAGAGCCCGAGACCACGTGCATTTGACTCATCTAAAGCCCAGTACTATGTAGTGCCCATGGGCACGGGCTCCATGGCCCGGGCACTGACGGGCTTTAACGGGCTTGATGGGCATTGACGGGGCTTGCTCACCCCTAATAATTATAAAGATAATTATGCATAATTAATATATTAATATCGAATGTGAATGATAAGATAAAATATTATGGAGATATTGATTATATTCAAATTGATGTCCTCGGCTCAAATCCGATCACGAGGAAATCAAATACGAGTATTACGTGCCGATCACGAGCTCAATAGCAAAGATCCCACGCGAACATCGGGCAGAGCCAACAGAATGTCCGAGCAGGGACCCCTATACATCCTCGTCAAAACATGTCTGGACTCAGACCATGCCTTTCCAACCAGAGAGTCATGTCCGGGAGTTACACATATCACTACAGACTTACATATCACTGGTCGGGTAAGGCCATGCCCGACCAGGCAAACTACTGACCAGCGACGATCCGAGTCATGCACTCCAAAACAAGCCAAATGTTTCCTATTACGAAAGGAGTTCTTTCCTTATAATTACGCGGCCAGTCGCCCCTTATGCCTACAACTTAGGGGGTTCTCTCTTAACCCTAATAGGCAACTATGGATCCCAATCCTAGACGGATTCTATCACCGTGAGGGGCCTATATATGCCCGTTTATAAACCCTAAACAGGTACATGCTTTCTTCATATATAGAAAGTATGTCAAATTACTTTGACTATACACAATTCTTACTCTCACGTCGAAGTGGCTTCGCGAGGTCGTGTCTTGCACTTCCATTAAGGTGTTGTTGTTTCTTATGTTAGATTTATATCTGTTCAAATTCATTACATTAGTTTTATACTTCAGTGGCTAATCGGGATGCGTATCGATTAGCGTGGCAACTGTGTATAGAACTTTGCCTTGTATAGTTTTTATAGGACTTCACAGGTTCAGCGGAAGACCTCTCCACAAGCTTCATCAGAAGACCTGCTTTGTTTGAATTAATCCAAGACATTCCCTGACATATCAAGCCACCGAAAGAAACCTTTCCGAAAAGCAGGAAGACTTTTCGTCCTGAACAGTGAAAGCAGGAAAAGCAGATTGTCCCCTAGTCTCTGCAACAACTCTCAGATCTGACACCTAAATCGCCCACCTTTTTGAAGATCTTAGAAATCATTCCCTGCTCTAGATATCTGTGAAAACGAAAATCCTTGACTGACAGCCCCATGCATTTAATGCATTGATGAAAAGAGCTGTTGAAGTATTCGTCTTCTCCAACGGATCTTTTGAAGTGCACCTGCTATAAATACTGCCATTGAAGACTGGAACAAAAGCACTGTACAGAATCAATCGAACACTTAAAGGATTGCTCTGAAACTTCCTAGAACTCCAAGTTTTTCAACTCAGTGCAATCAAGAGATCCTCAACAAATCTAGAAGTCCTCATCAACAACAAGAAGCTGCTCATCGACACTTATTGCTTTATCTTCTTGTTGTTTACTTCCATTAACTATACTTCTGCACGAATTAAATATCATGTATTTACAGATATTTAATTCCCTAGACCCCAAACACAAGTCAATATTTTGTATACGATCCATTAGGGATATTCTTTGTAATTGATCTAGTGGAAAACATAGTGCACAATTTAAATCCAAGGTTGACTGCCTTGGTGGTGGACGTAGCACTCATTATAGTGTGAACCATCTCAAAATACTTGTGTTATTCCTTACTGTTTGTCTGATATTTGAACTGCATAATTACTTTGATTATCTTTATCCATTTACAGCAGAACTTAAGTAACTTGTAAAGGTCTAGCGGTAGTCCTTATCGGCAGACCTGGAACAACTACTTTGAAGGTCTTCCGCTGCTTGAATCTTTTCAATAGATTGCAAGTATCTTTCAAAGTATTTACCAAAAAGTTTTAAGTGTTTAATAAGCTATTCAACCCCCCCCCCCTTCTAGCTTATTATTGTGCCCATTGGGACCCACAGGTGTCGTTTCGTGTTCTTAACAGATTGATAGGAAAGATCCAATCTATACACTAAGCCCATATATCATTACAAGCACTCGAATGACCCACGACTGATTTTTGCCCCATCAGTTTGGTTCCGTTGCCGAAAAACAAAGCTTTTTTAGCCTATATTATATTTTTCCAGTTGATTTCTGGTTAGCACAACCGTTCTAATGACCAAAAATGACAAACACCATGCTGCTACACCCACAACGCCGGTGGCCAGGAAACTTCAAGCCATCAACTCGGCAATCAACCAATGATTACGACTCCATGCGACAACCCTTAGGCAGGGCTCCAACCTTTTAGTGGGGGAGTGCAAACAAGGGCACAAAAAGAAGCCATATAGAGTGTAAAGAATGGACAAGCTCCATATGTTGAGGGGAAGATGAGGTCTTTAACACTGCCAGCCAGAGGTAAGGCAGTAAGCCAGTAACTGAGAGCTGCGAGACCAAATCAACCAGTAGCGTGTCCGCTCCGCCGATCTTAGAGAACAGCTCAATCAACGAAGGGAAGCTTCTCGCGAGCAACCAGTAGAGGAGCCTGAGCCACTCCCCGAACAAATCGAGCACTAAGTCGCTGCCCTCAAGAACCAAGCGATATATTATAGCAAAATGTTTGTGCCCAATAAAAAATTGCTCTCTATGGGCTACACCCCGGTTCCTGTTCTAGATTAGATGGATCCTGTTGCCCCATAACCAGTAATCCAGCTCCTAGTGTTGGCGGCCATGCCCCACAACAGGAGATCGTATTGAACAGATGTGTAGAGTTTGTCATTCAGGTCGTCTCTGGTCGCAATGAGCGCGAGCAAAGGCATGAACGACATGAAGAAAGTCGAAACAACCGCTATCAAGAACCCAATCCCCGCCCGCGACAGAAAGAACACATGGATCATGCTCGGGATTATGGGGGTGAGCGACGCAGACCTCGAGACAGAGATAATATCGAAACAATGGAATCACAACCAAGGAGCAGAGCTCGAACAGAGGAGGAAACTGAATCATCTTATGATCCCACATACTATCCTCCCACAGCTCAGTCATAGCGATCACAAAGGCTGCCCAACCCAAGACGCGAGCAGAGTCACCACTTAGAGGGAGCCTGATCAAGGGTGTCAAGTCACACCACATCCATTAGACTCATAGTGGACACAGAAAAAAGGCTAGCTGAACATATGGATGAAATGAAAAAGAGATATGGACAAGCGCTTTAGCGACCACAAAGCAGCCCGATAGATTTATTAAACTCGCTGAGGTAGTCCATTCGTTTACTGGATTGAAAATGTGCCTCCCGCACATGGCGTGATCTTTCTAACTTTGATAAATACATTGGTAAGTCCCGGGAAAACGATTGTCTCCGGTCTTTTGAGGTGCAGTGGCGATTATCACCTTAGATGAAGCCCTTAAAATGAAAGGCCTTTGTAGGGGCCCTCCAAGGGAAAACACAAGCTTGGATGAGGAAAATTCCCCGTGGATTGATCATCAGCTAGGCAGAGCTCAAAAAGGATTTCTTGGCCAAATTCGGATCGGCAGGACCTCTACCAAAAGGTTGGCTAAATCTCTACAAAATCGTGTTGGGATATAATGAATCCTCCTCCAGCTATGAAGAGAGATTCACAATGAGCTCGTGGTCAGAGTGAGCGAGCCATAAATCACCATATGCTTTCTGAATGGCGTGCAATTGAGCGGTTTAAAAACCATCCTCGTAATGAAGCCTTCTACTTCCATCGTATTGCTCCTGCAATACACGTGCAAAACCAAGTGTGCCCTCGATACTCTTATTGTGGTATCAACGTCCCCGAGACATCTCCGCTCGAGTTCCATAGCTTACCATAGTCAAGCGTATTGCTGTGACAGTGGGGGCTACATTCCAACTGTGGCCAATAGTGGAGGGGTGTGTGCAAATCCTGGTACGATGATCTATAGTGATCACCAATCTGACGATTCGTAAAGGCGATGCATTGTCCCACCAAATCAACGTCAGAAAGCTAAATAAGCCATCTGGACTTAATGCAAATGAACAAGTAGATGTTTACTCGTAACATAACAAAACTTGACAAGGCCCCAATAGCTGGTAACCTTATCAAAACCAAGGACGTTAATGATCCTACTAAAACACATCACCAAATATATAATAGAAGGTAATCAACATAACATACATGTAAATATTCGCAAGTATTCCATACTAAGCAAGACTGCTTATTTAGTCTACCATCAATACATACATGGAGGTACATAATGATCCCCAACACACAATCTCCTCAAATAATGATTGAGTCAACAGTCAATCCATGTCAAGTAGGTCTTTACACTCTACTAGCAAATTACACTCATGCATATCTTATGTCATGAACACCCCTCACATAAGAGTCACAAACATCCAAGAATTGGTGTACACAATGATCGCCAAACCACAAATAATCTGAGGCTACTACTTAGTTCTAACCTCAATTCACATAATGGGACTATCATTTCGTCTAACAATAATTACTCGTGGAGGTCTACTTGGATCCTCAACTCACAACCTGTCAAGACTACTAAGTTAGTCTAATGCATATCCCCAAATCATCTTCATATCGAACTTCTATTAATCTTCTCTCATAGTGTATACATCGATACACACTAACTTACGCTCGATGCGTAATAAGACTATCCCATAGTGAAACCAAAACAAGTGCCCAACAAGTGCACTCAACCAAATTTCGACTGGGATGGTTGTCCATCCATTGAACTAAACTCTTATAACCACTTTGAGACTCCATAGTAGTCCCTAACAATTTGTGCCCTAACATGCACGCCCATAGAAAACTCTCGTGCATTGCTTAATCCAAGCCAACATATCCCCCGAGCTCTCATAGTTCGAATAAACGACTTACTAGATTAGTTAGTCACCTTGGACACTGATGTCTTTTTTTTTTTTTACCTTGCAAGTGTATAAATCAATATAGAGTATAATGATGCAAAAGCAAGGGTCGAACCACAGAGACAAGAAGTTGTTTATGCGAGTAAACATGTAACAATTATTAAACTAAAGGGGGTTTGATTGTTTTAATCTAAATTAACTAAACTAAATTATTATAATAGTAATCTAAGGGAATTTATTGGCAACAGTTTATCAGAAGCAGCAACACACAGTTTTTGAAGATCGTATTATGGAGAGGAATCTAGGAGTTAGGATTCACTTATATCTACTCTAATGCTAATTGGTCTAATGTATCAATCAATTTGTCAAGGGTTCGTTCACTAAGGAAAAGAGTGGTACACTGTGGGCCACAATTTGCAGTCTTAGTGTCACTAAGTTGATTTATGCTGTCGCTATCATTCATATAATTCAACCGAGGGTATACCTGAAGAACAAAAACATAAGAACCTAAATCTACCTTATCAAGGGATTGCTTCAGTAGATTTACTTTATCACAAATGTGGGCAAACATAAGGCATATACACTTGAGCATGCAGTTATCCGTATCTCTATATCTTAACGGTGACAGAGACTGTAAGTCCCACAGAGGCTCAGAAATAGGCTAGAGGGGGGGGGGTGAATAGCCTATTTACCAATTAAAATGCAATCGTTTCCAATTTAAAATAAATTGATTCACTTTCCATATATAATCAAAGTAACCAACTATTAAATTAGTTGGGGCAGCGAAATGGTTGGAAAGCGTATATCACAAAGGTGCTTGTAAGAAAAAGTAAGGTTGTACCAGCACACTTTGTGAGTAGATGGAATTTGTGGCTTTAACAAAGGTTGCCAAAAGATAAGATAAGCAAGTGAAAGAGTCAACAAGCTTCGGCTAGGCAACAAAGACTATTACTCAACCAATAGACTTTGATAAATGAAACATCAGCTAGGCAAACAAGTTATTTGGCAAAAAAAAAAAAAAAATCGTAAAGTACTTTAACTGTTTATAAAAGATATAATATATAAAAAATATCAGTAGGTTTTTCTCAAGTTGTTGTGTAAGGTAGTCCAACAAAGTTTTATATAGATTTTGCAAACATTGATAAAAACACAATAACATAATAAAAGCAATACCAAAATCAGTTAAGTAAAAAGACAAGTATTTGAAGTGGTTCACACAATAAATGGTGATGCATCCACTACCAAGGTGGTCAACCTTGGATTTCAAACTGTGCACTATTTTTTCCATCAATTACAAGTATAAAATTTAAGTTTTTACAAATGAAAACTTGAGTGCAAAAACAAACTTGAACACTATGGATTATGTACAAAAACTATTTTGACCGAGTGTTTAGGAGTACGACTGAGAAACAATCACACTCGAGGGACAATCAAAAGTTCTTTAAAGATTTGGAACAAGAAAGGAACAACAATACAATGATTGTCTAAACAAGAACTAGAAAGATAATTGAAATGAAAGACCATCTAGTAAATGTTTAAGATTGGAGCACTTTAAAGAAATAATTTCTTGAGGATGAATGAATGCTCTAGTATCTTCGATCTTTGCTTCAATGTCCTTATATAGAGGTTAAGAATTCCAATCCGTTAGAAGCAAATTTGAATTTGAAGTGCTCTAATAATTTGGAAGAGTATCTCATCACAAGATCACAAGGATCTTGTTTGAGAGTTATAAGATATTAAGATATGCCAAAGCACAAATGAGGTAAGTGTCAGTAATGGAATGTTTTAATAAAATAAGTAAGATTGCTCACACTTAAATAGGATCAGCAACTTCTAGCTGCTAATAACTCTTTAGAACACAAGTCAATAAATTGTAGTTGTTGGATTAAGTCTTTATGGATATAACTGGAGTCAACAATGCATTAAATGCATAGAGATGTTTTGAGCCTTTATTTTGAATTGGCTTGAAAAGGCTCCAAAACCATGTGCTTGATTTTTGGTAACTTATGCAACCAATAAAAGTATGGGTTACAAAAGGTAATTTCAGACAAAATGAGAAAAAATAATTTTACTTTAATGGAAAAGAAAAAAACAAGGAAAGAGAAAACTCATTTTAAGTGACACGAGGAAAGTTGATATTGTATTCAAAACTTATGTCACTTTTTCCACTTACTTTAAAGTAAGTGTCCTTGATATCAGCTGGTTGCTTAATGTAGATATAGGAAAACATCAGCAAGTTGATGTACAACTAGTTTACTTTACTGAAGGAAACATCAGCAACTACTTCCAACTGACCAAAGCAAACATTCCAATAACGCTAACATCAGCTGCTTTATTTTGCTAAAGCAAACATCATCAACTTCTTCCAACTGACCAAAGCTTTCACAGACACTATTCATCAGCACTATTCACAAGTTGACACTATTCATCGACACTATTCACCAGTTGATACTATTCATCCAACAAAGCTATTGTAAAAGTTCTAATAAAGTTGTCATCTAAAGTGTAACACGTAATCTACTAACAAATAAGTTTATAAGCAATCTTCTAAAACTTAAGTAATGATTACAAGCAAATCTAAATTTATTAAAAAGAATATTCACAAAATGGTTTTAAATAATTATTCAGGCTAATATTTCCAACAATCTTCTCTCATTTTCTTGTGGTCATTTTTACTATACAAAAAGGCTAATATTTAAATATGTTTTGAAAAAATAGACTTTATATATCAGCATACCTAAGTAAAATTTATATTGGCAGCCTTTGTATAGTTTTCTAATACTGAGTATTTATAAACTAGAAAAAAAAGAGTATTTATAAACTAGAAAATTAAAGAACAAATACAAAGTAAAATGTATAATTTAAATAACATAGGATAGAAACATAATGTAGGGTTAACACGTTATTTAAACTAAGTGTTTAAATTCTATGCATGATAATATGTATAAAAACATGAGCATGAAATTCAAAGAAATGATCTCTATATGTTTAAACCAATGGTTTAAGCAAATAGAGTTTTGTTAAAAATGCAGTAATCAATACATATAAAATAGGATATTATGAAGTATAACCTTATCCTTGATTTTGGCTCTTCCTTAATCTTTTTTTCCTTCATCTTCGTAAGTGTGTTCATTTTCCATCTTCATTCTCCTCCTGAATCTGATCATTTCTTTTCACCTTAATCTCAGCATCCTTTTGTACTTTGAGTATCATTTGTTCTCATTTTTAATATTTGAATCGTTCAACACCTTCATGTATCCATTATTCTCCTCCTTAATGGGCACAAGCCCACTCACGATATTCTCCTTCTTAAGAGTAGAATTTTGGTTGAGCGGAAAAGAGATCACCACTTGTTTTCTTTGCCTATAGACATGAGCTAACTATGTTAAAATATCAAGACTGAAAGACAAATGTTATTGAATAATCATTTGCTAAATAAATGATTTTAGTACTTCGTTATGAGTGAGGAAATAACGCACATATACCATATGTAGGTAGCTAGAAATTTTCACATGAGTACCACCAATACCATTAGATTTAGTAATGAGGGAAATTCTGGAAAATGATTTTCATTCATATCTTTTAGATAGAGAGATGCGGAAACATTTTGAAGAATTAACGATGAGCTATAAAACTGCTCATTTTTAAATAATAAAATGCCTCTTTAAATTCAAGGAATTTACGAAGTTTTTGTTTGAGCAGAGTCATTCATTGGGAGCATTAGTAAAATATTATACCAATTTTATAAATTCAACTTGATTTTAAAAATATAATAATGAACAATAAATCCCCATGCACAAAAAATTCGTTTGAAATTTCCCAAGAATGCAAAAAGAAAAAAAGAAAAAAAAGAGAAGATCATTTTAAAATAAGTAGAGGACATAACTGGGTTCTTTATGTTTGATAAAAGACTTACCTTATCCATTGTTAATGGAAGATATATAATCAAGACAAGAATGATGGACTGGTCTTACAAAAGTTTGAGAATATGCATCAAAATTTTCCAAATCTCCTCCTGACTGAATGGTTTTTTAACTCATGTATAGCCTGGTGGAGCATTAGTCGGTGGGGTGACTGATGATGGAGGGACAGATGGTGCCATGGTGGATTATTTTTTTTTCAAAGATATATCATAGCGATTTTCCCTTTTGAAAACAATTTTCCTTTAAAACTATAGTGGGTTCTACATGGTAGATTATGACTGATGATTCTGTGTTAGATCCCACTGTTATCTTCAATTTATCTTCTT
Organism: Codonopsis lanceolata; assembly: GCA_013146195.2. Taxonomy (NCBI): domain Eukaryota; kingdom Viridiplantae; phylum Streptophyta; class Magnoliopsida; order Asterales; family Campanulaceae; genus Codonopsis; species Codonopsis lanceolata. The sequence continues at coordinate 33,622,698 of CM028383.1, forward strand.
TTCAACATCTTCAATTAATGGACATCTGATAGATCTAACTGATTTGATTATTTGGAGACAATCTACTGATTATCTTATTGAATTTCAATTGAAACTCTTAACCGAAGGTTTTGAAAGCTGGGTGTTTAGACTGAAAAAGTTACCATCTTTGAGCTAACTTGATTTGATCAGATTCTCAGAGAGAATACTTGCGGAGTATTCTGATTTTTGGAATTATATCATGTCAACAGATTATAAATGTATCATCGATGTTTGATGATTTCTGATGCACATTCATATCTTATCTGTCAATATTTTGAAGAATGACTAATAGTTGACGACTGACTGATGTCTTCAGTTAGTGACTGTTTTCTTTAGTCAATGATTGTTTATGAGTATTTCGAGAACAATCTTCTTCAAGGTCTGTTTAAGAACTCCTCCTCAGCTTGAGCATATCTTTGCATAAATATATCTCTTTTCACGAATTGTTTGGTTTGAACTTTGAGTCACTTTGTCTTGCCATCAGCAGAGTTAATTTGTCTTTATATAATTCCTTCATAGTATCTTTCAGTAAGTTAAGAGATACCTGTCATGTATTATGAACTTACAAGAAAATGGTTAAGTAATAAATGATTAGATAGAGATAAAAAGATTCGTATTGATTTGACAAGAGAATACATGTTCATTGAAGAAAATCGTAAGAGCTCTTTAATTATTGTTATAACAGAGAATTATAAATTTAAGCATATAAATACTGATAGTTAGAAATGTGTACTCACTTTCCTTAAATATGAAGTACCCCGGGTTTATAGAAGTTTTTGTACGAGCACCACCACTACTACACAAGATTTATGTGACTACATGACGCAGTATAATTCTAATAAGTACCAACGAAATGTTATACGAGCACCACCACTACTATGTCTTTAATGTATGTGTCAACAGGTCAATTTCAATAATTATAGTCAAGTCTATCTATATAGATATGAGTAATATGACTTAGGAAATATGACACTAACACAACAGTTTTGAGATAGTACAATTTTGTAGAACTGAGAGTATAGAAAACAAATGAAGGTTGTAAGATAAATATAAATATTTTTTACAATAGACATGGGGGTATTGACTGATGTTATTCGGCGGTCGAGATCAAATCTTTGTATAAGATCCAATGGTCATGGATTAATTACAAAATAATCTCTTATAAACCACCTTCAATTATAATTCAAGTTTGAATTGCGCCCCTCAACTGACACTTGAAGCAATATACACCCTCAACTATAACATTTTCTTAAATACTCATCAACTATAAATTTTTCTTATATCATGCCTTCTATTTAGACACTATCGTTTCAATTGACGTAATTATACGATATACTCGAATCGTGCCATAGGCATGGGCACCGACCATTTAGTAGAAAACAAATGAAGGTTGTAAGATAAATATAAATATTTTCAAAATAATATCCTTCATTAGCGGCTAGTGATTGATCTCACAATAAGTCAACAGACTTACTTTAATCACTTAGGAAATATAAACAAATTTAAAGAAATAATCATTTTAGTAAAGTTTTTTTTTATCACAAAGATGAAGTTCATAGATGAGATATAAATAGAGCAAAGTTTTTCAAGAATTTTTTTTGGAAGAATACATTAATATAGTAACTTAGCTGATGAGTACCATCAAAATGTGATTCTCATCAGACATTCAACTCATGTAAAAGGAAAGGAAATTTAGTAAGGGAATGAGTGAATTTGCTGGGGGAGGGATGGGCATCTTTGATATAGGCATGAATTTCTCGGAAGATACTGATGGAGCAAAAGACCTTTCTATACATAGAGTTTGACAGATGTGAACTGAGCTTATGAAGAGCTTTCCATGTACTTGCTTAATGTAGGTTGGCTTCATGTATATCTTACTTATGTTCAACATAGAGCTTTATGAACTGTTGGATATTTAATTAATGAGTTATTATATTTTCTAATTGGTTTATTCTAATTAATTATTTGTTTTTCCTTTCTTGGTATTTACTTTAATTCATTATTATTGTCACATCTTTTATAGAAATGTTATTTTGGAGATTATACTTTAATTGGTGTTTTAGGATTTGAATATGAATCTTTATTCTAGTAGGATTATGTATTCTTGGAATACAAGTCATTGGGGCCATATGTTTATGTCTATAAGACATGGCTTGGCCTAATATATTATGGTAAAGAATCCTACACATTTGGTAACTCTTTATGAGGTATGATTTAGTCCTTGTTTATTGCACTAACCTACTAATCTTTTATGGTAATTGATTTTCTTATTCTACAAGGTTTCTAGGTCAAGGATGCAAGTATAATAAGTGGACACAAGGTTGAGAAGATCAAGAGACGGGACTGAGCATATACACAACACAAATGGATTAAGAGAAAAAAGATCGTGAATTCAGTGGTTGTCCTGTTCTGAATGTATTGTTGAATGAAGTTATTGCAGTCTTCATTCATTTTGTCCCACCACTGTTTTTCCAGTTTACACTTCCTACTGTTATGTTAAAAGCTATTAAGCGTACATTAGTCTAGGTAGTCGGAGGTGTTAGGATTATACAAAGCCATATCTATTTCTTAGAGAGTTTTTACATAAATTCCAATTTATTAGTCATTCTTTGTGATACGCTTAAACCGTTTTACTAGTGGAATATTTTTAGCCATGAAGCTTGATCAATATGTTTATTTTACATATTGATCAAATGTATCTCTTGTGTTCAGTTTTGTTCCTTCCTGCTTTATTTATTTAAATTCCACAACATTGATATCTCAATGAACTCTTCATCATAAGCTTCATTGACCAGATCATATATCAAAACAGTTTGTTATTATTTTTTATTTTTTTTCGTCTTTGCTTTAATCCGCTTTCTTTCATGAACATTTGTAATTATATCAGCCAATATATTTGTGAAAGTATGATGTCAAGAAAATCACAAATACCTTTTTAAAGAATGCGAATTTTTTTGAAAACAGAGTATTGATTATTTCTCTACGGTCAATCTTTATACCACTTGTAGCCGTTGGATTTAGTCTTTATGGATACAGCTGGAGTCAACAATTCATTAAATGCATAGAGTTGTTTTGAGCCTTTATTTTGAATTGATTTGAAGAAGGCTCCAAAACCATGTGCTTGATTTTTGGTAACCTGTGCAACCAATAAAAGTATGAGCTACAAAAGGTAATGTTAGACAATATGAGAAAAAATAATTTTACTTTAATAAAAAAGAAAGAAACATCCATTTAAGTGACACAAGTAAAGTTGATATTGTATTCAAGACTTATGTCACTTTTTTCACTTACTTTAAAGTAAGTGTCCTTGACATCAGCTCGTTACTTAATACGGATGTAGAAAACATCAAGTTGCGGCTGATGTAGAAAACATCAGCTTGTTTACTTTACTGAAGCAAACATCATCAACTACTTCCAACTGACCAAAACAAGCATTCCAACAAAGCTTACATTAGCTGCTTTATTTTGCTAAAACAAACATCAGCAGCTTTTTTCAACTCACCAAAGCTTTCGCAGATACTATTCATCAGTTGACACTATTCATCGGTACTATTCATCATCTGACAGTATTCACCAGCTGACACTATTCATCCAACAAAGCTATTGTAAAGCCCTAATAAAGTTGTCATCTAATGTGTATACGTAGTCTACTAACAAATAAGTTTATAGACAATCTTTTAAGACTTAAGTAATGGTTACAAGCAAATCTAATAGATTAAAAGGAATATTCACAAAATGGTTTTAAATAATTATTCAGATTAATATTCCCAGCAGATACCAAACCTTATGTATAAGCGACAGGAAAAAAAAAGATGATAAACTTTGTAATCAACAAAACCTGATTGAATAAAAATATAAATCAGAGCAAAAGATTCGATACAAGTTACCTCAAATTTCTAGATATGAGCAGTTAGTTCATCATCTTAATTTCTAAATAACTTTAGTCAATTGCATATGTTTGATAATGAGCTCTATTGTAATATAGATTGTCTATAACACTCTTTTAGCTTTCAAAACTAATATATAGCAATTTATATCTATCAACTCGACTTTTGCGTCGATCAAAGCTCTATCAAAGGTAGAGTTAATAGACATTTGATAGACCTTATTATCTTAAAGGTATTTTTATTTGTTCAAATTGTTTCAAATTTTTAAGTGGTCAAAGGCCATAAAAGAAGATTGCACGAGTCAAAAGCTCATACTTGATAAATTCCATACGGCTCGTTTAAAAAGTCAAAACAATCCAAATCTGAAATACTCAAAGTCGCGAGGATTCACAAGAAAACAACACTCACTGATTCGGTCGTCAATGATATATTCAATGATACAACTTCTAATGAATTATTGAGTCTTAACAGCAGCAGAGTAAACAAAATAAATAAATAACGAAGTAAACACAGCAACACAGAGGAATAAATTATATCTACAAGTAAAACACTTGTAGACGGCGCCTCATGAAAAACTTCCACTAGATTAAAAGATTGTAATTGCTTACAATATGAAAACTAAACTTTAAGAGTGAAAGTCATTACGAAAACTCCTATGAAAGAATATGAAACTATTCTAATTTGAACACTCTTTGATATATGAAGATGTGAAACAAGAATAAGGAGTGTAAACGAAGTCTAAACAACAGGTCCAATGAGGTTTGCAATGATGTATATCATCTGATGGCACATTGACTTCCTGGCAGCACTTTGTGCACAACTCTCTGAAAATTCTTTTGGCTTTGGTAGTTGATGTCCAGACTGTTCACTTCTTATATATAGCTTCTAAGAAACTTGTGTTTCAAGTAAACCACTTAGCAAGACTATGTTAAGATTATGAGAGAGTTATTATAGAAATAAACCTCTAATTTCTACAATTTAGGAATTGTCATATAAGAGTTCTTAAAGAAGGAAATGATCAAGCTTCCTAGCAATTACCTAGAAAGGGACAACAAAACGCAGCGTAGTGGTAAGACGTTTCACACATATCTAATAAGTTGTGGATTCGAATCACCATGGGGTAAGTGGAGAACCACTACTAATCCTCTTTAATTAAAAAAAAAAAACTAGAAAGACAATGACAACACATATCGTAAAAACTAGGATACAATAAGGAGGAGGAAATTACCCGTAGGATATTTTCACTCCAACAAAATCGGTCACTGATAGTCAATACCAACAAATAGACCTGACAATTGTAACTCATTACCCATTAACCCACCCAACTCAATCCACTAATTAATTACCCAACTCATTAATATTTTTGGGTTGAAGCGGATAACCCATTTCGACCCAATAATATTAATGTGTAGTGTAGGGTTAAAACGGATTGGACCGTTACCCATTTCAACCAGTGACTTTTTATGCTATAATTTGTTTTTTTTGGGGGAAAATTTTGGGTTGAGACGGGTCAACCTGCTTTAACACGTTACTCATTTCAACCCGACCAATTCCGACCTAATCTATTTCAACCTATTTGATATTTGAGTTCTAATGAGTTTCGATCTGTTTTAACAAATTACTCATTCTAATCCAACTCAAACTCAACCCAACCCAACCCACCTAATTGTCAGACCTACCAACAAAAGTAATTGGAAACAAACAAGACCTGACTTTGAAAATCCCCAAATCTTGACACACGCATGGTTGAAGAACAAAATCAATTTCGTTATCTTATAGAGCTTATAGATTAATGGATTGATAATTGTATCAGAATCAATTAGAGAGACAAAGGAGGCATATTCTCGAAAGGGAGTGATGGGGGTTTCATTTCTTCGCCTTTCAAAATTATTTGATTATAAGATTAATAATTGCAAATAAGGGCATTCTTAGGGCCGATCCCATGAAATTAAGGGCTTAAGACCAATCATTTCAAACGGGGCTTTCCTACGTACCAATTTTTTTTTTTGGAATAACTAAAAAAAAATCAAACAAATATAAAAGATAATAAGAAAACATTCATTTCAAAGTTATGAGCATAACACAAAATATATTTATAAAGTACTACATAAATGTCGCTTTTCTAGTTCTAGCACATTTAGAAGCAACTAACAAAAATACCCAAAATTTTCTCAATTTCTCAATTTTAGAATTATAGTATGTGTTCAAATAATCAAATTTCAATTAGAATACCACTCATTACCAACAAGTCACTCATTCGCAAACTTAAATGCTCAAAAATTTCTCGACCATTATCAAAATATCGACAAGTTGAAAAAATCAAAAAGTCAAAAATCATTAAAAAAATTGGCAAATGATTCACATACTTAAAAGTTAATAATTAGTTTAAACAATTAACAAGTTGGGGCAAATGGAAAAAGTTATGAAATTGTGATTGCAAATTTTTTTTAAGAAATGAGAGTATTCTGTATTCATAGACACAGTTTCCAAGCAATGAACCAAATAAACAATTTCAAACTATTCTTTCATATTCAATTTCCAAGCATTGAATTGAAGCATAATGAAGCATCATTTAGTTTCCAAGCAAGCAAGCATGAAGATTGAAGCATCAAACATTCAGTTTCCAAGAAATTGTGAAAAAAAAAAACAGAAAAGTAGAAAACTTACCGTGAGGCGTGAGCCATCGTCACTCATCGTCATGAGCAACAATGGTCCGATGGAGTTTCCGTCTTGCGTTTTTGGGAGGGACTGGAGTCAGAGGCTGGACGGGCAGGCGAGGCGTGGAGTGATGGAGTCATCTGTCGTTAATGTCGTGGAGAGCAGGAGCCTTCGTTCTTTGGGGTTTAAAATAGAGCTATTTTTTTTTTAATGATAGGCAAATTTTTGAGATTTTGGGGCCCAAAAAATTGGGGTTTTAGGGGGGACTCAAGGCCATGGCCTTACCAGGCTTGTGGCAGGCCGACCTTGGGTATACTTTGAAATTCAAAGAATTTTATTACTAAATTTTAAAAGTAAACTCTTTTAGTGTAAGCCGCCCATAATTTCAAAGGTGGGTAAAAAAGGTCTTTACGATCCATTAGTTCAGAGCAAGGGAACTCATGGTTTAAAACTCACACGCACTATGGCAGACCATATCCATCTACCCATTGTTGGCGGTCCAAGTGGTGGTATATATGTCCGGCCATTATTGAAGGGCCACAACATATTCTCAGCCCGCTTCAAGTGGGTCGAGCCACAGCCAACAACAATCACTTATTGTGAGTGCCCCGGGATGAGATCCCCCGGATCGCACACTCTCTTTTTTATGCGAACACACAGCTCGGGGAAGACATCACTCTTTTCATTTCATCCTCCCTTGTTTAGGGGAAAATGAAATTAAAAGTGTATAAAGAGTGTTGTCAAAAGTGCGTTGAATACGCCTCGGTCACTAAGTGTGCTTTAGTCCACTATGAGTGCTTTGGATTTTTTCGTGTCTCATCCTCCCTTGTTTAGGGGAAAACAAGATACAGAAAATGCATCACCCTTTTCATTCTCATCTTCCCTTATTTAGGGAAAAACAGAAAAGTGCAAAAAAAAGATGTTGCGAAGGAGCCTAGGAACACGCCCTGCCTCACCGTGGACTTGGGTTCATTCTAGGTCACTATAAGTGCTTTGGATTTCTCCGTATCTCATCCTCCCTTGTTTAGGGGAAAACAAGATACAGAAAATGCATCACCCTTTTCATTCTCATCTTCCCTTGTTTAGGGGAAAACAGAAAAGTGCAAAAAAAGGATGTTGCGGGCCTCACTGTGATCCAAAATGTTGTAACAGAGTCGTCATCTTTATTTTAAGGAGAAATAAAGAAAAACAAAAAATAACCAGAGTTTGTAAAAAGGGGGTTCGGAGGCTAAGTTACGAGGTGGGAAGGTGTTAGACACTCAACTCGCCCTTTTAGTCTCAAAAATACTTTTTGGCTAAAATATGCTTTTATTATATTTATTTAGCAAATGAAATAAAACATTTAACCAGATATATCTGTATCTACATTATTACAGACTTGCATCCGCTTCCTTCTAGTAATTACAAATATGTCTATAAATATTTGGTCATAATAATGACTCTTTTTAGTGCTATTTTCTATAGAAATTCGGGCAGCATAACTGCTAATATTTTTACATCGGGCCGGCTGAAAATAACACTTTTTATAAAACCTCTTAAAGGCTTACCTTTAAGAGCGTGGGGTGTGCTCGCTCTGTCCCTCCGGGAGAGAGAGTATTTTGTTGTTGTGGAGATTCAGGTATAGTAACTGCTTCTGAAAGTTGCTTTATGGCACCGGGAAACGGGCGGAGCAACTGCTTGCTTTTTTTGCTGTTGTTTGCTTGCTGCTGGCGAAAATCGGATAGAGCAACTGTTTGTTTCTGTCGGATTTGGCCTCTCGATTCAGGGAAAGTAACTGCTCTTTTTGAGATTTTTAGACCGGGGAAATAGGGTGGAATCCTAGCTGGGAGGCTAAGATTCACTTTGACCGGTTGGATTTATATTTGGAGGAGATTTGACAGAGTTTTGAGGCTTTTTGGAGGAGGGAAACTCTCTCTCTCTCTCTTTCAAGACGATCGCTCACTGCGTAATTTGAAAGCGTTGTGTGAACTGTGTGTGTTCTGTCTCGTGAGTGAGAGGTCTTCTCAAAAATCACTACCGAAGGCCTCTATCTGCGTGCTTGAGAGATTGTACCAAATGTCAAAACGGAGAGTACATAAACGCTATTGGGCGCCACCCACAATGGGTCTGGGCACCACGCCTGCTGTGGGTGTGGGTGGCGTCTGGACCTCTATTTAGGCTGTTTTTTGACACTTTGGCCCCCTGCATTTTACTGTTTTACGCATTTTTTTTTTTGCATTTTTAAACCCTATAACTTGACATTTGTTAAGTTTTAACATGTCTTGATATTTCATGTCATGTCACATACCAGCGGTACGAAATTGAGATGTCTACACTTATTATTACCGTCTAATGTATCTCGCATGTTTTTTTGTCCAACTCAGCATGTCTGATTCACATGCTTCTTGTTCACCTCATCAGGCTTCATTCACTTGTTAGAATGTTCCCCTGGCATAACAAACTCTATTCCGTACAAAACCTACATAAAGACTTTGACCCCTTTGCAGAAAGGTACGCATTCTCTTTTACCCCTTTACACTCTCAAACTCTTCTCTCTCAATTTCTATCATACTGATTTTGTACCAACTCTCACGTCGAAGGAGATTTGCAGGGTTATCGCCCATGCTCAAATAATGTTCGCGACGCATTGATCAACGTCACGAGCATACCGATCAGATATTCAGATTCTCAAAAATATCATTGGTGCAGATTACGACATATAATGACTGTTAACGAGACACCTCTTATCGCCATAAATATTGGGGTATAATGCATTTAATACGTGTCAAAACCCTAATAACTTATAGTGACCGTTTAACGAAATTGATTATGTCCATACAGGTGCAGAGATCGATTCCTCTGTATCCCTGGTCGTTAGGGCTTACAGCCCCACCTTTTACAATTTTCTCATTGTCCCATCTTTTAGGTGTTTTTCTCCAATTAAGTTGGTCATGGAATATGTTATTCATCGCCAAGAATGTGGATACAATTTTGTGAGAATGACACTAAGCCTTTTTTTTTTTCTAAGCAGAACTACAAATTCCACCACTGATCTTTATACTTTTAGCTCCTTTTGAGATTGGTCACTTATAAAAATTCAAAAAAAATTGTTTTTATACTAATCAAATTAAATGTAATTTCTCATTCCAACCAATTTAGTCAATTTTCAACAATTAAGTGCTTATGTGAAGACCAAGTGATTTTTTAGGGACAAAGTGGTCGATTCATAATGAGATAATTGCAAAAAAAAAAAAAAAAAAAACGACCTATTTCACGTTTTGTAAATTTACCATGTATTTTGATTTTCATCATATTAAACCTCCACCTATTTTGTTTTTTGTAATTAAAATATTTCATTAAAAAAGGATTAGTTTCGCTAACAGAAGGCTGATGTAATATCTACGGTGACAGCTGACGTGGCGAATGCGGGAGAAATTTCAATTTCCGACCTAATGCATTGCATTAAAAACCTTGTACAATTTCGAACTTCCAAAACAAAAACTTGACTGCTAAAGAATTGATAAATAACTTACCCATAAATAGATTTTTATGGTATTATTTTAACGGATAATTATTTTTATTTTACAATTTTTCTTCTAGTAAAATAATATCAAGAATAATGAGAAAAAAATAGAAAAAAAGTATTTTTTGAGTTTTTATATTTTCATCATATTTTCTTATAAGAAAATGACAATAAAAATTAAATCTATCCATATTTTTATTTAAAATATAAAGTTTTTAGATTTTTATCATATTTGTTACTCTATCCGTCCCTAAATAATCGTCTGGGTTGACTCGGCGCACAGTTTAAAAAAAGTAATTGACTTGATTATTTATATTGGTTTAATGTGTAGGTTTCTTTAATGTCCATATATATGTGACCCATAATTAAAATATAGTGAAAAAGTAAGGGTAAAGTGGTAAAAGTGATGTTCTAAAAAGGTAAGTTTCAAAGTGGACAATTATTTTGGGACAGATGAAAAAGGAAAGGAGAACGATAATTTAGGGACGGAGGGAGTAATTCTTTAGCAGTCATGGTTTTTCTTGAAATCTCGAAATTGTACAAGGTTTGTTATGCAACGTATTAGGTGGGATATTTCCTCCCGCCTTCGTCATGTCAGCTGCCACTGTGGATGCCACCTCAGTCCTCTGTTAGCAATTTTTTTTCTTAACGTAATGTTTTAATTGCAAAAAATAAGTAGGGTTAATAGGGTGAAATTAAAACACGTGGTTTATTTTACAAAACGTGAAATAGGCCACGATTTTTGTTGTTGTAATTATCTCATTCATAATGTATAATTTAAACTCTTTATTATAAATTTATTCCTTAACTCTAATAAAGGTTTTGTATGTATGCTACTAAGACCATAGGGGTTAGTCGGCATTCTGGTTTCTTCTTTACGTGCGTGCCTTCATTTCTAGCAAATACTCGACCATTGTGGAGATTTCGTAAGCTCTGGAACTACCTATCTTTTTTCCCCCTTCTAATGGGGTATGAGAAGAGATCAAACCTGACACCTAACAAAAACTAGCTCTTTAGGCCGCGGGCCCTTGAAAATGTAGCACTTTTTTAAATTTAATTTATTTATTTCCTTTTTCTGTTTTTGTTTGACTCCGTTATCTATAAAGCCTTTTTTTCTTCCGATTTAGTCCTAGCCTTTGTAAAGTTTGATGGACGAATAGAGGTTCCATTAAGTTTGTTGATTAAGGCCAGGGGAGAGGGGGCAAGGTATTCCACTCAAATCATGTTTATTTTATTTTTCACCTTACAAAAACGACACCGTTTCGGGTAGGGCCCTGTTGTTTTTTAAAATGACTATTTTATGTTTTATAGAAAAAAAAGATTATTTAGAAGAATTACCAATGATGATATAACTAAACGTTTTCAACATATAAAAACGTATAGAAAACAATTGATATTTCTAAGTTTTTTATGTAATAGTTAAAATTTTGTGACCCCCGTTGATTTTTTTTTTTTTTTGGATCCACCATTGGCCACAATAGTCAATAGGTGACATTTCTTCTTGCTCAGCGGTTTTTCTTTTAAGATGTCGTTAGGTTCTATTAAGTTTATTAGCATTTTTTTTAGCGATTCAGTCATAACCTTTCTAAAGTTTGACCGAGGGTTAATGGAGCTCATATATTACTCCTCAGCAAACTTTGACATTTCCACCATTTTTTGCAACGGGGTGGGCGTGAGGAATTCAATCATTAGTTAAGATGCAATATATAGTTGGGATGCAATGGTTGAGATGAAAAATGGTACACCAGTGATACACACAAATGGTATAGAAGATTTGGACTCAGGCGTGAGGGAAATATATTGACTAATTTTTGAGTAAAGAATCTATTTTGATTCGGACGGATTAAAAATAATAATAATAATATTATAAACATTGAAATAATGTCTTTTTTTCAATAATCCGTTCTAATTTATCTTTCTCTTCTCCCAAGTCCAACATTTAATCATATTGTCATTCGTAGTTTATCTTTCCAACAATTATTAACACAAAATAAAAAAGAAATATTAGGAATACTAGATTTGAGGGGCCAACGAATATTACATCGGAAATACTAAATGTTTTTAGCTTTCCACATATATTAACCGCGCGTTTATTTAAGCAACTACATGAAAAAATTTAGGATAAATTACCAATAACCCCCTCACCTATGAGCTGAGTTTATATTGCCCCCTGAACTACCAAATGAGGCAATGTAACCCCTTAATGATTACATTTTTTTAAATTGCAGCTTCTATTTAAGCATTGTTATTTTAATTGACGTAAAAAGCTCACCTGAGAATCATGTAACCATCTTTATATATATTTTTTCACCATAATGCTCTCTTTGTCTGGTTAATTGATTTTTTTTTTATCATTATTGCTCTAAAACATTGTTCATGTTTTAAAAAGGTCGATACAAATAACTTCATATCTTTATATTGAGTTTTATGCTAAAATCAATAAATAAAGATTGTTATGTGAGTCCTAGGTGGGAGATTTCGTCAATTCAAACAGCGATACCTAACACAGAGGGTGCGATTTAAGAAAAGATTATAATTGAAGGGCCATATTGTTTTAATTAATAGTTGAGGGGGAAATTCAAATATGACCCATAATTGAGGGAGATTATATGTAATTTATCCAAGAATGTACTACACTATTTTGGGATGTATCAAATTAAATTCACATCAAAAAATTATTTCTACAATCTCTAAAAGGTTTCAAATTTATCCTACATATTTAATATTAACATATTGATTATGTCAAACATTTTTTTGTAATTATGATTAACATCAATTTTAGTTATATATCATTTAATTATTATACTTTTTAGATATGAACTTTTCGCGTAAGGAGAACGTTCGTAGATAAAAACAAAAGGAGGTCAAGAGTAAATAATGCTAAAGTATGACGAAGGTCAAGTTCCCTGTTTAGAAAGCGGAGCTTCTCTAGAAGCTAGTGCATGATGTTATACATAAGTCCAACTTTATCGTCTTCTTCCTTTAATTTTCTGTTATCAATGATGCAATCAACACCTTATTGTCATCGCTGGGTAACGAATTCAAAGAAGACTCTGATCCGGCCTTGAATTCTTCCCTCCCTTTTTCCGACTTTCAAATGTATTAATTGCAGCAAGTAAGCTAGACATGCACATTCAGTCAATCAATCACGTCCGCTTGCAAGAAGTCTCGAAGATTTTGAAATATCCTACATGTTGGCGTTAACGAGTACAACCCGTTCGCGAGTATGACCCCGTGCCATTATTGTCCGAGCATGGTTGAAATCTTCTTTGCACACTTCAAGATCGTCTAGAAGATCATGAAATCTTGGTGTGTGCGACTATGACCCGGCTCGTACCCTTACTATCCAGATATAGTTGAAAATTGAATCTTCTTCCCATGTTCATGGGATAGCTAGCTAGTAAATTGATTCTTTTGCTTTGGTCTAATGACAAACTAACTCAATAGGTTTAAACACTTTTTTAAGATGATCTGCGAATGTTTGTTGAATAGTAATATTTCCTTCGTTTCCCCTAAAAATTTGCATTATCAAAATTTAATAATTAAGTGATATATAAGTATTACTAATGATACACCCGTGTGTTGCACGGTTTGTACAAAGATATAAAATCATATACTCAATTAAAGTTGAATAATATACAATTAAAAACTTTAATATGAACAAAATAAATAAACTATAATAAACAGTAAAATAAAAAAAGAAAATTACATAAATTTGAAAAAGTTATTATAAATTTGGAATACATCTTTATATACAACAGTTATCGTTGAACATGTACAATTATTACGACTATCACTAACATATAATAAAATTCGAAATAAATAAAATAACTAATACGTTGATATAAATAAAAATAAATTAATTAATTAATGATAACAAAATAGACAAATAATTGTAACTAAATATTATAAATTCGATATATATATATATATATATATATATATATATATATATTAGTTAAATACTTTTAACGCAAAGATTAAGATTATGATATATATGTTACCTAACAATATTACCGAAGTTCCAACATTCATTCAACACATAATTAATATTTATAGAACATTTGATTTCATTTAAAAATTCATAAGTATAAATATGTTTCAAAGAAACAATATTTTCATTATAAAAAAAAAGATAAAAACAAAAAAAGATAAAATTTGGGACTGACTTATCTTTGATTATACTATTTGAACAATTAAAATAAAAAAGATTTAGATGACCCCGATATGTCCTTAACCCAATCCTTTTTACTTTGAAAGATATAAATAACACTACAACAACAATTAGGGGTGAGCAAATTTTTTGGGGTGAAATTAGGTCGGTTCCTTTTTAAAAGTTTTCAAGGCATTTTTTGTGTATCGCGACTCAAATTAATGCATTGTGATTAACAAATTGATGCATCACAATGTGTTGAGTAAATGATCATGAGCGCGCCTCTGGCTCATTAATAACATATATATATATATATATATTAAATAGTAAAATATCAAACTGTTTGTTATATCTAATAAAAAAAGGAATTGAAGTTGAAAAAACAGATTATAAACAGAACATCCAACACTAAAATGTTATGAATAACATATTATGTAACATAATTTTTATACAACTATTCAATAACAAAAGTTATTGAATCTAGATTCTTAGTGTGCCTTGGGAGAAGTCCGATAACAGAAAGTTGATATTTCGCTAGGTCCCCTTCCCTTTTTTGAAATATGTAGCAACATCATCCCCCAATAAACCCTAACATTGAATACCTTCAAACCATTTCATATTTAGGTTTCTTATTTTCCCTCTTATTTTTTTAAATAAAATTTCGAGAGAAATTTGTATGATACAAATTTTAATTTCGATTATTATTAAAAAAATTGAGAGTTCAATTTAACTAAGTATGAAAAATATACATATCTTATACTCAATTAATTATATCCAAGTACATATCAATATACATCTTTACTTTAAAAAATAGTTTATAAAAATAGAAACCTAGATCTATCATATCTGAGAAAAATTTTAAGCATATGATTTTTTTTCCAATTTGTTTTTTTCAAAATGGATAAAAAAATTCTGATCCCAACTTTTTATGTTGGACATTTGTTTTATAAATTTAATTTTGACAAAAATAGAAAAACAAACATAAGTTATGCACTTTTGACTTCGGATCGGATGAGAATGGAGAAAACCATCATAGATCTGTATATTTTGGTAAATATTTGTAAAATTATAGTTCAAATTAACTTTGGCCTATCACCGATTAAGTTGAATAAATATTTATCTTTTGTAAACTAATTTTAATAGGTTAAAGTTTTTTACAAATATTATATTTGAATTTTTAAACATGTAGGCTGGACAAATATACTAAGATTTTTATTTGTTAATTTAGGTTTTTTTTTTTTTTTGCATATATTAGACCTAGATTTTTTGTATATAAGGAAGTTTTTTAAAATTTATAATAACTTTTTAAAAAAATTATGTGATTTTATTTGATTTTACTGTTTATCAATTTTTATTTATTTTGTTCATATTAAACTTTTTAATTGTATATTATTAAACTTTGATTGAATATATGATTTTGCACATAAGTACAAATCGTGCAACGCATGTGTGCATCACTAGTTATATATAGGGATACAATACCAAACACTAAAAGCCTAAACAAGAAAACCAACAAAACAGAACTGCCGCACCAACGTGGTCACCTTCTACTACGACATGCGACCACCTTGTTAACGGATGCGGTCGCCTTCACTCCTGAACGCGATCGCTTTTCCTAAAACCCAAAAGCCCATTCCCAATTTGTTTGAGTGATCGAGTCATTTTGTTCTCAACTATCCCAAATAATCATCCCCCAGATAATTTTTCTCTTTTGCTTGAACACTTTACTTGCCTCCCTTCTTGATTTAAAACCCTCTTGACATATTGTGTTCTTTGATATGGCTTCTAATATGGCAAGTGCTGGATGTTGTATTTATTTTGTAATGTGACCCATATGAATTAATGGTAAATAAAACTTTAACATGTAAAGTGTCTCACTTTGATGGTTAAGTGAGAATAAGAGTATGTTAAAGTTTGAGAGTTTTAAAGTGGTAATCCCTCTTCCTATGTCTTAAATAATTGTACATAAAATTATGTACAGATGGATATATATTCTCTTTAAAGTTTAGTCAATGATGTTTATCAATATATCATCATCATATTTGTGGCGGTGGCTTGGAGGCTAGACCAAGGAAAGCAGGTTTGTTTTGGTTTCCTTCTAAATGAAGGAACAAACCAATTTATCTCTTTATATATATACGTATGGTATGTCCGTAAGGACGGTAAGGATATTTGAGAGAAAGACTAAAAGAGGGTCTTCAAAAAGTAAAAGAAAAGTAAAGGGAAATTAAAGGGAAACTCTCCACTACTAGAAAATTGGTTTTACTTAATTGTTGGTTGCGATGACTTTTGAAACCCTCACATAATCTTTTTTTTCGCGATTACTTTTTTTAATTGTTTTTCTGCAATCGTCTTATGTATATGCGATTGCTTAACAATCGCCAGTGTCATCACCATTGAATATTTGAGAGGAATTAGCCAAAAAAAAAAAGCCGCGTGAAAAATAGAAAGATAATGTGATGGTTTTCATAAGTACGCGATTGCATTTGTAATCGCAAAATTTGACTAATACTGAGCGATGATTTTACCATTGCATTTATAAATAAAAAATAAAAATAAAAAAATAAAAAAAAATAGAAAAATAGAAAAATATGTTTTCGTGATTGTTGGTTGTGATGGCTTCAAAAGCAATCACCTAATCTTCTTTTTTGCGATTACTTTTTCCATTGCTTTTTCTTCAATCGCCTTATGTTTATGTGTTTGCTTTACAGTCGCTAGTGTCATCGCCTTTGAATCGGCTATGATGATTTTTGAAACCGGTGCTTAATCTTTTTTTTAGCAATTACTTTTTTCATCGTTTTTCCGCAATCGCGTTATGTTTATGTGATTGCTTTATAATCGCTAGTGCCATCACTTGAGATTATAAATAATTTAATATAAAATTTATTTTTAAAACATAAACAATTGCAAATGCATCTAATGGACGTATAGTGGTTGATGCGGAATTACCAATTATTTATTACAAAATTAATTGCTTCCTCCGTTCCTAAAAGAGTGTCATGTTTACCCTGATTGAGAAAAAAAATTAAGAAAACATATACTCCATCTATTTTCAAATTATCGTTCTCTTTGTCCCGGCACACTATTTAAGAAAAATTAATTGACTGTATTATAAATATTTGTGAAATGTGTGGTTTTCTTTAATGCCTTTGAGCATGTGGTTATAATCAAAGTAGGTAGAAAAACTAAGGGTAAAGTGGTAAAAGTGTTTTAATTTCAATTCTAAAAGAGAAAGTTTTGAAAGAAAACAATTATTTTAGAACAGACGAAAAATGAAAGGAGAACGATAATTTTAAAACAGAAGGAGTACTATAATTGATCAACTTTATTATAATATTTAAGAGTTGATATTTTTTAAGGATACATATGTGATAATGAGGTCCATCAATTAAAGTGAGAATCAAATTAAGTTAAAATGATCACTACGAAAACCTTTGGATTATTAAGGACAAATTTTAAAGGAAATATAAATCCATGGTAATTCCAGACAATCCGAAGATTTCTTCTTTGGTATCAATATGAGCATTGAAAGAGTAATATATAGACACACACACACAATACAAACCATTATGGAGACACTCATGTATGCGTTCATATTGTTGAGTACTCATCACAACTTCTATTGTTAGTATTTAAATTTTATTTCTTATTAAGTTTATACTATTGATATTTTTTATTAGCTAATATCAGATAGAGATACCTAATTGAATAGATCAGTTTCGATAATTATTAATCACAACCATACTAAACTAGATTGGAACTTGGAAGATCAACTTCATTTCCACTTTGTAAGTGCCACTTCCATCAATTTAGAATATGAGTTTCAACCAAAAATAGAACAATGATTTGATAATAGATCATACTATGTCGTAAATTCATCCGACCAAAAGCAAAAAAAAGAAAAAAAATAAGTAATCCGAATGAATGTCTGATAGGTTTTTTTAAAAAAGGTTTTATGTTTTAGTTTTTAATTTTTTAATTAAGTGTAACTTTGTCAATCGTATGATCGGGCCGGACCGAGCAGAGCAGAGCTTTTTGAGCTTTTCAAGTTCGGGCCAACACATAGCCCATATACCTCCCGGGCCTGGCCAAAGAGGCCCGGTTTTTTCAGACCTTCAAATTTGAGGCTCAAACTCTTGAAAAATCGAGTGGACTAGACCAGACCTATGGATCGGGTTCAAATTTGACAGCTCTAGTAAATTGTCGGGCCTATGAGTTTCTACTGTGAAGTGACAATATTGATCATCCTAGCTAGTAAATTGATTCTTTTGCTTTGGTCAAATGACAAACTAACTCAATAGGTTTAAACACTTTTTTAAGATGATCTGCAAATGTTTGTTGAATAATAATATTTCCTTCGTTTCACCTAAAATTTTACATTTTCAAAATTTAATAATTAAGTGATATATAAGTATTATTTGAGTTTGATATAGTTATAAAAATGCCTAACAGTATAACACATCTTGTTGAACAAAGAAAGAAAAATATGTTCAAAACGGCTAGAAGAGGGAACTCGCATTAAAGAAAGCAAATTGTACAAATTTGACTAGGTGGAAGTTTTTTTTTTTTTTTTTTATAAAGCTAGATATTATAAAAGGAAGAAAAAGGAAAACAAGCTAAAGGGGGACAACCAACCTTACCCTTAAAAGGGGGGGCAAAGGAGCCTTATCTTGGGGAAAGAAACAGAAAAAATTAAACCTAGATAAGACAAAGAAAGAAAACTAATAATTACGATAACGACTCTTCGTTCGATGCTTCGACCTT
Organism: Codonopsis lanceolata; assembly: GCA_013146195.2. NCBI lineage: Eukaryota > Viridiplantae > Streptophyta > Magnoliopsida > Asterales > Campanulaceae > Codonopsis > Codonopsis lanceolata. The sequence continues at coordinate 33,641,683 of CM028383.1, forward strand.
CTGAGATTAGGAGGGTCAAGATCAAGGGCTTCAAATTGGGCGTGATCGTTATCGGAATCTTCATCTTCGATAGTTTGCAGAATGACAAATTTATTAGGGGAGACTGAATTGTTCTGCATAGTGGCTTGGGTATTTATACAAGGACTGAAAGGGAGGGAGTTGGGGCTCAGGTTGGAAGAAGGATTTTTAGGACTATGAGATGGAGAAATAACATCATTAATGACTTTCTCTTCAACAAAGATCAATATCGGGCCTCAGAGTCGTACCATCTTTCTGAACACAATTGCTAGATGGGGCTAGATTAAGAGCCTCAATCTGAATTGTCAGATAAGTTGCCCTCTTCATCAATAGTTTCGAGCCATAAACCGATTTGGGGATAAAGAAGGCTCAGAAGGCTTGGGTAGAGCATTAACCTTTTCATTAACAACTGAAGAATTATCATGGTCTGTATGATCTTCACCCGAACCTGTTTCCTGGGCTGCAACGGGTTTATTTGGGGACGAGTCTTTATTGTCTTGAGGTCCTTGAGATGAGGAGGCGGGGGAGTCTTGTTGGGTAGGGGGGTCAGAGACGTTTACGGTAGTGTTTGGAGAAGGAAGCTTTGTGGGGTTTGTAGTCTGTTGGTCGACATGCATTGAACCAGATCCTGAGCCATTTAGATCTTCAGTGGAGGGATTAGGATTGATATTATTAATCACCTCTTTAGGTTTCCATACCATCTTGTTCGGGGGCTTGGTGGGACTGGGGGGTGCTGAACATCGAGTATCATGCCGGCCTCATTAGGAGAATTGTTTCCCGATGCCTGGTGTTTCACCTTGCATGTAGAATCCCCATGACCCTGTCTCAGGCAATGGCTGCAGTAAAGAGGAAGCTTTTCGGGATGGACATATTGCCAGAAACCCTTCCCATCCCCACCATAATCAATCCAGATACGCTTGGGAAGAGGCTTCGTCAAATCGATCTCAATACAAACTCTCGCTACACTAGGTCTTGAGAGATTAGCGGTAGGGTTATCAAGAAGAAGTGGCTTACCAATCAGGCTTCCTATGGAGAACAAAGCCTGTTTATGGAAGAGATAGATTGGGAGACCAGGCAATTCAAACCAAACGGGAACTATGGGACTCTCGACTTCCGGGCGAAAATCTGGAGTCCACTTGAAGACACGCATAGGATAGGAGCCCAAAAACCATTGATCTTTAATCCAAAGACGTTGATAGTCTTGTTCATGATGGACTTGAATTAAGATGTGTTTAGCATCAAGGTGGCCGAGGGTAACATCTGCTTTGAGGCCGAAGGTGAGGAATTGCTTGCGAAGAGTCTCCATAGATGGTCGACCATGGGAGAATTTCCCAACAAGGGCTAAATGGAATGGCTTGGCAAGGAGGTTAATAAGATCCGGTGTGAGACGAAGGCATGGTTCTCCCTTAAAAGTTGATGTTGGGATTAAAGGAACGAAAACCGAAGCGTCATTGGAGACTACCGCAGCAAAAGACTGCTTGTGGGACGGGGAAGGAGGCACTGTTGCGGCATCGGCGCCGGCAGAAGCCGCCGCCATTGGAAACCCTAAAGGAGCGCCGGCAAGATGGAGAGGTTTCTATCAAAACCCTAGACACGGCAAGACCTAATTTAGGCCTAAAACCATCTCTAGGTGGAAGTAAAATGTAAAATATAAAAGATTATTATCTTAAAAAAATAATTAAAAAACCCTCAAGTGGGGACAACTGACCCCAGATCCTAAGCCTTGTGTTCGCCTCTGGACTAAGGACCACAATACGTGATGCACCACAATTTGTAACACACTATAGTAACAAAGTTACTTTAAAAGTAAGATTCACTTTGTATCACTTTAATATTATAATGTATTGCTATTAATTATGCACACGTATCATATAAATTGTAATCCAAGACAATAAAATATTTCTTGGTAACTTAGTGGTTAGTACAAAGTTCGGTGAAACCGTACTAATAATAAGGTGGCAATTCGTATTATCGTGTCGTGTTCGTGCTTCATTATCGTGTTTTTATGTTATATATCTAATTTGATGATAAATATAACAATAATTATTTTTTTGAATATATTAACAATTTCGTGTCGTGTTTCGTGTCGTGTTTCGTCATGCTGGTCTTATCGTGCCATTTGTCTCTGTAATCGTATTTTATAATCGTGTCGTACTGGTTCGTACTATTGTGTCGTGTCAGCCATTGCCACCCTACGTATGTCCACACCCCTATTACATCAGTCCGTGGGGCAACTTCTTGATTTACCATCAAAGGAGTATAAAAGGTCAGTCCTCCTTCATCCTTCCCCACTCCCCTTATTCAATCCTTGTAAGGGTAATTTAGGCATTGCCTAATTTATCTTGTCTTCACTCTCTTGGTCAAAATAGGATTTTATATTGGAATTATTGTAGTAGGATTTAATTAGGATTCTTTTTTAGATTTAGGTGATATTTTTGGTAATTAAATCTTTGCATAAGTGTTTAGTTATTGATGGTATCAAATTAGGAAACAAATCTTGTATATTTGTCGGTTTAATTTCTTTCCTAGTAGGATGTGGTGTTTTGCCGTGAATGTGCAGGATTCCTTGGTGTCTTGGATTTCAAGTCATTGCAGCCTATATATACAGCAGAAGTCGAGCGGCTTGGAAACATACGAAGGCGAGAGCATATAGAAGATATTGGTTTGAAGTCTTTGTGAGCGTAAAAAGAGAGAGTTGATCCGCTTGTTTCTTGTGTGCCGAATTAGAGAGAGAGATCAACACCTCATATACAACAATCGCTTCGCCGTGAACATACTGCTGCGGTTAATTTAATATCTTCGAGGAACACGACCTTGTGTTTCTTGTTGTTCAGCTTCCAGCATATGTTTGGAAGCTGTTTTTAGTCTTTGATTAGTTTCTTCCCACGTTTGGTCTGATAGTTTATGTGGGTTTTGTGATCTCCAAGATTCTATATCTTGTGAGATTTTTGTGTAAACTGTTAAGGTTCAAAAACAGTTTTGAGTTTAATATAATTTGTTGCCTTGAGGCTTGATCTACAAGATTGATTCTTGTAGATTGTTTTTGTGTGATTTTCTGTCTTACTAAGTCTCCGTTTGATTTCAAATCACAAAACAAAACTTCCGCTTTGCAATTTTACGTGAAACACTTTCAGTTCACATTGTTACCATTGTTGCAACATTCACCGCAACATTGACGTAATATCGCTCCATATTGAGTTTCCGTGGCATCGCGTTCTTTCAATTGGTATCGAGCCTACTCTGATATCACTAAGAGTCGATTCTCGCTTAAAGACGTGATGGATTCTCAATATGAGAATGTGGTTCGCCCTACTCTTTACTAATGCTAATTATTCTATATGGAAAGTCAAGATGCGATCTTCATCAAATCAATTGATGAAAGAGCGTGGCTTCTTGTGTTGAATGGTTGGAGTCCTCCCAAACCGTTGATTCGATGGTGATATTAAAATCACAAAGAGTCCGAAGTGGACCAACGATGATAGAACACAAAGATCTTTTAACTCAAAAGCCTTGTCCGCAATCTATAAGGCCTTAGACGCAAATACTTTTAGAGTAATTACGACCGCTGCCAAAGATGTGTGGGAGGCCCTTCAAACCTTATGTGAAGGACTGCCAGGTGTCCGGTGTCTCTAAGCTAAGAATGTTAACGACTCGGTTTGAGAACACAAGGATCTGCAAGAGTCCGAGGACATAATGTCATATTATGGAAGACTTCTTGATCTATCCACTCCCGCTTTTAGCCTTAGGAGATCCTATTACAAATGAGCGCTTGTCGTTTCAAGAAGATGACGAGGACTTTGCTCGAAAGGTTCAATGTCAAGATATGTGCTATTGAAGAAGCACATGATATTGACAAGATGAGTTTTGAAAGATTGGTCGAATTCTTCAAAACTTTGAATTGAACCTAAACGATCAAATAAAAAACAAAGGCAAAGGTGTCTCATCATCTTCCACACCCACTGGGAAAACATTGCTATGCTCGCACCTATTGATCTCGTCATGTGATTTGCTTGAAATCCAAAAGGACATTGATGAGTCTCGATTTGGAGAAGAATCAATTGCTCTATTGACTACTAAATTCAAAAAATTTTTGAAAAATAAAAGTCAAAATAAACTCCATCATCAAGCTCGAAAATAATTTCAAACCCGATTACGTGAAATTTGTTCCCAAAGAACAATCCTTTCAATGAAAACCCTTCACAAATCCTTTTGCTTTAAGTCATCCTACAATGGTAAGAATCTTGATTCTATCCAATGTAGAGAATGTCAAGGTTTTGGACACTATGCAAACCAATGTGCTAACACTTTAAGAAAGAAAGGATTGAATTTTTCTGCAACTTTGAGTGATAGTGATGGAGAAGATCCAGTGATCTTATCACCTTGAATGCAGCTTTATGATTCTCGATTCGTAAAGCATAGCTTGGTTCAAAATGAGTCACCCGATGTTGCAACATCGTGAGTAACATCTGGAGAAACATTGCGTAAAACAAAACAGAATGTTTTTTCTCGCTTTTAATTCCACAGCTTGCGAGATGATGGATTATTCGACCAGACGGGAAGGGTACAAGGAGTCGCATAAGGATTGGGAGAAAAGGGCATCAAGTCACACTTGGTAAGGCTTAATGAATCCGGGTGGCCAACGAGGATCAAAAGAATGCATAATCAGCCGGAAGGAGTCTAAGCAGAAAGGATGTGGAAATTGAGCGCTAGCGAGCAACTTGCTCGAAAGCGTATAACACTGTCCAAGTGGAATTCGAGCAAACGTAGGTTGAAGATCCGCTAAATTCGTAACGCCTCAGACGTATTGGTTTTGTCCCTAAGGTGTTTTGTGAAAGAAGCGAGAAGGAACATCGTGAACTAAAACCGATGAAAGTTGCTTCAAATGCTTTCTGCGAAAAACAAGAGTAAGTAAGAAGGAAAAATTATGTTTGTCACTTTCGCCATAAGCTCGGTCACATACATTTTGCTTTCGCTTAAAAAGGCAATGTATGAGAATGAGAAAAAGGCAAGAATTTTGGAAAAGCTCATCAAGTAATGATGAAGCAAAATACGCGCCCAATGAGCAACAACATTGGCAAACATTGGAAGCCTCATTCAACGGCAAATCATAATTTTTTTCAAAAATCTCAACCCAAAACAAAAAAAATGTGGGTTCCAAAAACATGTGATGAAAATGCAGCCAAATATTGTGAACCTTGATATCTCGCCTGCGCCTCCATGTCACATGATGAAAAATGCAAGTTACATTTACTTTAAAATCTCATGTTGCCGGATCCCGGTATTTCTGGATAGTGGTTGTTCTAGACATATGACAAAATTGAGAATTTGAAGGAATATGTAGTATTAATGGTGGTTCGCGACCTATGGTGGTGGTGCAAAAGGGAAAATTGTAGGTAAAGGAACATTGAACGTTGAAGGTCTTCCAAACCTCAAAAACGCTACCATGTGGAAGGCCTTAAGACAACTCCGATCAAGATAAGTCGGCTTGTGTGATGATGATCTTCGTGTAAGATTTGACAAACATTCTTGTGAGGTTTTGATCATAATAACAAATGTCTTCTGACAGTTTAAGATCGTCTCGATAACCGTTATTTGTTCAACAATACCCATTCATGTCAAAAGCAAGTATTGATGTATCGCATCTCCGGCAACGTAAGCTTGGTCACATGAGTTTTCGTAGCTCGATGCGAGCCGTGAGGCATGATGTCGTCAAAGGATTACCAAATCCGAAAGGAATTACTCAAAGGTATGTGGATCATGTCAAAAAGGTAAACAAGTCAGGCCTCACATCTCCCCATCACACAATGCTCCACCTCCAGATGTTTGAGATGATTCATAATC
>CM028383.1:33647641-33727543 GCA_013146195.2 Codonopsis lanceolata
ATTGTGCCATTGTTCTATCGTTGCAACATTCACCGCAACATTGACCGTAACATCGCTCCATATTGAGCTCGTGGCATCGCGTTTTTCAATGGTAATGAGCCTACTCTTGATATCACTAAGAGTCGATTCTTTTAAAGACGTGATGGATTCTCAATATGAGAACGTAATTGCCCCCTACTCTTACTAATGCTAATTATTCTATATGGAAAGTCAAGATGCCAGACCTTTCATCAAATCAATTGACGAAAGAGCGTGGCTTGTCAGCAGCGGAATGGTTGAGCCTCCCAAAATCTGATTCGATGGTGATATTAAAATCACAAAGTGAGTCCCGAGCGACCAACGATGATAAAGAACACAAAGATCTTTTAACTCAAAAGCCTTGGCTGCAATCTATAGTGCCTTAGACGCAAATACTTTAGAGTAATAAATAATTACGATCGCTTAAAGATTGTGGGAGGCCCTTCAAACCTTATGTGAAGGACCTCGTCCGCTCCTCTAAGCTAAGAATGTTAACGACTGGGCTTGGAGAACACAAGGATGCAAGAGTCTGAGGACATAATGTCATATTATGGAAGACTTCTTGATCTATCCACTCTGCTTTAGCCTTGGGAGATCCTATTACAAATGAGCGCCTTGTCGGGCAAGATGACGAGGACTTTGCCCTGAAGGTTCAATACGTCAAGATATGTGCTATCAGTTAAGCACATGATATCGACAAGACGAAGTTTTGAAAGATTGGTCGAATTCTTCAAAACTTTGAAAGAACCTAAACGATCAAATAAAAAACAAAGGCAAAGGTGTCTCATCATCTTCCACACCCACTGGGAAAAACATTGCTATGCCTGCACCTATTGATCTGTCATGTGATTTGCTTGAAATCCAAAAGGACATTGATGAGTCTGATTTTGGAGAAGAATCAATTGCTCTATTGACTACTAAATTCAAAAAATTTTTGAAAAATAAAAGTCAAAATAGAACTCCATCATCGCTCAAAAATAATTTCAAACCCGATTCTGTGAAATTTGTTCCCAAAGAACAATCCTTTCAATCCTCAAAAACCCTTCACAAACTTTTGCTTCTAAGTCATCCTACAATGGTAAGAATCTTGATTCTATCCAATGTAGAGAATGTCAAGGTTTTGGACACTATGCAAACCAATGTGCTAACACTTTAAGAAAGAAAGGATTGAATTTTTCTGCAACTTTGAGTGATAGTGATGGAGAAGATCCAGGTGATCTTATCACCTTGAATGCAGCTTTATGATTCTCATTCTAGTACAGTTGGTTCAGCAAAGAGTCACCCGATGTTGCAACATCAGAGTAACATCGGGAGAAACATTGTGCAGAAACAGGAACAGTTTTTTCTGTTTTAATTCCACAGTTGCAGAGGATGATGGACATTCAGATTCAGATCTGCTGGAAGGGTACAAGGAGCTGTACAAGGATTGGGAGAAAAGGGCTCATCAAGTCACACTACTTGGTAAGGCGAATGAACTGCTGAAAAAGGCCAACGAGGATCAAAAAGAATGCATAATCAGGCTGGAAGGAGTCCTAAGTAGAAAGGATGTGGAAATTGAGCAGTTAAAGGAGCAACTTGCTCGAGCAGAAGCAACACTGACCAAGTGGAATTCGAGCAAACAGAAGGTTGAAGATCTGCTAAATTCTGGTAACGCTTCCAGATCAGGTATTGGTTTTGTCCCTAAGGTGTTTGTGAAAGAAGGAGAAGGAACATCAGGAACTAAAACCGATGAAAGCTTGCCTGAAACTGTTTTCTGTGAAAAACCAAGAGTAAGAAGGAAAAATTATGTTTGTCACTTCTGCCATAAGCTCGGTCACATACAGCCTTTTTGCTTTCTGAAAAGGCAATGTATGAGAATGAGAAAAGGCAAGAATTCTTTGAAAAGCTCATTGGCGTAACAGATGAAGCAACCATCGCGCCAGCCAATGCATCAACATTGGCGTAAACATTGGAAGCCTCATTCAAAGGCAAATCATAATTTTTTCAAAAACCTCAACCCAAAACAAGAAAAAAATGTGGGTTCCAAAAACATGTGATGAAAAATGCGAGCCAAATATTGTGAACCTTTTTGCCTCCATGTCACATGATGAAAATGCAATGTTACATTTACTTCCTTAAAATCTCATGTTGCCGGATCCCGGTATTTCGATGTGGTTGTTTAGACATATGACAAATGTACCGAGAATTGAAGGAATATGTAAGTATTAATGGTGGTTCTCGTGACCTATGGTGGTGGTGCAAAAGGGAAAATTGTAGGTAAAGGAACATTGAACGTTGAAGGTCTTCCAAACCTCAAAAACGCTACTATGCGGGAAGGCCTTAAGACAAACCCCGACAAGATAAGTCACATGATGATCTTCAAAAGATTTGACAAACACTCAGTGGTGTTCTTGATCATAATAACAAATGTCTTCCGACAAGTTTAAGATCGGATAACTGTTACTTGTTCAACAATACCCATTCATGTCAAAGCAAGTATTGATGTAATGCATCTCCGCACCGTAGTTTGGTCACATGAGCGTGAAGCTCGACGAAGCCATGAGGCATGATGTCGTCAAAGGATTACCAAATGAAAGGAATTACTCAAAGGTATGTGGATCATGTCAAAAGGTAAACAAGTCAAGGCCTCACATCTCCAATCACACAATGCCCACCTCCAGATGCTCGGGAGATGATTCATACGACCTTACGGGTCCCAATGAGGTAGAAAGCCTAGGTAAGAAAAAGTACACCTTTGTCTGTCAGATGACTTCTCTAGATATACTTGGGTAATATTTTTAAGAGAAGTCCGAAACTTTTGAGGCTTTCAAAATTTGGTACACCCGCAGTATTAACTTGTATGATCTTAAAACTCACTAGATTAGATCGTATCATGGCACTGAATATGAAAATGCATCCTTTTCTAAATATTGTGCCTCTAATGGTATCTCTCATGAATTCTCTGCTTCCCAAAACTCCACAACAAAATGGAGTGGCGGAGAGAAAGAATGTGACATTACAAGAAATGGCTAGGTAATGTTACATTCAAAAATTTGGCTAAAAGATTTGGGCCAGTAAGCTTTCAACACCGCTTTGTCATATGGAAATGAGTTTTCTTTGAGACTGTGTAGCACTATGACACCTTATGAAATATTTCTGGGAAGAAACCTACCTTGAAATATTTTCATGTGTTCAGTGGGTGTGTATGTTATTCTGCCAATGATAGAGATCAACTTTCCAAGTTTGACTCTAAAAGTGATAAATGTGTTTTTATGGGATATTCCACAAATAGTCGAGCATATAGAGTATTTAATCTTCGAACTAAGACTATTATGGAATCCATGAATATTGTGTTTGATGATTTAATCTGTCTTGGTCTCAAAACTTCGAGGAAGACGTTTTCAGTGGTTTTTTGGATTTTGGAGACTTTGATCCTCGACTTAGGCGCCGAATCCAAGAGTTCAGAAGTGGAGCAGAATATGTGATTCAGCAGCATACATGTGTTGTTCGATGAAAAGTTCAGAGTTGTCACCCAATGTTGTTCCTGATGTTGTTCCTGGATGTTGCAACATCTGGGAGAAACATTGTGGCTCACGAACCGAGAGAAGAAGGCGCTGGAGCGTATTCAAACTGAAGATGATCACCCGTATTGATCGATCAGAAATCGACATTCCCAAAGAAGATTCGTAGAGAAACCATCCACTCACTCAAGTTATAGGTAATGTAAAAGATGGTGTGTCAACAAGAAAGAAAGGTAAAGTGGACTACAAGAAACTAGCATGCATGACCACTCTTGAATTTGATGATATACATGCTTCGTGTTTTGTTTCCACCGTTGAACCTAAAATGTACAAGAGGCCCTTAAAGATGAAAGTCGGATAAATGCCATGCAAGAGGAACTAGATCAATTTTCAAAAATGATGTATGGTATCTAGCCCTGCACTCCACTTCAATAAATGTTATTGGAACTAAATGGATTTTCAAAAACAAAACGAATGAAGTGGGAGAAATAATGAGGAATAAAGCTAGATTGGTAGCTCAAGGGTATACAAGTGTCGGGGGTGGACTTTGATGAAACCTTTGCACTCAGAGTCCGTGATTGAGTCTATCCGCCTACTGCAATTGCTTGTTTCTGACATTACTCTTCAACAAATGGATGTGAAGAGTGCTTTTTAAATGGAATTTTGAGGAGGAAGTTTTTGTGGAACAACCAAAAGGATTTGAGGACCCCCATAAACCTAACCATGTGTTTAAATTGAAGAAGGCTTTTATGAGTCTCAAACAAGCTCCTAGAGCTTGGTATGGTAGGCTTACGCATCACCTTCTACAAAGTGGGTTTAAAAGTGGGGAGAGGTGGATAAAACACTGCTCATTCAAAAACAAGATAAACATATTTTGATTGCTCAAATTTATGTGGATGACATCGTGTTTGGATCCACCTCCAAATCCTTGGAAAAAGAATTTGTGGATCGCATGACATCCACATTTGAAATGAGCATGGTAGGTGAATTAACATATTTCTTAGGCATTCAGTCAAACAATCACATGAAGGGATGTTCATTTCTCAAGCCAAGTACTCTAAACTTGGTGAAGAAATTCGATCTTGAGAATGGAAAACATAAAAAACCCCTATGGGTACATCCGATAAGCTTAATAAAGATGAAAAATCGAAAGTGTTGATCCTACCTTGTATAGAAGTATGATAGGAGTTTGTTGTATTTAACCGCCACTGCCCGTATATCATGTACGCGTGTGTTTCAGGTGCAAGGTATCAATCAAACCCCAAGGTTTTCACCTAAAAGTCGCCAAAAGAATCATTCGATATGTGGGTGAGACCTTGGCATGGGTTTGTGGTATACTAAGCATACGAACACCAACTGTCAAGTTCTGATGCCGATCGGCCGGCGCTTTTGATGACATGAGAAGTACATCCGAGGATGTTTTTATCTAGGAAACAACTGATTTCTTGGTTTAGCAAGAAACAAAATTGTGTGGCTCTCAACAAATTAATCAATATATAGCCGCCGGTAGTGCATGTACACAACTTTTGTGGATGAAACAAATGATTCAAGATTATGGATTGCATAGTAGGACATTTTAATCATGTATTGTGACAACACAAGTGCTATAAGCATAGTTAAAATCCTCGCTCAACACAAAAGAACAAAGCACATAGATATAAGACACCATTTTATTAGAGACTTAGTTGAACAAGGCATCAGGTGTATTGAACATGTTGGTACGTATAACAATTTGGCCGATATCTTTACTAAGAGTCTAGATTTTGAGAGATTCATCAATCTTAGGAAATCTCTCAGATGTGTGCCATGTAATCACTCACTTAAAAAAAAATAAAAATAAAAAATAGGCATACCGCATTGTTGTTCAGAGGGCACACTAGATCAAATCTGTTTGTATATAGTACCTTTGAGCACATGCAATGATTCATTCAAAATTTCTGTGATTATGTTGTAAAAATTCTTCTCACCTTCTCCCAAGAAGTTGTTGTGTTTGAGAGAAATCTCTCGTTTGCACCACAAAGGAAAGAGCTACCTTTCAAAAATTTTAGGATGCTGCAATTTGTCAATGTACCATGAAGTTTCGACTTGCATGGGTTGATCTTGACTAAATTGACTCCTCTGATTTGAGAAAGTGTGAAAGCTACCTAACGGAAAAGAGCTACCTATGAACAAGGTTGTGGCTTCCTTTCTTTTGGTACTATGGATTTTCGAATTTCATGGGTCGATCAAATGCAAAGTTGGCACCCTTGGTAAATAGTGTGAAAGGTTCCTAGTGGTGTCTATGGCTTGAAATAAAGTAAAGCTAGTTTTTATAGGGAAATAAAGTACCTATAATGTTTTTGGGAGAAATTGTGTTCTTTGGTGAAAGAAAATTGCAATTCAAACATAAAATCACGCATTTTTGGTGAATGTGATTTCCATTGTTGCAACATTGGGAACTGCAATCAGTTGATCTAGACATATCACTTGTGTGTTATGCATTCTTTCGATTGTTTTTTTCTTTTTGCATATTTTAGACATACTGTTTAGGACATATAGGTGCATGTTATCAGCCTTCTTAATATCTGTCCATCAAGTTTAAATGCCTGCTTTGATTCTTGTTCTCAAAGTCATGATTTTATGTGGTCATTTCTACACTATCGTGTTGTTTCTTCATGATTTGAACTAGGCCGCAGATCTCGTGTTTATACATACTGTGGAGTCTCAATTCTGGTTAAGGATGTTTTTGTGTATACCCAAAAATATCTGATCAATTAAACGAATGTGTTTTTGAAATCAGATTGTAACTCAAAATGGTCTTATATCTCTCATGTCTCAAACAGCAAACTCATGTCTTACTTATATCAGGTTGGTCAGCTTGTGTAGTTTGAATTTTGAATGCCTTGTGAAGTGTGCGACGGTTCATTACACTGCCTTAATTACCAACGGCTAATTGCAATTAGTGGCAGGTTTAGTGAGTCTCACTTACAGGAACGTACGCCATTGTTCACCAAAAATCTCTTCAAAATTTCCCGGCGACATTGTCTGCTCTCAACAATTCTCTCTCCATCATTCTGAGTTCTTCTCGCAGTCGACATCAATGGCATCATCTTCCAAAAGCCCTAAATTTTCGAGGTCAAATGTTGCAACATCGAAGACATCGCCCCATTTCTGGGCGATGATGATCTGTCGAAGGCCATGGTTGTCTATCAACCAATCCCTGAACCTCTTACTATGATTCTCCCAGGGGAAAAAGGAAACGCAATAGATGTTGAAAATCCTGGAGATTTGTCCGGTTTTTCCTCCATAGGCAACCCTAGCTCTCGACGGTCCAAACGTCAACGCGGCATTCCGGCCAACTATGATGATCCCTCCCCTGCTGATGTTCAGGCCGCGAAGAAAAATAAAGTTGAGGCTGGCTTCTTCAAGGAACCAGTGATTCTTGCAAGCGATTCTGATGATGAGGATTTCGTTCCTCCTGCAGGTTCCATTCCCCAAACTCATGAAGCTTCTCTGTCACCAGTGTCTCCACCATCTTCTCCAGTTCAAGACCCAGTTGAGGATGAAGATTATCCTATTCCGTCCCCAAGGGTAGTATTCCCTTCTGAATCTCCTCCCCCTCGTCGGAAATCATCAAAAGTTGCACCATCTGCCATTGATGAAGAGGTTGTTAGAAATTTAACTCGATTGCGCCAGGCTCGTGCTTCCTCATCAGGTCCTTCTCCCTCCGCTCCTCCTCCAACCGCACCAAGTCCATCGACTTCATCAGAATTTGACGATAGTTCTGACCAGAACTATGCTACTCCGAAAGATACCCCTGCTGCTAGTGAAGAATCTGATAAGTCTCCGGTGAAATCTTCAAGGAGACGCTCTGTTCGACTCAATGTTGCACCAATTGTTGCAACATCCAGCAAAAAGAAACCCCTTGGTACTTCTCTCTCCTCTTCCTTTATATCTAAAGCTGCATCTAGAAGATACAATATTTCACGCAATATCATTGATGAGAGGAATGTTTTGGATTCTATGTTAGATTCTTATAATCTGTCAGCCTATGTGTCTGAACGCCATCTTGTGACATCCATTTCATCTGCTGCCCCTTACTGTCGTGAAATAATTCATGAGTTTTATTCAAATTTGGAAAAACGAATTGTTGATTCTTGTGACTCTAGTTTTGAGAAAGTTTATGTGAGAGGTAGATGGTACTTTTTTTCTCCAAAAGTCATCAACTCCATGCTTGACACTCATCCTTCTGGTATTCTTGATTTTAATGTCGATCTCAATCTGTGCATTTATGAACTTTCGGGTGGTCGCATTTCATTGTGGCCAGCCAAAGGTGTACCTGTTAGCACTTCTCAGTTGTCCTCTCTCTACGCTTTTTTGCACAAAGTTTGCTGTGCAAACTGGTCTCCCTCAAAGAACACCAATGTTGTAACCGAAGAGCATGCTAAAATCCTATATCTACTTGGCTCTCAAAAACCATTTGATCTTGGACTATATGTCTTTAGGAGAATAGCATCCATGGCTGAGACCGGGGGGGACAAGAGGTCTCTCATCTTTCCTTCTCTCATATACCGTATTCTACTCTCTCAAGGGTACAAACCTCCTGCCTCCACTCGTCTATCACCCATTCTTGAGCCTCTTCATTTTTCCTCCAAACTTTTAAAAGGGGATAGGCTCATCAATTTACCTCTCCGATCGGCTCCAGATGCACCTCTCCCTGATCCTACCATTCCTGATACTACAACATCTCCTTCAGTTCCTGTTTCACCTGCTGTTGTTCCTCCGAATGTTGCAACATCCAGTGCAACATCCACCCTGTTTGCCTCTCCTACAGCTCCTATGTCGGTTGTCTTTGTCAAAGAGCAACTGCGTTTGATACAGGACCAGCTCTCTCACCTTTCTGCACATCAGGCCTTTCTCAATACTTTGGTCGCACAAGATTCCTGGCTGGGCCAACATTCTGGTCAAATAGGGGGTGAGGCTGCAACAAGAGTTGGTTGTGATGCTGAAGATGCAAGTGTTGATGTTCGTGAATCTGGTAGTGCTCCTGAGATAGCAAAATGATCTTCTGAAGGCTAATTTGATGTATTGTGGTTCTGAGTTTATGAAACTGATGTTGATGGTTGGTAAAACATTTACTTCATTTGGTCTGTAATAATTAGGGTAGACATTTGAGATTCATATAACATGGTTTGATGGTGACTGTTGTTGGTTGATCATATCTCAGCTTCTATATTTCTGATCTTCGTTTCAGGATATGTCCATTCATGATCTTCTTGCAGGTCTTGTGAATTTGACCAAGAATGCTCTGACAAAGTGGGGTGATTGTAAGGGTAATTTAGGCATTGCCTAATTTATCTTGTCTTCACTCTCTTGGTCAAAATAGAATTTTATATTGGAATTATTGTAGTAGGATTTAATTAGGATTCTTTTTTAGATTTAGGTGATATTTTTGGTAATTAAATCTTTGCATAAGTGTTTAGTTATTGATGGTATCAAATTAGGAAACAAATCTTGTATATTTGTCGGTTTAATTTCTTTCCTAGTAGGATGTGGTGTTTTGCCGTGAATGTGCAGGATTCCTTGGTGTCTTGGATTTCAAGTCATTGCAGCCTATATATACAGCAGAAGTCGAGCAGCTTGGAAACATACAGAGAACTGAGAGCATATAGAAGATATTGGTTTGAAGTGCTGTGAGCAGAAAAGAGAGAGTTGATCCAGTTGTTTCTTGTGTGCCGAATTAGAGAAGAGAGATCAACACCTCATATACAACAATCGTTCGCCGTGAACATACCGCTGCAGCTTTAATATCTTCAGAACACGCCTTGTGTTTCCTTCGTTGTTTCGAAGCTTCCAGTTTGCATATGTTTGGAAGCTGTTTTTAGTCTTTGATTAGTTTCTTCCCACGTTTGGTCTGATAGTTTATGTGGGTTTTGTGATCTCCAAGATTCTATATCTTGTGAGATTTTTGTGTAAATTGTTAAGGTTCAAAAACAGTTTTGAGTTTAATATAATTTGTTGCCTTGAGGCTTGATCTACAAGATTGATTCTTGTAGATTGTTTTTGTGTGATTTTCTGTCTTACTAAGTCTGTTTGATTTCAAATCACAAAACAAAACTTCCGCTGCAATTTTCTGTGAAACACTTTCAGTTCACATTGTTACAGTCATTGTTGCAACATTCACTGCAACATTGACTGTAACATCGTTCCATATTGAGTTTCCGTGGCATCGCGTTCTTTCAATCCTCTTAGACATTCAAGAGCCAAATTGAAAGATACGTCAGAAAGAATAAAAATTAAAAATAATGGTGCTTGATGTTTCAACCTCAACTATAATCTTCTCTTTGCTTTTGTTGATTCCAGTCTTTCGAATCAAGCAAGTCCTTTACAAATTTGTTGCTGGCTTGTTTTCTGCTTCCACAGCTCAGCAAGACGACAACGATGTTTGTTTGCTGGATCTTCCAACTATAAGGTTTGAAGATCTACAAGCTCGAAGGCACAGATCAGTTGACACCATGTGTTTCGTTTGCTCCGAAAAGTACGAGGGAGAAGACGTAGTTAGTCAACTCGGTCGATGCAAGCATGTTTTCCATACAGATTGCCTCCTGAGAGTGGAACGGAGGGATCATCTCTCATGTCCCTTTTGTCGAAATCCGCTCTTCAACAGCCCCACCGCTTCCCCATGCACACACTCATGATGCGTTTGGGGTCAGACGGCCTGCCTCACTTCCGGCGAAGCAATAACAATTATTTCTATTTTGCTTTGACAGATGCAGAAGTTTTCGGTATAGTAGTGTGGTCTTAAGTAAATCTAACCGTTGGAAAATAGTGTTTTGGAAGGAAATTGTGCAAACATAATGCACAAATTTCTCTGTGCAATGAAAATGATAATCGTGGAAATGTGTTTTACACGGTGAGAACAATGAAATCATATACTTTATCTGTCCTAAAATTATTGTTTTGTTTTCTTTTTTTGCATATTTCAAAATAATTGTCTTGTTTGAAATTTTCATTTTTATGACAACGTTTTTATCATTTTATCTTTACTTTTTCATCGTACTTTAATTATAAAACACATACACATGAACTTTAAAGTAAATTACACGTGAAACTTCAATGAACTCTTCATCATAAGCTTCATTGACCAGATCATATATCAAAATAGTTTGTTATTATTTTTTATTTTTTGGCTACTTAATTATTCTGGTTTTTCGTCTTTGCTTTAATCCGCTTTCTTTCATGAACATTTGTAATTATATCAGCCATTATATTTGTGAAAGTATGATGTCAAGAAAATCACAAATACTTTTTTAAAGAATGCGAATTTTTTTGAAAACAGAGTATTGATTATTTCTCTACGGTCAATCTTTATACCACTTGTAGCCGTTGGATTTAGTCTTTATGGATACAGCTGGAGTCAACAATTCATTAAATGCATAGAATTGTTTTGAGCCTTTATTTTGAATTGATTTGAAGAAGGCTCCAAAACCATGTGCTTGATTTTTGGTAACCTGTGCAACCAATAAAAGTATGAGCTACAAAAGGTAATGTTAGACAATATGAGAAAAAATAATTTTACTTTAATAAAAAAGAAAGAAACAAGGAAAGAGAACTCCCTTTAAGTGACACAAGTAAAGTTGATATTGTATTCAAGACTTATGTCACTTTTTTCACTTACTTTAAAGTAAGTGTCATTGACATCAGCTCGTTACTTAATACGGATGTAGAAAACATCAAGTTGCGGCTGATGTAGAAAACATCAGCTTGTTTACTTTACTGAAGCAAACATCATCAACTACTTCCAACTGACCAAAACAAGCATTCCAACAAAGCTTACATTAGCTGCTTTATTTTGCTAAAACAAACATCAGCAGCTTTTTTCAACTCACCAAAGCTTTCCCAGATACTATTCATCAGTTAACACTATTCATCGATACTATTCATCATCTGACAGTATTCACTAGCTGACACTATTCATCCAACAAAGCTATTGTAAAGCCCTAATAAAGTTGTCATCTAGTGTGTATACGTAGTCTACTAACAAATAAGTTTATAGACAATCTTTTAAGACTTAAGTAATGGTTACAAGCAAATCTAATAGATTAAGAGGAATATTCACAAAATCATTTTAAATAATTATTCAGATTAATATTCCCAGCAGATACCAAACCTTACGTATAAGCGACAAGAAAAAAAAGATGATAAACTTTGTAATCAACAAGACCTGATTGAATAAAAATATAAATCAGAGCAAAAGATTCGATACAAGTTACCTCCAATTTCTAGATATGAGTAGTTAGTTCATCATCAACGATGAACTAATCGATTGATTTGATGAATACATGAACGATCTTCTACTAACTATGAATTACAACTAAGAAAATTGTATTATACTATAAAGAGTTGCTAAATTTCGGACCTCTTGCTTAGGGCTACAAGGTTTACTTATATACTAGGGTTACAGGGTAAAAATTAGGTTAAAACTCTAAAATCTGGATTTTGGGAAGCTGTCGCATTGTGGTCACAAGGTCCTGAAGGCATGCGGCCGCAAGGCTTTGGATCCAAAACATCTGAC
Source organism: Codonopsis lanceolata (assembly GCA_013146195.2). NCBI lineage: Eukaryota > Viridiplantae > Streptophyta > Magnoliopsida > Asterales > Campanulaceae > Codonopsis > Codonopsis lanceolata. The sequence continues at coordinate 33,659,714 of CM028383.1, forward strand.
ATCTTGAATCTCTTGCGGTCGCAAGGTATTGAGGGCTTGCGGCCGCAATGCTATTCTTTAGGCTTGGTCCATCTTCCTTCTAAGCTTTGCACTTGGACCCCTTCTTCAATTCTACAACTAAAACCTTCAAGAATCCTCTATAATAATTCAAAACCCTGAAACTCACAATTAAGCTCAAAAACTCATATTAGTAGCCAAAAGCCTCGTGGAATCACTATGTCTAAATCGAATAAGTACCCTATAGATGCATATAAAACACATCTATCATACACACAACCCATGCCCACGCGGGTCCACACAAATGAGACCAAATGTGTCTCCAACATCTAGGACTTTGACCCAACTTTCATTAATGTTTCGTCACTCCCTACTCAACTCTATTGTCTCTAAGTTCTTTATTTTATACTTAGGTCGTTCTTCGACATAAGTCCCCAAACTCTTTCACATTACTGTTAGGATGGTATTACAACCCAATTGTTACAACTCATTCAATCAAGCCTATATTCTTATGGCATCAACTATAACTTGAGACTAACAAAATAGTCCCCAATCGTCGAGTGTCTAGAGGGGTACACTCTCTCTCAAATCAATGGGCGGTTATCAAAGTACACACCAAATTTCTTTAAAATTGGACAAGGATTCCATCTTAATCCTTCAACATATCGATGCACTATCATGCACTAATAAGGACTCTAGTGAGTCGACACTCTCAACTTAAATGCCCTAGATCTATTGGGCCCAATAACCATCAATAATTTCTCACTAAAAATACCTCGGGACTTCTATCGAAGTTCTAAAATCTCTAGTGTTATGAAAATACACTAACGTACTCACATTTGCTAATTCTAGTGATCACGCAATTGAGACCCGAAGAACTCCAAAAGTCATAGGATTTCATCCTAACGCCCGTGTTAACACATTCAATGCTTAATTGGCTACGTTGATTCAAAATACTAACTTTGAAATTCTAGGTCATAGACTAATTCGAGGATTCAATGTTCATCCAGGTTTCTAAACTCATTAACAAGTAATTTCATGCCACAATACTCAAATAAACACAACAAACCCAATTATATTCAATCTCACATGTTCACAAACCAAAACCCCAAATAAACTCATCCTCTAAACAAGGAATAACACAATAAAACATGGGGATCAAGTTTTTAACATCGAAACATCATTTTGAGCTAGAGAGAAAAATAAGGGGGTTTAGTAACTTACTAGTTTCGGCTAACAAACCTTAAGGAAAATGAAAACAAACTGGGGGGAAAAGGTTCTACTCGTCGAGAGCTTCGCGATGGCAGTCTCGGATCGTCGTTTGGATGATCAAAGCTCCAGGAATCGCCGGAACACACACGCATCTCACCAAACAATACACACACAAACCTGTCTCTCTCTCATATCCACCGATTGAAGATAAAAAAAATGAGGAGGAGGAGATTTCAATTGTTTAAGGGTGTAGGAAGACCAAAATGCCCATCAAACGGGTGGACCAGAGCAAATCAAAATCTGCAGAATGTTGTACGATGCCCAATGCAGTCGCATCAACCCTTTGGATGCGAGCGCATTCCTCAGTTTCCCAAAATGTAAAACTCTCAGTATCGAATGCAGTTGCTATCACCAAATGCAATGCGACCGCATTGACCCTTGGAATAAAAACCTTCTAAAAGAAGTCCCAAAAGACCCCTAAAGGTTCACACAACAACCGGGGATGATCATATGATAAACATGAAGCCGAAAGGGACCCAAACAAAGATGAAGAATGACGACGTGTAACAAACACGAACCAAGAAAGATCAAATCATGATCCAAGCTACAAAACAATATATCTAAGACATGTTGAGCATGTCTAACAAACTCAGAAAGTAATATATCAAGATCATGCACGAAACTAAACAAACAACCCTCAATTTAGTCGAGCATTCAACGACGTCAAGTCACGCGGTTGCAACTCTAACTCGCTAACGAGCATAAATCGATCAACTCAAAGTTATTGGCCATCTCTTAACCTACCCAACAACAAGATGTCTTTCACGATGAGTCCATCATGCAGGAAAATAACATACAAAGTTTTCGGGCATTACACCTCCCCTCCTTAGTAGTCCCATAGTCGGGGAATCATTATTTGTGTATCTAGTGGATACAAACTAGTTTGTGGCCATTGTTTTGGTTAGGGAGGAAGCAAATTATCAAAAAAAAACTTGTGTACTATGTATCAAATGCCCTCAGTCCTATTGAGGGTCGTTATTTTAATGTAAAAAATTTAGCTTACTTGCTTGTTATTGCTACCAGCAAATGAAGGGCTTATTTTATTTGCACATGTAATCACTGTATACACGAACTCTCCACGACGTATAATACTACACAAGCGTGACTAAGCGGGTAGACTGTTTAACTCGTCTATTGAACTCACAGAATTCCATATCGATTGTCAATCTAGACGAGCTATCAAAGCGCAAGCTGTTGCATATTTCTTAGTTGAAACCAGTTTTTTCGAGCAAATAGAGTCTCAAACACCACAACCCACAGAACAGTCTGGGCACGAAGAAAATCCAAAAATTTGATCGGCCTACTGTTGGGACTTATATGTTGATGGAGCAGCGAGAAAAGTCGGGAGCGGAGTTGGCATTCTTCTCGTCACTCCTAACCAGATCAATGAGTTCGAAATGGCCTTGCGATTCAAATTCCAAGCCTTGAACAATGTGGCTGAGTATGAAGCAATGATCAGTGGTCTCGAGCTAGCAGTGGACATGAGTGTTGAATCAGTAACATTGTACTCGGATTCATAGCTAATCGTGAACCAAGTCAAGGGGAATACATGGTGCACAACCCCACTCTGGTAAAATACTACAAGCAAGTCAAAGAACTTTTGAAAAATTTCAAGTTCTGTGAGATAAGCATAATCGATCCAACAGACAGTATGCGAGCAAACTATTTATCAAAGATGGCTGATGAATGAGTTTTATACTCATTTATTCGGTATTATTCCGGTTTAAGCTTTGTTATTTCTCGGGGTTTTTATTGGCTAATATATGTTTTATTGTTGTTTTATATTTTCAGGGACTTAGGGAACAATTGTGCAAAATATAGGCACTTTATGCGGAATTTGAAGACTTTAGAGGCCAAAGTGCAAATTGCAGAAAGTTGAAGGCAAAAATCTAAAAATCAGCTTATTACAAACTATGGCAGTTGTCCCTTTTTGATGAATTCTTCCTAGGGTTGCGTGTTGCCTCCTTTAGTATTCTTTTAAAGTTCTAATTATCTTGTCCTCCTTTACCCTAGTTATTGTACAATTATTATGTATAAATAGATTCCTTTTAGGTTAGAAAAAGGGGAGAGACATTATGTATTAGTTTTCTTTGTATATGAAGAAGGATTCTTCAAGAATAGTTCAAGGTTTTGTACTTTCAATTATAGGGAACTAACCCCATAATTTAGGAATTGGAGGTAACTTGTATTGAAATCTTTTATTCTAATTTATATTATTATTCAATCAAGTCTTGTTAATCACAAAGCATATTAATCTCTCTTTTTCTCTCTCAGTTCTCCCCCTTCTCTCCTTCTTACCCACTTCCATCTCCAACGAGTTCGCTCCATATCTTCATCTCCATCACTCACCATGTCAGGTCGACCTCTTTCCTGCCCTCTATCCACACCCATCATAATAGTCGATGCCAGATCTTCTCCGGTGAATCTCCGTCCTTCTCTCTCTTCTTTGGCAAATCTCCATTGTCGACGCCATCTACAAACCCAACAGCATACCCAGCCCCTAGCAGCCTTCTGCTCGCTCCAGCTTCAATTCCAGCCTACAACATTTCAGCAAACATACATGGTCGTTCCATCAACCCATCTCTCACGTCGCCTCAACAGATTTGAGCATAAGGCTGAATTTTGAACTCCCCTATTAAAATCTCAAGTCAGATCGTTCTAATTTGTTCAAATAATTTCTGCAATTTGTGAAATCACTACCTACAAATTTGTTGCCTGTATGTAATTCCTGCTTTTCTAGTTTAGCTGTTGGGAACTTGTGAATCTTCATGTATTGGTGATTGGAGTTTATGCTTATAGTGATTTGGGTATATTGATTTTAAACTGATGATGGATAATAATCCTTGCTATTATGATGAGCTTGAGATGTTGGTTAGATGAAGAGTAGTGACCAACTATAGGGGTGTTTTAATTTGATATTCATGAGTTTGGGTTGTGTTGCTTGTCTCCAGTAATAAATTGATTACATAGTTGATATCTGGATCCCTTATATTTGTCTTTATATTATTATGAGAGCTCTAGGTATTCTGATGTTGGGTATTTGTTGATGCTTAAATGGTTCCCATCTATGACTCATATTACAATTTGAAACTAGGAAATTGATTTTTGACTTTGATATTGTTTAAATCGGTTGGTTGAGTAGTTTCATGCTACTCTTTTGAAAATTTACAGTTAATATATTGTTGTGATTAGGTTGACAACTTTAATTGCTTTGACATTCTTGACTTATGGTCTGGTTAGTTTGTCTAGACTAGGGGAGTTAATTGTTGGGGGTGCAAGCATGTGATGTTATTAGACTTTGACCTATTTTGCCATGCTTGGTTAGTACCTGATCGGATGACATTTTTGTTGCTCTCTTGTCTATAGAGTGTTGACATTAGGGACAATGCGAAATTTAAGTTTGGGGGTGGAATTACCAGGTGCTTATCTTAATATTCTTGGGAGTAGCCTCGTTACATGTAGTTAGTTAGTTTAGTTTTTTTTTTCTCTTTTAGTTACTTTTAGTAATTAGTTACTTTTAGTAATTAGTTTATTTTAGTTTTTAATTAAAAAAATTAGAAAATTTCAAATTTTTTTGCGAGTCTTTTGTGTAGCCATGGTTACTTCCACCAATGATGATATGCTTGTTAGTAGCGATGCATGTAAACTTGTTTATGTGCCTTAGCTTGTTCTAGTTGATGTACCTTTATATCTCCAATTTTTTAAAACAAAAATACACTGACTTGATTTATTGAAGAACTTGACTATTTTTATTGAGTTTATAGTGCACATTTCATTCCCCTTCGACTTTGCTATTTTAGTGGTCATGAACATTTTATACAGCTGTCAGTACATGATTGTTGCATTATATTTGTGACGTATGGTTGATTGCATGTTAGTTAGATTTGTTAGACTTCTTTTGCTAATATATTTCAAGCACACTTTCGAACCATGAGTACATGTTAGTCTTGATTTTTCCTACCTCTTTTCTAGCAAATCCTTAGGTGATACATGTGGAGCTTGTTTTGAAAACTTTGATTTATGGAATGTTTTGAAACTTTGTTGAATTTCTGTCAAAACGAAGCATGAATATTGTGGCAATTAGGACATGATTTAGGTCATCTTTGAATCGTTTGTGCATTTTTATCTCACCGTTCCTTTCTATATTATTCTCTAGTGTCCCATTTTGAGTTTAATCTAAAAAGAATGGCGTGTGCAAAGCACATATCGACCCCCATTCGACATCGTTTCTTTTACCCACATTAGCTTAACCTTTAAAGCTTATACACTTTTGTCTACTTTTGAGAGAGTATGATTGGGTTGGGAATGTTGTCTTTATGATGGTTGATGCAATTCAAAAATAGCCCCAATGATTTCTTTTATTTAAAAAAAAAAAAGAAAAAGAATGAAAAGGGAAAATTCAAAAAATGCATATGCCCTTCAATAGAAAAAAAAATAGAAAAGAAAGAAAGAAGGTAAAGAAAAGGATAATTGGGAAGAAAAAACTTTGTGATGGTGTTATACTTTCTTCAACCAAAAAGTCTGAGTTTGGTGGTTGTTGAAGGAATGTGAGTGATTTGTATGGGAAAAGAGGAATATTCTTACTCTCTCACTTTGTAATTTCTTATCCCTTTTATTGTTAACCCTCACCTTGGGCTTACATTACAAGCTTAATAGAGTCATATTGGTATAATTGTCACATGTGTTTGTGTTAGTTGACATGGTTTGAAGACATCGTTGATTTGACCTTGGTTTTGCATTATATACATATCTTGAATCTTGATATAGCTTGTTGTAGTTGCATAATCTTAGCTATTGTAAGTAATTGAGACTTGAAAGCATTGTATTTCATAAATAGTTAGTGAATGGGATGGATGTATAAGCACTTGAATACTAGCACGATCTTTCTTCATGTTGTTAACCGGGTATTGATGGTTTGTTACATGTTTTGTGATGCACACGTTTTTATTGAAATATTTTGGAAATGAATATTGTGTTCTTAGCTTAATAAAACTTTCTAATTTTGGAGATAGTCGATTAATGATTTACACACACACGTGGAGATTTATAAGTGATATTGATGATGATTGAGTGAAAGCCTAGACTTGTGGCTATGTGTTCCTATTTATCACTATTTGAAGCATTATGTGGTACCATGCCAAAGCTTTAACTCGTGAAGGAAAAAATATTTTTTTTTCTTTTATTTTATTTTGGTTTAGTTTTTGTATTTATTTATTTTACTTAAGGACGAGCAAAAGTCTAAGTTTGGGAGTATTTGATGAATGTGTTTTATACTCATTTATTGGGTATTATTCTGGCTTAAACTTTGATATTTCTTGGGGTTTTGATTGTCTAATAAATATTTTAGTGTTGTTTTATAATTTCAGGGACTTGGGGGAACAATTGTACGAAATATAGACACTTTATGTGGAATTTGAAGACTTCAGGGGCCAAAATGCAAATTATAAAAACTTGAAGGCAAAACGCTGAAAATCAGCTTATTACAAACTAGGGCAGCCGTCCCTTTTTGATGAATTCTGCGTAGGGTTGTGTGCTGCCTCCTTTAGTCTTCTTTTAGAGTTCTAATTATTTTGTTCTCATTTACCCTAGTTGTACAATTATTAGATATAAATAGATCCCTTTTAGGTTAGAAAAAAGGGAGAGACATTCTGTATTTTTTTTTTTTGTCTATGAAGAAGGATTCTTCAAGAATGGTTCAAGGTTTTGTACTTTCAATTATGAGGAACTAACCCCATAATCTAGGAATTGGAGGTAACTTGTATTGAAATATTTTGTTCTAATTTATACTATTATTCAATAAAGTCTTGTTGATCACAAAGCGTATCATCTTGACTTTTCCTGTCGCTTATGCGTAAGGTTTGGTATTTGTCACCATTAAGACATAGGGATACGGATAACTGCATTCCCAAGTGTATATGTCGTATGTTTGCCCACCTTTTTGATAAATTGAATTTATTGACGCGAACCCCTGATAAGGTAGATTTAGGTTCATATGTTCTTGTTCTTCAGATATATCCTCGGTTGAATTATGTAGGCGGTAGCGAAAGCATAAATCAACTTAGTGACACTAAAACTGCAAATCATAGCCCATAGAGTACCACTTTTTTCCTTAGCGAACTAACCCTAGACAATTGATTGATACTTTATTTGCATGAACAAAAGGTGGATATACAAGTGAATCTCAATTCCTAGGCGTTTTACAAACCTTGATTTATCTCATATTTATCATGCTTTGTTAATTATATTATTTTATTGTTTTTTTAGGTAATTTAATTTAGTAAAACCAAACCCCCCTTTTTTATTATTTTCTTTATTTTGTTAGATTAGTTGAATCAACTTTAATAAAAACTCAAATCTTTGTAGTTCGACCTTTGAGTTTGCACAACTATACTCTGGTTGACTCGTGCACTTGCGAGGTAAAAAAATAAGACATCAATGGCCAAAGCATAGCTTGTAGCCCTAAACCCGCCTATTATGATCGGTCACATTGAAAGGCTTTCCATCGAAAAGGAGGTGGATATGGACATCGAGCTAGCAAGTAGATGCTGGGTCGATGACTACAAGGATTACATCGAGCAAGGAATCCTGCCCGCAGACAAGGCTCAAGTCACAATAGTGATAAACCAAGCCTATCGCTACTCTATGGTCGGAGGAATCCTTTACAAATAATCTAAGGACAAATCTTATGTTTCGTCGTGCTGCCCAGAGTTGATTCAAAAAGTTCTATTTGAAGTTCACGAAGGGGCCTGTAGCGGCCACCCAGGTACCTGAGCCCTCGCAGAAAAAAGTTCGATGCGCTGGTGATCGATGTCTTATTTTAATTATTTCCTTGCAAGTGAACAAGACTATTATTGAATAGTATTGGAAGCAAGGGTCGAACCCACAGAGACAAGAGATCACAAATAGCACAATTTATTGATAGCAAATTATTAATCTAAGGGGGGTTTTTATAATTATTCTACTCTAAATTATTATTATTATTTAGGTGTTTTAACTATTTAGCAGCAATTACAAGTTATGAAGATCTTATGGTGGATGGTAATCTAGGATTCGGGTTTCACTTGTATCTCCTCTATGTTTAATTCAAAATAATTATCATTCAATTTCTTGGGTTCGTTCACAAAAGATAGATATAGTCTGTTGAATTATTGGTTCAGCCTCCAATGGCCCTCCATCCCCGCATCATTCATCCATTCTATATCCTAAGCACAAGAACATATGATCTATCTGTCACCTAGGTCATGTATGAACCTGGCTCTAACTTATCACTCTCGTGCATCGATAGGTCCGATTTATGAATCTTCTATAAAAACCAACATGCCCTAGAAAACTTCTAACTCCTTTAACAGAAGTTGGAGGGGGGTAGTTGTGAAATAACTTCAATTTTTGCTTTATCAACTTCAATGCCTTTATTTGACACAACATGCCCTATACAATTCCATGTTTGACCATGAAATGACTTTTCTCCCAACTTAGAGTTAAATTTGTTTCACAACATCTTTTCAGAACTGATGTAAGATTTTCTAAGCAATGATCGAAAGAGTTTCCAAAAACTGAAAAATCATCCATGAAAACTTCAACACATCTTTCTACTAAATCTGAAAATATAGAAATCATGCATCTTTGAAAGGTGACTGGTGCATTACATAATCCAAATGACATTCTCCTAAAAGCAAAAGTACCAAAAGGACATGTAAAAGTTGTTTTCTCTTGGTCTTCAGGTGCTACAAGGATTTGATTGTAACCAGAAAAACCATCAAGGAAGCAATAATACTCGTGACCAGCTAGTCTTTCAAGGATTTGGTCAATAAATGGCAAAGGAAAGTGGTCTTTCCTAGTTGCCGCATTTAGTTTTCTTAAATCAATGCACATTCTATAACCAGTTATTGTTCTTGTAGGGACTAATTCATCTTTTTCATTTTTAACAACTGTAATTCCTGACTTCTTAGGAACTACCTGAACTGGACTAACCCATTTACTGTCTGATATTGGGTAAATTATACCTGCATCTAGAAGCTTAAGAACTTCTTTTCTTACGGCTTCTTCCATGTGTGGGTTAAGTCTTCTTTGCCTTTCTCTTGAAGGTTTACTACCTTCTTCTAAGTGTATTTTATGCATGCACATAGACAGACTAATACCTTTTAAATCAGCTAGAGACCATCCTATGGCTTCTCTATGTGTCCATAAAACTTTTAATAAGCTTGCTTCTTGTTCTTCAGTTAAATCAACTGCTATTATAACAGATAAAGTTTTACCTTCCCCTAAAAATGCATATTTTAAGTGGGGTGGTAATGTCTTTAATTCTTCAACTGGAGGAGATTTAACAGATGGCATAAATTCAGAATTTTCTAATTTAATTGTTTCTTTTATTTTAACCTCCTCGGTATTTCCTTCTTCCTTATTTTCTACTTTAACATTCTCTATCTCAATTTCTTCAAAAAGAGATTTTAAAATTTCTACTTCATCTTCTTTAATTTCATTAGTTTCATCTTCTACTATTTCTGTTTTATCAGACTTAATTTCTGATTTTAATTCTTTCTCTATATTTTCTTTATCTTTATTTTTAAGAGCTTCTAGTTTTTCTCTCTCTTGTCTTTCTTCCTTTTCTATTTCTCTTTCTATCTCATCAATGTCAATTTTGATGGGAGGGATAGGACTATCATCATAAACTATAAATACATCTTTCTCATAGTCGTCTTCTTCATTATCTTCCTCAAAAGTTTCAGTTGATAATTTTTCGATTTCATCTATAGAGAAACATGCATTTATGTCACTAGGTCTATTCATAGCATCATAAACAGAAATTTCGACAGTTTCACCTAGGACTGACATTGTGAGTTTACCATTTTTCACATTTATCATAGTATTGGCAGTAGCCATAAAAGATCTGCCTAACAATATAGGAACTTCATTATTTGTGCAAATTTTCCTTTCCATCTCTAGAACCACAAAGTCAACTGGAATGATTAGTTTATCAACCTGAACTAGGATGTCTTCCACTATACGCAAAGGATATTTAACTGAACGATCAGCTAATTGTAATTGCATACTAGTGGGTTTTAGTTCTCCTAACCCTAACTGTTTATAGACCGCAAAAGGCATCAAGTTAATACTTGCTCCTAGATCTAGCATGGCTTTCATCTTTTTAGAGCTTCCCAAGGAGACTTGGATATTAAAGCTACCAGGGTCTTTCAACTTAGGGGGTAATTCGGGTTGTAAAACAGTACTTACATTTTCAGAAACAATAATTTTCTCATTGTTTTCAAACTTGTGTTTCTTAGAGTGAAGATCTTTGAAAAACTTTGCATAAGCTGGAATATTTTTAATAACATTAAGCAAAGGAAGATTAACATTCACTTTGGATAACATATTATAAATTTCCGAAAATTGTTTGTCCATTCTGTTTTTCATAAGTCTTCTTGGGAACGGAATTGGAGGAACATATGGTGGTGGAGCCATATAAGGTTCCTCTTCTTCTGGTTCTATCTTTTTTTCTACTTCTACTTCTACTTCTTTATTATGAACCTCTTTCTCTTTTTCCTTGTTTGGAACTTCTACTTCTATTTCTACTTCTTGATTAATCGTATGATTATTCTCATTATCATTATCATTTTCAACTTCTTTTTAAGAATTATCTACTGCATCAGGCACATTAGAAGAATGAACATGATTACTTACCTCTTCTCCTATTACTTTACCGCTTCGTAAAACAATGATTGATTTTGCTTACTCGGTTTGACTAGAGAACTTCCCTTCTTCTCTTTTCTCGGTTTCAGAAGTCACAATGTGCTTCTTCAAATTTTCAACTTCTTCAAGCAAATATTTTAGCAAAACAGCTTGACCTTTACTTGTTCCATCTTTTTTTGGAACTTCTTCTATCCTTAATTGATTTTGATTTGGGAATTGTTGTGGTTGAGGTGGTTGAGGCTGGAATTGTTGAGGTTGTAAAGGTTTATTTCCTCCCCAAGAAAAGTTAGGATGATTCCTCCAACCAAGATTATATGTGTTTGAGTAGGGATCATTCCTTGGTCTTTGAGGGTATACGTTCATAGCATTAGCCTGTTCAGCATACATAGCACTTGATGGACAAAAATTAGTAGCATGAGAGTATAATCCACATAAAGCACATGCTTCTTGAATTGGCCAATTTTCAAATTGAGCTTGTGTATGTGATTTTTCTTGAACTTGGTATAGATTCCTATTTTTACCTCTAGCACTTTTCTGTTGAGAATTAATACTTAACATCTCAAATAATTCCTCTAGTGCTTCTGGTGTCATTCTATTAATAGAACCACCAGCTGCACTATCAACCATCGTTTGTAAGCCTGACGAAAGACCATGATAAAATTGAAGCACTAACACATGTTGAGCCAAATTATGATGAGGACACATAATGAGCAGATTTTAAAATCTATCCCAAGACTCATGGAATGTTTCACCTGGTTCATTTTGGAATGACATGATTTGTTTCCTATACTCAGGAAGAGATGCATGCTTATAGTATTTACTCATAAACAAATCATATAATTGAGCCCAAGTATAAACACCACTAGGTGTTAGATTCATAAACCATTGCTTTGCCAATTCTTTTAACGCACTGGGAAAGTATTTCATTTTAACTTGATCTTCAGTCAACCCTCCTAAAGGAAAAGTACTCATCATGTATTCATAATCTCTTAAGAAACTGACAGGATCTTCATGAGGCATCCCATGAAAGGAAGGTATAGCATTAAAATAATGGCCTTTTAGTTCAAAATTCCTTACAGCATCTGGTAAGACTAGACATGATGTTACTACATTTAATGAAGGTCTACTGAAATCATTAATAGTTCTTTGATTTACCACTACTTCCATATTTCTTATAGTAGGTTCTTCTTCTCTTTGATTTGCATTAACCGGGCGAACCGGATTTTCAGGATTTTGATTAATATCTTCCATTTGAGGATCAACCATAGGATCCTCTAGATTCAATTGTTCTTGATTATCAGGCTCGGGAGCTAGATTTTCAAAATCTTCTTGATTCTTTCTAATATTATTTATATCTTGATTCAGTTCTACCAGTTTAGGATTCAAAGATCTACGACCGTGTGCTTAAAACAAATTAAAGCAATTTAAAAACAACTAACTATCAAATAAAATAAAATCTTTTGTATTTTTATTATTTTTATAAAGACTGAAAATTTAAAACTAAATTAAATTAAAATTATGCTACCAACAAACTAACTATGTGAACTAGCTTGTCCCCGGCAACGGCGCCAAAAACTTGATCGATGTCTTATTTTAATTATTTCCTTGCAAGTGGACAAGACTATTATTGAATAGTATTGGAAGCAAGGGTCGAACCCACAGAGACAAGAGATCACAAATAGCACAATTTATTGATAGCAAATTATTAATCTAAGGGGGGTTTTTATAATTATTCTACTCTAAATTTTTATTATTATTTAGGTGTTTTAACTATTTAGCAACAATTACAAGTTATGAAGATCTTATGGTGGATGGTAATCTAGGATTCGGGTTTCACTTGTATCTCCTCTATGTTTAATTCAAAATAATTATCATTCAATTTCTTGGGTTCGTTCACATAAGATAGATATAGTCTGTTGAATTATTGGTTCAGCCTCCATCCCCGCATCATTCATCCATTCTATATCCTAAGCACAAGAACATATGATCTATCTGTCACCTAGGTCATGTATGAACCTGGCCCTAACTTATCACTCTCGTGCATCGATAGGTCCGATTTATTGTGATGGTGAGCCAGTGTACGACATATGCACATTGGTCATGCAATTATCCGCACCTCTAGGCCTTTATTATTTGCGATTACATTCATTTGTTCAAAGCAAAATAATAGAGGGATTGATAAACACCACAATCAATAAGAATTGAATGAACATAAATATGAATTATAACATAAATTCGATACCAGTTACCTCCCACCTCCTAGATTAGTGATGATTTAGTTCATCATAGACAATGAACAACACATGGAGATGAATGGAGACATGATTTGTTCTTCAATATTTGTAATTACACAATCTAAATATGTTATACAACCTAAAATCTATTCTAAAGCTATACAAAACTGTTTCCAGCCGTTTCTTGATGTCCTAGGCTTTGGCTACCGACTCCTATTTATACCGAAGAGTTGTATTGCAATCGAATCTCCAGTGAAAACACGACTTTTTCGCATTCTGACCACCTTACGTCCGCAAGGTATGGAGCACCTTGCGTCCGCAAGGTCCTCTGAATTCCGGGCGTTGTTTTTTCTTGAGCTACCGTCCACCTTGCGGGGGCAAGGTCTGGAACACCTTGCGACCGCAAGGTCTCCAGCATGTTATTTCTTCTTTTCTTCTTCATTTTTCATTCTGGACCATTCTTGGAATTTGCATATAAAAGCCTTGTGCTTTGCATATTTTCACTAAAAACCCTGAAACTCTCAAAACTCACTGAAAACACATATCAATAGCCAAAAGCCTCGTGAAATAGCATAATTTAAGTCATCGAAGCATATAAAATCGACGTATAAAATACATCGATCAGCTGGTTATTACTGGATCGCTCTAAGAAAGGATACGGTAGAGTATGTTCAGAAATGCGACAAGTGCCAAAGGTTCGTGGACATCCCAAGACTGCCAGCAAACTCCCATAGTCACTTACTGACCATTTGATATGTGGGAAATCGATTTAATCGGCCATTTCCTCTTGCCCGCTCAAGCTTCAAGTATGCGATAATATCCATCGATTACTTCACAAAGTGGGTCAAGGCAAAGCCTTTGACCAATATTACAGAGGACAACGTCATCAGTTTCGTCCATAATCAGATCTGGTGTCGATTCAGGTTCCCACGAGCAATAATATCTGACCATAGCACCCAAATCTCGGACAAGTTTACTACAGCCTGCGAGTGCGTCAAATACCGGCAGTTGTCAATAGTATACCCGTGGGGAAATAGGTAGGCTGAGGCAACAAATAAGTAAGTCTTGCACGTGCTCAAGAGAAATCTAGAAGACCGAGCAAGAAAATGGGAAGATGAATTACCCGCGATGCTATGGACGGTCAGAACCACTATCCGAGATCCAACGGAAGAAACCTCATTCGCACTTTACGGTTCTTAGGCTATAATCCCAGTGGAAATGGCACTCTTGAGTTATAGAGTCTCCTACTACAACGAACAAAACAATGAGCTGGTTCGGGCAATTGATCAAGATCAACTTGAAGAACGAAGCCTGGATACGCGCCTAAGGATGGTCAACTATAATTAGCGAGTAAAGACCCACCACGACAAATGGGTTCGTAGAAAATCATTCATGTTCAGAGACTGAGTCTTAAGGAAGATTAAGGTCACTGGTTAAAGGGAAACAATAAGAAATCTTTCCTTAAACTGGGAAGGACTTTTTCCAGGTGATCGAGATTATCAGAGAAGGAACCTACATGCTACAGACTCAAGATGGCAAAGACTTGAAGCATCCATGTCACGCAGATCATCTACGAAAATATTATCATTGAGCAAAGTCTAAGCTCCATAAATAGTAATAGATTATTGTGCAAATTGATAAAATAAGCAAGTTCTTACAAATTGTCTATATCTACCTCAATCTTGCACTTATAAACACCTTCATTAGATTGACTGGCAGCCTTGCTCGCCAGACGAGTAAGCAGGGTCGTGCCCGACCATAAATCATCTATACCTGGGAAATGACTAGACAAGTCCTAACCTCCATGCGAGTATGCCATGCCTAGTCTAATTATTGCTCGGATGCCTGCCAGACAAGGCGGTAAAGGCCATGCCCCAAACACTTAACTTCTAACTACCCCGGATTCCTAGTGACCAGATACCATTGTTAGTTTGTTATTAATACCTAGGTAATATACTGGAGACATCTCTGGTGTACATACATCAGACATGGCCATGCCCAGACACCAACATTGCAAAAACCAATCCTCAACTCCAAAATACCAACTACCCTTTTCCAAACATTAATGTCCCACAACCAAATTTAGAGGGCCTTCCTTTCCCTACTACAAATCCACTTCAAGATAGCCCATATGAAGATCCCAGAGGCTACGTTCCATAGAAACAAGTCACAGCCTACCTCCCATTTAATGACTTTGGTCTTCAAACAGGAGTAGCAAATATTGTGCCCCCTACAATGTCTATCAAATACCACAATCGACTGTAGAAATGAATCTTACTGGAACCAATCATGTGAATGTCTACAATGCACCTCCAGCCCCGCCTCTCTAGAAAGTTGAGTCAGATATTGAGAAGCTCAAAGAGTTAATGATGAAGGTCTTGAACAAAAGAGAATTTTCTACATAATCATTGACTTCACAACCCTCAGCTATTCTATCGATAAGATTCAAAATGTCGGATATAGAAAGTTCGATGGAATTGGTTGCTCTATCTCTCACATAAAGTCTTATGCCACCACAATGCAATCAAGGGGGGGGGGACTAATGTTGAAGTCATGACCTCTAATTTCCATCTGACCTTAGTCGGGGTAGCAAAGCAATGACTCATGTTGGCAAATAGTAGTAGGGTTGCTACTTGGGATCAAATGGTAGAAGAATTCAAAAAGAGATATAAGGATAACAGTAGCACGGAAAACCATACAGAACTTGAGTCATGCACCCAGAGAGAGAAAGAGACATGTGCAGATTTTGTAGCAAGATGGAAAAGAAAATTTCTCAAACTTTAGAAAGGCCAGACCCAGCTGAATCAGACACCTCCCATATGGAAATTTAAATGCCATTGTTGAAGTTGGGATCCACGTAGATGAAGAAATACGTACAGGATACCTAGAGGTTGATACAACCCCGAGTTCTTTCCACTACTCTGAAGTAAGTCAATCAGAAGCAGCACCCACATCAGCAATCAATGTTGTTGGAGATATCCAAGTGACCAGGGCATATGGCATTCACTCGGAGAAAGACGAAAAACGTTATTGGGGCTCATAGAACCTCAAAGTACCCATTTTATACATACTCCCAAACCCCTTTGCCTTTGAACCTCCTTTTGCCAAATAAATCTTCAGGAAGCAACTTCTTGCTTCTCCTGAAACCAACTCAGCGTTAGTTTTCATAGATTTTCCATTCTCATATATGTCTTTTCCCTTGATTCAGATCACCTATTTTCGAGTATCCCTCAACAGGTATTCTTCTCAAAGATGATAAATTAACTCACTTAAAAATACAATAAATCTACACGAGTTAATAATGAGTCATCTAAAAGATATGGACGCGCAAACTATTAAACACATGAAATCCAAAGTAGGTAGTTTGTCTTGACCAAGAACACATTCGACCCATTGTGGCTGAACTGTCAAATAGCACACTAGGGCTTTCCTCTTACACCAAAAACCTTTCCAAATCCCAAGACCCATCATATACCAAACCATGTCCAAACCCTAAACCTTGTCTAAAAATCCAATTTGTACCAAACCCTTCTTCAAATATTTACCCTTACAAACGGTAAAGATTAACCACCCCTTTTTTTCCTCCCAAGAGAGAAAGGACGTGTTTTCATCATTCTCCAATAATGCTCCGAGTGGTATAAAAAAAACCTCTCTGGAACAAGTCTATCTTTGTCCATCCTTCTCTTTTACACAAACTAGTTGGGGTCTCTCTAGGCAAATTGATACATATCCACTTATTCAAGTGTGGATCAAAGCCAAAAGCCAAAGCCAAAAGGCCCACCATACCCAAGGCCAAAAGCCAATTTTCCATCTAAACCCACAACGTAAAAGGCTAACAAAAGATCAATTTTGATCGCTTTTACAATAGAAACCAATTCCATAACGAAAAAGACCTTCCAACTAGAGGCCAATCAAAACCTCAACCCTAAAATCGATCCATCCCCAAAAACTTAAACACTACACCCTGAAACAGTTGCGATCAACGGCTCTGCTTCAATCGGTTATAACATGATTTACGTCAAAGAAGAAACTCCTTGCTAACTCACACAAAATCACCAAAAGATAATTACCATGTAGGGTCAATAACCCATCAATCTGGTGATACTCAATAATAGAGTGAACTCCGGATCCCAATTCTTCTTTTGTTCATTAGGGTCATCCTAACATACACATGTCCTTTTCTTTCAATTGAGTCTGCATGGGGTTGTCCCTTCATTCATTTCCTTCTTGGGCTATTCCACATTCATTTTAAGTAAAACATGTCGATTGAGTCTGGTAGGGTTTTTTCTGGCCCATCCTGAGAAATTTGTTGATTGAGTCACCCTGGGGCTTCTCCCACTGGACCCATGAGTTTTGTCCATGCAGTCACCTATCTCATGTTCCCTGAGCCGTGAATCGGTGATAACAAATGAAGATGCTCTGGTGGGGAAATCTTTGAAAATATGAGTCTCGCTACAAGCAAAACAGAGAAAGTTATTTCGGGACCTTGCGACTCCTCCTATATGGTCAGGACATTTTGAAAACACTTGCACTATGGACCAAGAAAATTCTGCCTTAGCCTTGTTTGGCAAAGACTTCGTTGGAAATAATATCCTAGGAATAATTGACATGAATGCTGACTACAAAGAAACCTCAGTTGAATTCGTGGCCATCACAGATAGTACACTACAGAATTGATAAACTACCATTAGGGCCCCTCCTGAATACTGTGAGTCTGGAGGATCGTTTCTGATACACTTTTCCCCTACCTTCATTTTGGTGTCAAATTGGTTGTCTACTAGCTTCTATCCAGGATACCAAAGGTTAGGAACCTCACATACAAGGATCTTAGGGGTTTGACTATTTTTGCTTTGGCTGCGAATTTCTCTAGGTTCTATCAGATCTTGCTGCTTAACCGCCATGTTGTCTCGTCAGGTGGGTTTGGTTTTTAAAACCCCTCCTTGCTTTCTTTACTGAAAACCATGATATCTTGTTATCAAGTCCAAAAGAGAAACGGGAGACATTTATTAAATTTCTTCACTAAGAAACCCAACCAAATACGAGAGACCAAACAACAGATACCCAACAAAGCGACAACCTCAGCCTTTTCACTCAACAACTGAGAAGTACAGTGCGTTTATAAAAGATAAATAGTTTTTTTTCTTAAAAGAGTCAATCATGTACAGTTACTATTAACTAGTGTCTGCATATATACTAATAATAATTGCAAGTAAATGAGTAAATAACTCAACATCATAGTATCGCGCCACCGTAGCTAATCCCGAAACATTTCGCACATACTCCTGGCCTCATCATCATCCTTGCATTAAGAAACATAGACACTACCACCCGGCGCGAGAACTACTCGTGTATTTCCTTGATTTTGATACAGACAACACATACTAAAGAAGCTTTTCAACAATCAGTAATATGATGTGGCAAGTCACATGTTTACAACCATAAAAATTTGAATATGGAAGGAAGAGGTTTATGAATTAAGCCCCTCAAAATTCGAAGAATCTGCAGCTGAACCCCCAGAGTATGCAGTTCGCAAATTGGCCCCTCCAAGATCAATTTTGACTAAACAAAGGTGGACATTCCCCAATAAAGTTAATTGCTGACGACCCCTACCCAACAACACAACACCATTTCCAAAAGATCATGTAATACCCCCATCTCACATCGGGTGTGGGAATTGTGTGTAATTTATAAGATGGTCACATTCTACTACTGGGCACCAACATCATCCATGGACTTTTAGGTCGGCTTGTGATGGGCCTGATGACCCAAGGTGTTGCGTGCTCAGTGGGCTACACGTAGCGAACCGGGCTTTCGGGCTCGAGTTGTTACAGAGCGTCACTAAACGAACAATAACAGAGTACCTGCATTTTATTTTAAATGTTTGCATGCATTAAAAATCTCGTTTTTTATCAAAATTTTGATATTTTCGATATTGCATCGCAGTTCAAAATTATGATATTTTCGTTACTGCATCACATTTTAAAATTCTGATATTTTCAATACGGCATAACATGTTAAACACTCTTTTCCTGTATTGCATCACATATTTGATCGTCATATCTATATTGCATCGCACCCTCTTTTGAACATAATCTTTTGACTTTGCAATGAATATTGTATTTTAAAAATTACATTGGTCTTAAAATGTTTTGGCAATGAATATTGCATTTAAAAAAACAAAGAGAAAATCTTTTGGCATTACAATGAATATTGCAACGTGATATTTAGAAAAATATTTTTGGCGTTGAAATGAATATTGCAACGTGACATTTGGAGAAAAAATATTTTAGCATTGCAAAGAATATTGCAATGTGACATTTGGAAAAATCTTTTGGCGTTGCAATGAATATTGCAACGTGACGTTGGGTAAAATATTTTGGCATTGCAATGAATATTGAAAAGTGACGTTTGGAATAAATATTTTGGCGTTGCAAAAATATTGCAACGTGGCGCGTTGGAAAAACCTTTTTGGTGTTGCAATGAATATTGCAACACGACGTTTGGAAAAAAAATCTTTTGACTTTGCAATGACAATTGCAACATGACGTTTAGAAAAATATTTTGGCGTTCGAATGAATATTGCAACGTGATGTTTGGAAAAATCTTTTAGCGTTGCAATGAATATAGCAACGTGACGTTTGGAAAAAAAACTTTTTGGCATTGCAATGAATATTGCAACGTGACATGAAAAAAAAAAATTGGCGTTGCAATGAATATTTCAACATGACGTTGAAAAAAAAAATATATTTTTTGGCATTTCAATGAATACTGCAACGTGACATTTGGAAAGCATTTTGGTGCTGGAATGAATATTGCAACGTGACATAGAAAAAAAATTGGTGTTGCAATGAATATTGCAACGTGACATGGAAACCTTTTGGCGTTGAAATGAATATTTCAATGTGACGTGGAAACTTTTGAGGTTGCAATGAATATTGCAACGTGATACGAAATTTTTTGGCGTTGCAATGAATAATGCAACGTGACATGGAAAAATCTTTTTGGGATTGCAATAAATATTGCAACGTGACACAAAAAAATATTTTGGTGTTGCAATGAATAATCCAACGTGACGTGACTTTGAAACCCCTGGGCATTGAAATGAATATTGCAATGTGGTTTTTGTTAAAAAGAAAAAAGAAAAAAAGAGAGAAGAAAAGAAAGGAGGAGGAAAGAGAAAAAAAAGAAAGAGAAAAGGAGGAGATTTCCATCATGCCCTAACTTGCATCACAAAAATACTTTCAAATATTAAAATTTTCCCCAGCGATGCTTGTCCCGAAATAGGGAGACTATTTTTATCAACGATGTTCGTTTGCCTGTAAACTTGTGTTCACTTGTAAACTTTGTCGTTGAGGGACTCTATAGACACCCCAATTTCGTACCCCTACGCTACAATGTCCTAAAATATATAATTTATAAATTAAATGGACTAACAAAAGTTAATTTCATTAGGTTTCGGGGAAAACATGATTTAACGGACCTAACAGAGGTTAACAGAGGAATTAGAAAAGAATTGACTGAAAAGTCAACAAAAAGGGAATTTTCAAAGAGGAAGCCACACCACCATACCTGGGAGCCGCTCCCTCCCTTTGTTCTTCATTTTCCCCAGATCGCTCATGCACACGTCTAGGATGTCGAAGGCCAATCACCTGTTACTCCAGTGCCCCATCTCCCCGGTTTCCCGTCCAACATTTTCTCCTATAAATAGGACCCCCCAGCCCCTCAAAACAACACACCCAACACACCAAAAAAATACCTTAAGCTTCTCCCTTCTCTCCTCCCTTCCTCTGTGAAGCGAGCCAAGACAACAGCCTTCCTCTCATCCTTTGCCTTGTGCAACCGAGCCCTCAAGCCTTCGGCCTCTTGCCCCTTGGCAGCCTCCTCCTCCCTTGCATGAGCAAGCGAGCCTCCTTCTTCCTTGCTCCGTGCAAGCCTTCAGTCCTTGCTCCACAACCCGTCCTTGTCTCGACTAGCCAATCAAAAAAACCAAGTACTATAGTTACGTTGCCCGAACACAACAAAAGACGCCAACAAAAACAACAACAACAACAACAAAAAACTTTCTCTCTCGAGAAGATAGGGAAAGCACTCGTCAATCGCCTAAGCCTAGGCGTACCGGGATCAAATACTCACACTATAAGAGGTATGTATCGACCTATTATTCTGTCCCGCATTTATTTTAAATAGAATAATGTGGTAATTAGTTTACATTTGCTTATATTTTTTAAAACGTAGCAAAAATATATTATTTTTTTGTTTAGTATATTAATTATTAAATAAAGTTATGTTCATTTAAATGCCTATAAAATATAATATAAGTTATTATGATGCTTAAATCATGGCTATTATACTTTAAATATTAGTTTATCAAAAAATAGCCGTTATTATGCCCAAACAATGCTTTGAAATAAATCTCCTTCATTTTCCAATATATATGTATAAAAGTACTTTTCTAGACTAAACACACAAACTAAGCATGTTTTATCAAACCCATTATGAGATCGAAAGAGCGAGCTGGATGTCTAACCTCTTTCCAACTCGTAACTTAGCCCTCAAACCTACACTTTCTGTTTTTTTTTCTCTGTTTAACCTTGAAATAGAGATGGTCACTCTGCAAACACACATTTAGGGTCCACAACGAGACCAAGCATATTCCACGCGCTTTAATGTTTTGAAACCACTCGCTTTGATGATAACCCAAGATCTCCTAGAAAGGTTTTAGGATGAGTGACTAAGTTACCCAATACCCTCGAGATGACGCAAACTTTGGAATTGTGAATGATGCCACAATTGCGATGTTTCTCCAACTGATAAGTCGAATTCAATTATAAACAATGAATCCATAATGTTTATAATACGAACTTTCAATCCAAGACACTCAAATAAGAACATACTTTTCTATCCAGAAAATCAACTCAGTTTTATTAATAAAAAATTAACTCCCAAAACATTGTTTAAGAATGCCTTTATATAGGCTTACAAAATAATCCATAATTCTTGCAGGGAAACAAAAACTAAATAAAAGGAAACTTTAAACCTAAACTTTAGGAACAAGAAACCTAGTTAAAAAAGAAACTAAAACCCTAAAAATACCCTAATAATAAAACCCCATAGTAGAACAATTAAAAATACGCCACTTTTTATATTGAGAAAGCAGTCACAATATTCCACGGCAAATCATGCGCGTATCCTTCACAGAAGGTTGAGTCCAAAATTGCTTCAACTTTTTTGACTTGCCACTTTGACCCCCTGAACAACTCAAATAGTTTTCTAAGTTTACAAACTTGACTCCGAACTTCCAAACTTGATAATGAATCCCCGAGCTCTTGGAACCACTTTCAAGGCATGTCAAGATCGTACCATACTCCTCCTCTTGAAAAGGATTTACCCTCAAATCCGATCTTGGTCGGTCATTAATGTGTCTGTTGATCCGAACTTGAGACCCATACCGTGGTCCATTATTCTTACCCCTTTTACCTAAATCAAACACTTCATGGTCCTTAAGATCATTACAAACAACACTTAACAAAACTTTATACTATCAACTAGCATTCTCCTTTGGTCTTCATGCAGTTGGCTTGGCGTTAATGGCACGAGTATGATCGGCTTTTGATTAAACATGATGAAATATTTGTTAGTGAACCCTGCACTTGACTATCATACTGCCATGGCCTTCCCAGAAATAGATGACTTGCATTCATAGGAACCACGTCACATAATACTTGTCCTCGTAAGCTCCTATCTGAAATGTCACAACCACATGTTTCTCCACCTTCACTTCTCCACAATCATTCAACCATTGAAGTTTGTAGGGTTGGGGATGCCTTGATGTTGACAAACCCAACTTTCCCACCATGAGAGCACTAGCGACGTTGGTACAACTACATCCATCAATAATCACACTACAAACCTTGTCTTTGATGCGACACCAGGTGTGAAAGAGATTATCATGTTGACCATCTTCTTCCTCCTTAGCTTGCATACTCAACACACAACGAGATACCAAAGCCTCTAAATTTATAAAGTCCTCCTCGGCTTCAATGTCTCCATGTTTATCTTCCTCTTTTACTACCACCTCATTGCCACGTACCACCATAACCCGCTGATTTGCACAGTCACACAATGTGTCCCCACCTTTTGCACTTGAAACACTGCATTTCCTTAGACTTCAACCTGGGATTTTTAGCTTTCCCTTGGGGCTCTTGCGTAGTCGTAGCCACTTCTGTTTCAGACTCAACCTTGGTTATGATCTTATCTTATTGTTGCACCTGATTTAAACTGCTTGGATGAGTGATGCTCCTCCTCTTTTGTTGTTGCTCTATCTTGACTGCCATATGGACCATTTCACCCAAATCTTCATATTGATCTAAATCAATAATATCCACAATGGAAGGATTCAAACCTATAAGAAATCTTTTCATTGTTACTTCGGCATCTTCACCCAAATTGGCCCTAGCAGTCAACATCTCCATCTCCTTGTGATAGTCTTCCACACTTTTCGATCCTTGTGTCAATTTCTGCAATTTATATAGAACCCCCCCTATAATAGTGGTTAGGAACAAACCTATGACGCACAAGACGCTTCATCTTTTCCCATGTAGTAACCACAAGCATCCCAATTCTTCTCTATCAACTACCATTTGATCCCACCATTTACTAGCATAGTCCATGAACTTGGCAGTAACTAATTTGTGTTTCCTCAATTCAGTGTAGGTATAACAATTAAATACTTTCTCGATTTTTCTTTCCCAATCAAAATATTCATCTGGATCACTTGACCCCTTAAAAATAGGAATCTTCAACTTAATTGTTCCCCATTTTTTTCTTCTCTCCTTGGAATCGCTCGCCTTCCTCTACCATGATTTTCTCCTAACCCAAGCTCATCAAATTTTTCATCTAACTAGTTACCTTTTTTAGCCCTACGTTCCCTAGGTTCCTCCCTTCGTCTATCCTCCTCAAGTCTTTCAAATCTCTCATCTATTTGAGCAAACTTATCCTTAATCTCCTCCATGTGAGCGAGCATTGCCTCCATAAATTGTGTAGGATTAACAAAAGGAACCCCTTTAGCTGGATTTTCGTCAGTCATGATGATTGTTTGTTGATTCTCTCCCTTACGTGTATGCACTCAAGATCACAAATTTTTTTAATTACAAATCCTAGAACAATTATGATTTCAAAATTAAAAGACAATACGATTAAACAATGATTGATGATCCGAGGTCACGACAACTAGATGAATAAAAAAATCACAATATCAGTTTTTTTTTTAACCAAAACAATTCTGGAATTTTTGTCAGCCTTTAAGGAGTGTTTTAAACCCTTATGCACAGTTTTGTGACATTTGGGACGACATAAAGAGTGCTGGAAGGGAAAACATGATTATTTGGGATAGACAGAAAAGACAGTGTCAAATACAGACTATTAACCACGGAAGAACTATCCTCAATGAAAACCTTTTGGAACAGACAGAAACACTTTGTGCCGAATGTAAACCTTTGGGAACAGTATGTTGATTGTGACAAAGACGGCGACCAAAACACACAAAAAAGCGATTTTTTATAACAAACCCTATAACAAATTAGTTTCAAAAAAACTTAATCAACAAGATAGAAAATTAAGATATAATGGAATTACTGTAACTAGGATTGCTCTGATACCAAATGATGAGAACCCAAGATCTCCTAGAAAGGTATTAGGATGAATTACTCCGCGACCCAACGCCCTCGAGATGATGCGAACCTTGGAATTGTGAATGACGCCACAATTGGGATGATTCTCCAATTGATAAGTCGAATTCAACTATAAACAACGAATCCAAATGTTTATAATACGAGCTTCCAATCCAGAACACTCAAATAAGAACACAATTTTCTATCCAGAAAATCAACTCAGTTTTATTAATCAAAAATCAACTCCCAAAACATTGTTTAAGAATGCCTTTTTATAGGCTTACAAAATAATCCCTAATTCTTGCAGGAAAAGAAAACTAAATAAAAGGAAACTTTAAACCTAAACTTTAGGAACAAGAAACCTAATTAAAAAGGAAACTAAAACCCTAAAAATACCCTCATAGTAAAACCCCACATAAAACAGTTAAAAACACGCCACTTTTTATATTGAGAATGCGGTAGCATTCCATGGCAGATTATGCGAGCACATCCTTCATAGAAGGTTACGTCCAAAATTGCTTCAACTTTACTGATTTGCCATTTTGACCCCCTGAAGTACTCAAACAGTTTTCTAAGCTTACAAACTTGACTCCAAGTTTCCAAACTTGACAAATGAATCCCCAAGCTATTGGAAACACGTTCAAGGCTTGTCAAGATCGTATCACGCTTTCTCACGTGACGAAGTCGAGCGTTTGAAATGCGGTTCTCACATCTTCTCATAAATTTTGAGACTAGCAACAAGACTACAGATGTGAGTTTTGTTCAAGCCTCTTGCTTCCTTTATGGCAATTACCTTGACATGCCATATACTTCCCAAGCTACTAAGAAATCATATATTTAAACTTTCATAATATAATCTTTACCAAGAGAAGGGCATCTATTACTTACCCCAAGAAATCTTTTATAGGCATTCTTGAGAGATTCTTTTGGATCCTTTTTGAATGCATCAAACTCTTGTATGCAATCATATAGCTTGTTGTCCTTGGTGTTTTGATCTTCTTCAACATACTCAATAAGAGCATCCCATATTTCTTTTGTTGTGTTACAGTCATATATAGGCCTGTAGTTTTCATTTGGAACAACACTTGATAGAATGTGTACAACCTTGGCATCCAACCTATCCATTGTTTTGTCCTCCTCACTTCATCTAGTCTGAGGTTTAATGACATATTATTCAATGGCAACAAAGAAGAGGATTTATGGTATCATCATCGTAGAAGAAAACCTTCAAAACTGGCTGTGGAAAGGGTAAGTTATCAGTAGATAGAAAAACTGTTTATCAGCTGATGAACAAAATACTCTATGTCAGCTTGTTGACACTGGTTTAAGTAGTAAAGGTTTTAAGCAAATCACTGATATAAGAAATGAATTGAAAAACAATATATAAAATAATTAAGTAAATGATTCAAGAATGTAACTGACTGACACTGAAGTAGATGGAAGTTGCTTAAGAGTTAGAAACATTTCTATCAGCCAAAGGATAAATGACAAAGTATGTAGGAGTGGTTCAAAATGTAAGCTGCTACGTCTACTACCAAATTGGTCAAACATGGATTTTTAAAGTGCACTAAGATTGTATATATTCTAAGTGATCACTAACGGATCAGTGCACAACAAAAATTAGTGTTTGAAGAGTATGATTGAGAAACAATCAATCTCGTGCAAAAATCAAAGTTTCCTTAATGATTCGAAAGAATAAAAGAACAAACTAAACAGTGATTGTTTAAACAAGAACTAGAAAGAGATTATATATGAGAGGCTATCTAGTTGGTGTTTTTGAGAAGAAGCTCTTCAAAGAAATATTGAAGTTTTGAATCAAATGTAAGCTTCAATGTATAGTCTCTGTCTATGTAGTTTGAGGATTTATAAAATTTATGAAGTCTACATACACAAGTCTACCAGATCTGCTCGTCAATCCTTGCTTCAGATGATTTATATAGAGATCTTTGAGTTTAGAGCCGTTTGAGAAAGGAAGGTTGAATTTTGAATTTCTGGAAGAATGCTGATGAAATCTTTTCATTGAATGAACTGAGATCTTGTAGAGACAGAAGATGTCTCCTGGCATGAAATAATAAAGAGGGTGGTTGGTTTGTATATATGAAATACTGCAGAACATTATATCTCCTAGCATGAAATAATAAAGAGGGTGGTTAGTTAGTAGATATGATATACTGTAGAACATTTAAGACAGACAAAAAAGTCTTCTATTGAATAGTTCAATGTTTGAAATATGATGACAAATAATAATTAAATATGTGAGCATGAAGGCCAAACGTTTAATCAATATTGTTTGGAATATTTTTAACAAAAGTTCAACTTAAAGTGTTAAGTATTTAGAGCAATATTCCAACAATGAGTTAGTGTTCAATAGATAGAGAATTTTAAATACAAAGTAGACGCTGACACGAGGTATCAACGACTATCAACAATTTGCTAGTTCTTGATAATAACTATGTTTAAGCATATAGGATAATTTATATTAAGAAGGCTGATTAGCAGAGTCTAAGTGGTATCTGTTGTGGAAACAATAGTGGGCATCTATCTGCTGAAGGTTTCAGCTGATAATTGATAATTTAGACTTATTAAAAGTCTAAGTAAAACAACCTAAAGGTTTAAAAAAAACTAATTAATTTATACTAGTTGTTTTAACTAAATAGATTTAAGTAAATCTTAAACATGCAAGCTTCTACACCGTGGTTATTTTTAATATGTAAATACAATGTAGATATTTATACTTTATAAGTTTGTATATATTTTATTATATGTATATATTTGTATAATTAATTTCATTTCCCGTTTATATTTCTAATATATACATATATGTTATAATATTTTCAGTTCGTAGTTAGTATATTATGTTGTATATGATATGAGCATGTTGTGTTGTTAATATAACATTATTTTGTAAAATGGATCATGAAATAAGTTGTTATTATGCCCAAAAGTTGTTCCTTTAATAAAATAAATCTCCTCTATTTTTCAATATATATATATATATATATATATATATATATATATATATATATATATATATATATATATAAATTTTTCTAGACTAAACATACACATAAAATAAGCATGATTTAGCAAACCCAAATTTGAAACTGAAAGGGTGAGTTGGGTGTCTAACCCCTTCCTAACTCGTAACTTAGCCCTCGAACCCACAATTTTTGGTACTTTTTGGTTTTTCTATGTTTAAACCTTAAAATAGAGGTGATGACTTTGTACATACACTTTTAGAGTCCACAATGAGGTCAAGTGTATTCCACGCACTTAAGTTTTGAAGCCACTCATTAATTGAGTGTTTAACTTGGTAAAGCGCGATGCATAAATTGGATTAGGTAATTGAAATTGATGCATTACAGTACAAAAATTTGGTGCAACCAAATGCAAAACTGGATTTGGTAATTTAAATAGATGCAGCGCAATGTAAAATTGGATTATGTAATTTAAATTGATACATCGTGGTGAAAAAATTGATGCAACACGATGCACTTAGTAAGTGATCCGCAGCGCGCCTTTTGTTCATTAAGGGTATTACAATCTGTCACCCCAAAAAATGACTTTTTTTCGATTAAAAATAATAATGGTAAACTGTAGCAGTTACAAACTTTGATAAAGGAATCAAGTTGAATTTAACTATATTTCTTTTGGATAAATTGCAAGCCAATCCACTTTTCCAAATATCTAACCCCTTAAGTACCTCTCTTTTTTTCAACCGCATAAGTCCATTCTCCTAAATTTGTTCCTAAAATGCCCCCCCCACCAACGAATAGCGTTGTATTAGAACTGCATCAGTTGATGAATAAACTCCTCTTCCAACTCGAACCCTTCACCTTGCGGTAGTAGTATTACTACATTAAGCTTTGATAACAGACTTGAATTTTTTCCTTCGCCTCCACAATACTACAAGAAATCAAAGTGATTAAATGATTTGAAGTTTAACGAGTGTTCATCATCATCATCATCATCAACTAGTTGGAATCCTTTGATATCTCAACGGTCTTGCGCATGAGCAGCAGTCAATTGAGTGCCTCTCTTGTTCTTTCCCGGATCGCATCGCAACTTGATGCGGTGAGGCATATATTCTTCTATTACTCCATGCACGAATATAAATACTGATTTGAGAGAGAGAGAGAGAGAGAGAGAGAGAACTAAGGCTAATTACCATGATGGTTTCACCTACGATAACAACCAAAGATGAAGGGGGAAGGCTCATAATCTAACCACTCTACATTTCTTGTTTCATTCTCTAATCCTTTAATTTCATTAGCATCATGCACAACCCAAAAGCCCTTATATGTATGAGGAAGAAGACCTATTTCCGCCTCTTCCTTCTCGGACCTCGATATTTCATAAATCTCACGGATGTAGCGTTGAACTAATTCGGTGCACAATAGATGTATCCCAATGCACAATTGATGTAGAAAAATAAATCCAGATACATTTTTTTTTATTTTCGGATGCATCAATTTGATTACCCCTGAAGAATATTCCATTGGACAATTTTGATTTCGCGATGAACAATTTCTTTTTCCCAATGCACTAATTACCACTGAAGAAAATTTTGATGCAATTTTGATTTCCAATGTACAAACTGGAATTCTGATGCATCGACTTAGAATTGCGATGTAACATGCCCCTAATCCAATTTCATTAAGGGTATACTCGTCCTTTTAGCCCCCAGAAGTATCCTTTATCGGTTACAAATCAAAATCGTGAAGTGTAGCAATTGAAAATTTATGGTAAAGGACCGCCCGATTATCACCCCATTTTTTGGGGGTGAAATTCAGGTCGGTGCCATACTAACAATATTTATCAGCTCCAGTCCACTTTCTTTTTATTTAACCGGTAAAAGGACCTTTTGGGACGAAAAGACAACTATACTATTAATGCAAGGAAATATGCATTGTACCTCTTTCTCTTAATAGGAAAGGTGGCCTTATAGGGTGGACTAAAGTTTGTAAAAGAAAACAGAAAAAAAGGAAAGGGGCCTTGGCATAAAGTCTTTACCGCTGTGGAACCAAGTAGTCGTGACTAAGGCTATTTTAGAATTACGTACTGTTAAAACTTCCCTGTGGGCACGGTGGGTGATAGACAGTAAGCTAAGGAAGTTTTGTTTTTGGGGTATTTCGAAACCCCTGGATTA
This sequence comes from Codonopsis lanceolata, assembly GCA_013146195.2. NCBI lineage: Eukaryota > Viridiplantae > Streptophyta > Magnoliopsida > Asterales > Campanulaceae > Codonopsis > Codonopsis lanceolata. The sequence continues at coordinate 33,689,722 of CM028383.1, forward strand.
CAGTTGGGTATGAAGACATTTGCTAAAGCTGAGGCCTCAAATGAAGGGAAAGAGGTGAGATTACCAGCTTAAATTCTCAGAATGCTTTTCCTTTTTTTGAAGTTAGTTGAAAAGGAAGAACCTCTGCTCCACTTTCCAAGAGAGACTTTGCATATATCTTTGTATTCAATGGCTTGGAGAACCCTCCCATCATATACACCCTTCTCGATTGGCACGAACTTGAATCCACCCCTGCTTTAATTGCTCTGGCTCTCAATGAATCTTCTTGCATCGAAGACTCCGACGCTCACATCGAAGACTCACTCGCATCGAAGACTTTGATGCTTGCATCACGTTGAGTGGAAATAGTTTAACAGCCTCGTAGCTGGGATCTCATTAACGAGCTTCTTAAACATTCAGTCAGCTAAAAACCATAACCATGTAGTTCCCACTCACAGTGATAATGGGAAAGAGGTGAGATTACCAGCTTAAAATTCTCTGAAAGCTTTTCTTTTTTGTTGAAGTTAGTTGCAAAGGAAGAACCTCTGCTCCACTTTCCAAGAGACCTCATGTAGACACCCCAATTTCGTACCCATGATATGTGACATGGCATAAAATATCAAGAACTGTTGAAACATTAACAAATGTCAAGTTCTGAGGTTGAAAATGCAAAAGGAAAGAGTAGGATGCATGAGCAGTGAAGCTGCGGGGGGAGAGTGCACAAAATTGAAATATGCAAAGCTTGGTGCGCACCCAACACCCTTGGTGCCGCACCATGCCACTCCACTGTTGCCTCTCTGAGATTGGAAAAGGTACAAGTTCTGATGCATAATGTACAAGTCGCTGATGCAGAAGAAGAAACTCAGAAATTCCAGCCGTGTCCTCATCTCCAACTATAAATAGAGAGCCCGGGCTCCCAGCTTCATTCGCTCATTTCCTCCGCGATTTTTAATCGCAGCGAAGCTCTGCTTCGTTCTTCCGTCAATATTAGTACGAGAGGTGCGAGATAGGTGAGTGAAACCCCCTAAAGTCTCCAAACCCCATCCAAACTCTGTCAAAATAAAAACCCATAGGTTATAAGTGATCCCTAGCCTAGTTGTTAGGTATCCACCTCATTTCCCCGACCAAAAAATCCCAAAGTAAGCCGTTACTCGCGAGTAACAGTGAAACTCTATATAAGCCGTTATTCCGCCCAACCAAAAAGGCCAAAACCACCAAAACTAAGCCGTCATTCTGTCCAACCAAACAAACCAAAACTACCACATATAAGCCGTCACTCTGCCCAAATCAAAACAACAACCACACAACAAACAACAAAAGACTCCCTCTCCCTGAAGGACAGAGCGAGCACACCACCGCTCTAAAAGGTAAAACCTTTAAGAGCAGCGTTTATTTTTATTTATATTTTCTGTCTTTTATTTATTTTTAAAAGTTGTTATTTAAATCCGGCGCAATGTAGCCAATATAAGCCGTTGTGGTGCCCGGATTAGAATAGGAAATACTATGTAAAAGAGCCGTTATAATGGCCAAATATTCTTAAATATGTCTGCGTAATTATTGGAAGGAGGCAGGCTGCGAGTCCGTAAATAATGTGGCCACGAATGTATTTGTTTAAATTTCCTGTCATTTTAATACCTTATTTATTTGCTAAATAAATGTGACAATAAACATACTTCAGCCAAAAACCATTTTCGAGACCGAAAGGGCGAGTTGGGTGCCTAGCACCTTCCCAACTCGTAACTTAGCCTCCGAACCCGTTTTCTTTTTCTCTGGTTTCTTTTTTCTTTTCTTTGGTTTTGCTTTATTTGCCTTAAAATAAAGATGGCGACTCTAAAACTTTCGGATTCAGTGGGGCCTCGCAACATTCCCTCTTTGCACTTTCCCGTTCTCCCCTAAAAAAGGGAGATATGGGAATAGAGGGGTGATGCATTCCCATATCCTGGTATCCCCTAAACAAGGGATAACTTGATGCGGGAAACCCAAAGCTCCCATAGTAATCTGAATGGGCCATAAGGCTATTTTTAATAAATCCATAGTGGGGCGTAGCAATATCCTTTTTGCACTTTTCGTTTTCCCTAAAAAGGGAAAATGGGAATGAAAGGGTAATGCATTCCCATATCTGGTATCCCTAAACAAGGGATAACTTGATGCGGGAAACCATCGGTTCCCATATTGGATACAAAATCCACTCAAGGCAAGCAACCGAGGCACATTCAAAGCGTGCTAACATAGACAGCACTCCTCTCGCACTTTTGATTTCGTCTTCCCCTAAACAAGGGAGGGTGGAACGAGAGTAGTGGTGTTCCGCATCCGCACGTACGCGCACCCCTATCCAAGGGCGCGCGGGGCGCGGGGGCACACCCCGGGAACCTCACACCTCACTGGACGAGTTTACATATATCTTCGTATTCAATGACTTGGAGAAACCACCAATCATATACACCCTTCTCGATCTGCACGAACTTGAATCCACCACTGCTTCAATTGCTCTGGAGCCGGTACCTAAGGACTAAACGTTTTCTCAATCATTCTCAGTTCATTAGCCATGTAAGCTCGCTGGGTGAGTTGAGATTAAATGGGTTGGGTTGAAGTCAATCAGGGAATTGAAGGGAAGCGTGATATATCTCGGTGTTAAGGCCAGAAGGAGGGGGAAGTAATGGGTTGGGTTGGGAGAGAAAGAGAAAGAGAAAGGGCATTTTAGGATGAGAAAAAACAGAAAATGACTTTTGCGGGCTAGACTGACGCAGAACGGAAGAATGTGAAGAAAAAAATGTCTTGTTCGTAATAACGTACGAACGGAAGTTTACTCGATATAACGCTCGAACGGACGGGAAACAAGAAAGAAATAATTCCTTCTCTCACGCACTCAAGTCTTCAACTGGAAAAATAATATTAATGAATCCCTTAAACAAACAAGTAATGCCTTTATATAGGACTTCAAACTAAATCCTAATAGTTTACGGAAAGATATAATTTATATTCCTAATCCTACTTGCAAAAGTAACCAACTCAACATTGTAATAAAATAATAAAATCCTAAACTATCCAGGCTTGTTGCTGCTTATGATTGCTACTGCTCGTTTCTTTATTGTTGATTTTGTTGCGGCTTGGTTTTACCTTGATTTCGATCCCCATCATTCCCTTCTACTTTAGTACAACTCGACCCCGAGTTAACTTCGATATCTTCTTCGTATAGGAACATATCAGCAACATTGGAAGTCTTTGAAATGCGCATATGAGCAGGAAGATCAAGAACATATGCATTATCATTAATTTTCCTCACAACCCGGAATGGTCCATACTTACGCTGATCAAGTTTATGTTGCATACCTCCACGCTTCTTGCGTAAGAAAATCATGACGTAATCTCCAATCTGAAATGTTTTATGACGTCGATGTTGATTCGTTTGTGCTTTATACTTGGCATTGGATTCAATTAACCGTTGACGAACCTCTTGGAAGACGTCGACATATTGTTGTGTGAACTGGCTAGCTGCAGCACTATGGTTGGTCATGGTAGGCAATTTAACAAGGTCAATAGTAGTTGCGGGAGTCTTGCGGTAAACAATGGAAAATGGCGATTTTCCGGTTGAACGATTCTCTGTACTATTATAAGCAAACTCAGCCTGTGGTAAAGCCAAATCCCATTGCTTCTTTTTATCACCACAAAGACATCGTAGCGGGTTCCCTAGAGCTTTGTTCACAACTTCGGTCTATCCGTCGGTTTGCGATACCAATCATCTTGGATTCCTTGCCACCATGCTCATGCTCCTCCCTTTAGCTTATAAGCAACAATAGACACCTTTCGTTCCTCCTCTATCCCCATGATCTCGAAAAATCTCTCAAATTCATTAATCCAATCGAGGAAAGATTCAACGTCTAGACTTCCATTAAAATTGGGAATTTTAGCCTTGACCTTATATGTGTCTAAATTCATCTCTCGTCGACGATAGACTTGGGGGGGTGCTTCGAAAGGGGCTGCTCGTGCGGCCACGGGTCTAGCGGCGGGGTTGTTTGCCTTGATTTCGATCCGCATCATAGACTTACTATGTTGGTCCAAAAAAAACCCAATTGTTTTTGCTCTCTAAATATGAAACATGTTTCAAAACAAAAAAATGGGAAAATTCGGGTCGGTCCCTTGTGGAGAAATGTTAACCGGAAAAGTCCATGATAATTTTTTAAAACCAATAAAGTACACTTTTGGGAAAAAATAATGAAGATGCCCTTAATTAAGAAAATGCGCACGGCCAAAGCCCCCGCCTAAATTTGGGCATCGCAATACATAATTGAAGTTTGTCAAAATTTGGGCATTGCAATACAGAAATCGCTGCCTAAATTTGGGAATCGCAATGCACAGTTGAAGTCAGTCCAAAATTGGGAATCGCAACGCAAAAATCCTCACCCAAATTTGGGCATCGCAATGCAAAAATCTCCACCCAAATTTGCATAACTACACCTTTGACGATGGTGATAATGTAATGCCAGAGCCAGCCCGTCCGCTACGTGTAGCCAAAACAACCCACCGAGCACGCAACACATTGGGTCATCGAGGCCACACCAAGCCGACTAAAAGTCTATGGATGATGTTGGTGCGGAGTAATAGAGTGTGACCACCTTATAAATTGCAAACAATTCTCACACATATCCGATGTAGGATGGGGTACTACAATCTTCCCCACTTAAATTCTTGGCGTCATCGTCAAAGGCCAAATCATACTTCAGGCGATACGGGATTCAAGAGGTGACTCGTACAGGGATCAAGAGGTGGCTCCCACTTTCTGCGATGTAGCACTTTGCCCCGAGCATCACTTTGTTCCCACATTTCTGACCGGGACCCGCTCTTATACCATTTTGTAACGCCATGAGCACGAAAGCCCGGTCCGCTATATGTAGCCCACACACTGGCCTACAGAGCACTCAGCACCTTGGGTCATCAGGCCTACCATAATTCGACCCGCCAAATCATACCCCAGGCGATGCGGGATTCAAAAGGTGGCTCGTACAGGGATCAAGAGGTGGCTCCCACTTTCTGCGATGTAGCACTTTGGCCCGAACATCACTTTGTTCCCACATTTCTGACCAGGACCCGCTCTGATACCATTTTGTAACGCCCCGAACACGAAAGCCCCGTCCGTTACATGTAGCCCACACACTAACCCACAAAGCACTTGACGCAGTCATCGGCCCATCACAATCCAGACCCAAAGTCTATGGATGATGTTGGTAACCAATAGTTCAATGACCACCTTATAAATTGCACACATTTCTAACACCTACCCGATGTGGGATGGGGGTATTATAATCTCCCTCACTTAAATTCTTGGCGTCCTCCTTAAGGCCAAATTGTATCTCAGCGTCACGAGATTCAAGAGGTGGCTCGTCACGGGGACAAGAGGTGGCTCCCACTGCTGCGGTGTAGAACTTTGGCCCGCACAATACTTTGTTCCCACATTTTTGGCCGGACCGCTTTAATACCATTTGTAACTACCTCGGCCCTGGTTACATGTAACTCATACTGTGGCTCTTGATGCACGCAACAACTTAGATCATTAAACCCACCACAAGTCGAACCAAAAGTCAATGGATGATGTTGGTGCCCAGAAGTAGAGTGTGACTATCTTATAAATATGCACACAATTCTCACATCTACCCGATGTAGGATGGGGTATTACAATCTCCCCCACTTAAATCTTTGACATCCTCGTCAAGGCAAAATCGTACCTCGGGCGATGCTGTATTCAAGAGGTGGCTCTCACCTTCTGTGGTGTAACACTTTGGATCGAACAACACTTTGTTCTCACATTTCTGACCAGGACCCGCTTTGATACCATTCGCTAACACCCTGAGCCCGAAAGTCTGATCTGCTATATGTAGCCCACTCATTGGCTCACTGAGCACGCAGCACCTTGGTTTATGATGCCCACAAAAAGCCGACTCAAAAGTTCATGGATAATATTGGTACCTAGTAGTAGAGTGACCATCTTATAAATTGCACACATTTCCCACATTTACCCGATGTAGGATGGGCGTACGATTTGGCCTTGACGAGGACATCAAGAATTTAAATGGGGGAGATTGTAATACCCGCATCCCACATCGAATAGATGTAAAAATTGTTTGTAATTTATAAGGTGGTCACACTTTACTACTGGGCACCAACATCATCCATAGACTTTTTGGTCGGTTTGTAGTAGGCCTGATGACCCAAGGTGTTACGTGCTAAGTGGACCAATGTGTGGGCTACACATAGCGGACCGGGCTTTTGGTCTCGGGGCGTTACAGAATGGTATCAGAGTGTGTCCCGACCAGAAATGTGGGAATAAAATGTTGTTTGGGCCAAAGTGCCACACCGTAGAAGGTGGGAGCCACCTTTTGATCCCTATACGAGCCACCTCTTGAATCCCGCATCGCATGGGGTACGATTTAGCCTTGACGAGAACGTCAAGAATTTAATTTGGGGAGATTGTAATACCCCCATCCCACATCAGATAGGTGTAAGAATTGTTTACAATTTATAAGGCGATCACACTGTACTACTAAGCACCAACATCATCTATGAAATTTTGGGTCGGTTTGTGGTGGATCTGATGACATAAGGTATTGTGTCCTCAATGACCAACGCAGAGCTACACGCAATGCATCGATTTCGAGTTCGGGTGCTACAATGCTACAGATACTTATTATTATAGATATGTATTGTTGTCTAGAGAATTTCTACTTTCCAATAATTAATAGTCTATATACAATAATCAACACTGAAACAACGAAGATTTGTCAAAATAAAAGTAAATTAATTCCAAAAAAAATCCACAGATTCATTTGACAACATAAAACAACGACTTCCCAGTACCCACCCACAGATAATGCACCAGTTTTCTTACGATGAAAATTTACTCCTTTTGGCAGCCAAATCCTCAATGATTTGGGCGATGGATTGAAAGTTGCGCCATACAATCGTATCAACGAATCCATACCAAAAAAAGAAGAAAAAGATGAATGAGAGAAATAGTGTGAACGTTTTAGGAAGAAAAAAAACCAAAAATAACTTTTACGATTAAAAAAAAAAAGTATTGGAACGTTTACAATTTCACACAAGAAAACCAACCTACGATTATTCCTAACAAAAATAGTTACGAAACCGAAAACCGACGCATACGCTAGAAACCGAAAACCGACGCATACGCTAATATCGTGTAGGGTCGTTAATTTTGCCATTTATAGTTGAGGACCACGCTAATAATTTAGCGCGTTGGCATAAGGTCGGTGGCAGTGTATCCCCCCACAAATATTAGTATTTTTTTTTTGTTTAATTTATGATTTGTTGCAAAAAAAGTTAATGTTCGGCGCTAGTGTAGACTGTGGTGGATAGGATATATACGGATTCGTATGGGCCCACCTCTCCCCGTTCACCTCACGCTTTAAAAGCCAATTCTCTTCCTTACTTTCCCCTTCAATTCAATTTCAATAGCCAAAACCGACAGAAACCTCGAGACAGAGAAAAAATGATGATGATATTTGATGTTTCAAACTCTACTTTAATCTTCTCTTTGTTAATGTTGATTCCAGTCCTCCGAATCAGGCGAGACCTTTACAATTTTGCGGCAGATTTGTTTTCTGCCTACACAGCTTGTCAAGACGACGACGACGACGACGTTTGCTTGCCGGATCTTCCGGTAATCAAATTTGAAGATCTACAAGCAAGGAGGCACAGGATGGTTGATGATATGTGCTTCGTTTGCTCCGAGCAGTACGAGAGAGAAGACGTAGTGAGTCAACTCGGTCGATGCAAGCATGTTTTTCACACAGATTGCCTCCTGAAAGCGCAGCGCCACGGCTATCACTTCTTTACTTGTCCCTTCTGTAGGAGTCCCTTCTTCAGCAGCCCCATCCCTTCCAAGACCTCGTCATCTTTGCCTTTATGGGATCGTCGACCGGTAACGAACTAACGATTCCGGTCGTCCAAAAGTAGCTTTGCTTTTCTTCTTTTTCTTTTTCTTTTTCCTGTTAAATGTATAGCTGCTTTTAGATAAATTTTTTGCAGTACTTGCTTCAAAGCAATAGATGTGATGGTGTCGTAATTAATACTCTACCTACGAGTACTTGATTATGTAAAAGTTTATATCTCGATTTTAATGCTCTTTGAAAATTAATGTAAATTATGGAGTAATTTATATTATAAAACAACTAGGTAATTAATTAGGGATATATAAAGGTTAAGATTTAGTCACACATTCACGTGTATGAATAGTTATCTATTTTTAATTTCTTATTTTTTTCTTTTTTTATTACTAGTCACTCTTTACAATTAATATTATGAGCAGTTTTTTTTTCTTCTTATGTTTTATCTCCACATTATAAAGTCATATCTTGGGAATAATTTTCTGAACAATCACTTTTTATAAAATATAAATCTTTTAACTATCATTTGAAGCAATATATCTTTTAACTGTAATATTTTTTAAAATCACATATTTTATTTAGATACTGTTATTTTAATAGACGAAATCAAAATATCAAATATATCATAAACACGAGCATAAGGATGTACCAGTAAATAATAAAACAAATATTTTTTTCGCCCCAAAATTATTGTTAAGATAAGCAATTGGTTGTGAACTTTTTGGGTAGCAATTAGTGGGCAAAATCGTCAATTCATTACAAATAACGCATGGACTATTTGTGATAATACCAAACATTTGCTAGTGGACCTTGACAAAACACCATCCACCTTTCTCTCTCTATCATCATCAGTCCTCTCCTTTTGGTTCACATTTCACCATTTTTACCTTTATCTTCTAGAATCCTTGTCGCTCTCTCCATCTCCATCAAACTTAATCGTCGGTCGCTCTTTCACCATTTTTACCTTTATCTTCTCTTAGAATCCTTGTCTCTGTCTTTGATTGCAGCAACATAAATTATTCAAAAAAAAAAAAAAGAAGGTAAAATGCACCATTGGTATATGTACTACGAAAGTCCACTAACACTTTTTGTACAAAGTAAATACACGTTAGTAACCAAAGTATGTAAATTTTAAACATCGGTATTCCATGACCTTAACTTCATTAGTTGAAGTGTTGTTAAGTCAACAAAAAAGAGATTATGGGTAACATCATCAAAACAAGGGGTTCATATAAAAATTACAATCAATTGCAACCCAAAATTGGAAACAAGGTACCAACAAGCAGACCATACCCCTCCTTCTCATTGATCTATCCTTCATCGCCAGCCATGATCGTTTCCAAGCCAAGGTTCAACCAGCTTTTTTTTCCATCTTCGAGTTCTCTCTTTCTTTCTCATCTTCCAAGAAAACTAATCTCTCTTTTAAGCACCAATCACAACACACTCGCTATCTATCTCTCTCCATCTCCATCAAACTTAATCGTCGGTCGCTCTTTCAGATTTGGCACACCAGCCCTTTTTACAGCTTTGGCAACATCCGTCCTACCCCGGTCAGCTCCTTCAGATCCAGTGAACTCATCACCCTCTCCAACTCTTAACGTTATCACTCTCCTCCGACCCAGCGTACCAAGTCACTCTCTTATCTGGCATCTATCTTCTCCGTCTCCATTCAAAATCTTCAAAGACGACAACGCATCCCAGGTATCATCCGCGTCCGGCCAATATTATCCACATATACATTCGTCGTTTTTTGATCCACCAACAAAAGTCTGAGCCTAAGGATTTGAAACCCCCACATCCATTTGACATAATTATGAAAATCTAGATGAAACGATTGTCTTAAAATGACTTTAAATTGTATAAAGTTTTAATCAGAAGAAAAAAAAAAGAAAAATGAGGAGGGAGTGATGGTAGGTGAAGATGGGGAGAGGAGGAGAAAATGGAGTATTGGAAGTGGGGAGCGCTAAGCTGGGCCGGGGAATAAGGAGAAAAGTTATAGGTAGACCCCTATGTTTTGAGCTTTTCCTATTAGTTCTTCAAACTTTCAGGATGATCTTTTAACAACAGCTCAGGTAATGGAGTTCCATAGGGACTTCTGATGAACAAAATCTACACGTTGGGTTATGGCATGCTTTTGCGTTATACAGAGATTGCTAGCGAACTTTCCCAAAGTACAGGGACCAATGGTACATTTAACCCAAAAAAAAATTCTTGGGGATACTAATTGAAAATTATGATAAATCATTGAGGTGTATATTGTCTTAACATGGGTTTTGAATTGGATTCAAAACAATGAAAGGGGGAAGCATTTAATGAGGATAAGAAGTTTGGTGAGGAGAAAGCAAATTACTCCTTCATCTATTGACAACTTCTGGACTGATTCCTCTTCTGTCCTTTAACATTCGCCAGCTAACTGAAGAATTCTTCATGTCTATGGTGGAAAATCCTTCTAACCCCTTCTCTCTTATTGGGTCTATCAGAGGGGTGCCCATTGTTTTTGACTCAGAGACCGTTACAACTGCCTTTCCAAATCTCTCAGATGATGGGTCAACCATCTACACCATCCCAGAAGAAACACAGCATGCTGGATGGATTTCTATGAGGGAAGAAGTTCCAGTTGAGCTTGCCTTTGACAGGCACGAGAACCGGTTTGCTCCCCTTCACAACGCCCTAGCCACTGTCTTGGATAAATGTCTCCTTATCAAGTCCGGTGGACACGACAAGATTACTGAGCCTCAGTTGTTTCTTATGGAGGGCATTGTTGAAAATTTTGAAATCAACTAGGGTGATGTCTTTGTGGAATGTGTGAAGACAAACATAGCCAAATACAAAGACAACATGGCTACTGGCAATCCAAGGCTTACCCATCATCTCATTATCAACCATTTTCTTCGATCCCTTCCTGCTCTTCAACATCATCTACTTGCCATTGGGAATATGGAACAAGTAAAAATCAAAAAGTATATGGCTGCAGATGTCAAGCGAGCAAATGTTTCCAGTCGCTTTGGCCAAGAAATTTCTACTGCTCAATCTGGTCGAAGACCTCGAAGGACCAGGACTCAGGTTCTCACTGCAACCTCTACTAGTCAACCAGTTGATATTGGTCAGCCAACTGATGATGGTCAGCCAGCTGATGTTGGTCAGCCAGCTAAAGTGCAAACAACTGACAACACTCATCCTATTCCTGTGTCCAGAAGGACTAGAAGAATGAGATTGGTTACAGCTACTGATTCAGCTGAAGATGAGCCTACTCAAATTGCACATTCTCCCTCTTTGCCTCCTCGATCCAAAAGACAAAGAAGAAATCATGTTCTAATTAAATCCAGGTAATTTTGTTCCCTTCTCACCTGCTCCAGAAATTCCTGTTATTGATCCTGCATCCAACTCTCTTCCCTCAAATCCTCGTTCACCAAACACAACTCCTATCAAATTCTTCCCTCCTATTTGCAATCCCACTTTTCATCCTAGACACTCATATTACCAAGCAAACCCCATTCCTATTCCTCCAAATTGGGTCTTTCCCATTGACCATTTACCATACTTTGTGCAATTCCTTCTCTCTTTTCACGAAGAAAAGTAAGATGTGTCAATCCTATCAAATATATTGACCACAATCTCAAGAGGAGACCCTATGTTCTGTACCCTGCAACCCCAAATCTAACTTAAGAAGATCTCGTTGCAAATTATGACAAGTATTTTGATCTTCTCCCTCTACTCTGGAATCGGTTTTATCTCTCAAATGATTTGCTTTTGTTCAAGATGAGCTCATATTTATGGCCTGGACTATCTACAACAAAGTGCATCAGCTCCCTGCACTGCCCCATGATGACCCATATCTTGTTAGGAGGGCTGCACTGCCAGAAGATGACCTGCTATATCATGATTGGGAACAACCGTCAATTGACCCAGCCAAACTGACAAGAATTCATAGAACAGCCAATAAATATGTGTAGGATGCTGTGAACTCTGCAAATTTGGCTTATATTGAACTTCACGGAAAGATGGCCTCCATGCAAGGAGGAGCTTCTGTCTCTACAGCTTTCCCAAATGCATTCTCCAGTGATCCAGCTCCTTTAATCTCTGATCCTATCCCTTTAGTTCCCATCTTGGTACCCCCTCCTATTGTCTCTCATATTATATCTTCGACTATTTTACCTCCTCCTACACCATCTGTTGATCATCCTGCTACTCCAGCTAAACCTTTACCCACTTACACATCTACTATAACACCCATTCCAGTACCAAATTTTGTTCCATCAGTTGCTACCTCATCATCAGTCATTCCAGTTCATGCCTCTATTCCTATACCAATTCATGTTCCAGCCACTCCCGTGTCAGCTACTCCTGTTCCTCCAGCTGATATCATGTCTTCTTCAGTTTCAGTTGATATTGTGGTTCCTTCCCATGAGCTTTATACTACTATGACTGATCAGCCTGCTCATCCACCTACAGTTTCTCCTCTGCTCATTATGCCTGACTTATCACTTCACTCTACTATTCCCATATCAGTCAGTCCTCTCAATGCACACAAGGAAGCTCTGACTGATCACTCTTCAGCTGATGAATCTGACCATCAAGAAACTGTTGAAGATTCCTTAATGGCTTCCTCATCCAGCTATTCCAAATCTACATCCATTGATGAGTGTCTTATCTCTCCATCTCAACTGGCCCACAAAAGTGCAAAGAAATAACAGGCCATTATCTCTCAAGCCCTTCAGCAACCAACTGGCAGAAAGACTGTTTTTCTTGATGAGTCTCCTAAGTCAGAACCAGAGCCTATATCACATGTGCATGCCTATCCAATGTCTACCTACTTCCCTCTTGACCCAGAGATTGAAGAAATTCAAGCTTTTCAGCTCTTCTCAAATGCTCCAGGACCCTCTCACTCGCCTGCAGATCCTTTTCCACCTGCTACACTTAGTTATTCTGCAAAACTGGACCTGCTCTACATTCATCATCTACAAATGAAAGCAGCTTACAAGCATCACACAAAGTAGCTTGCCACCCTCCAACAATAAGTTGCCTTTATTCTGTCGAATCTTGTGCAGATAATCACAATTGAAGTTCAGACTACTATTGCTGCTGGTGCTCCTCGTAAGCCCCATATGGATGATTGGAGGCCCATCCTTCTTTATCATAAGGAATGGGCTAATAGGAATTTCATTGCTGAAGCTGGCATGCTTCAAACCATTCAGGAGGAGAAGAAACAAAGAGCTCGGGATGATGCATTTCTGGCTGAAAACAAAAATCTTAGACAAAGACTGGGTCTCAAATCATCTCAGTCAGTTAATGAAGAGCCTGAAGCTGTTGACAAGGAACATGAAGTTGATGTTGGTCCATCATCTGCTGCTCAAGCTCACAAGCCTGCTAAAGGATCCACATCAGCAGACAACTGATCACCTCTCAAACTTTAAACTCTTTAAGATACTAGTTTTACTTGTAGTAAGCAACTGGTTCTACTTGGCTCACTAACATATATTTTGTAGGTTTATAAGTTATATATCTTGCTCTCTGCTTTAAAGTGAATGGTTTTAAACAAATAGGAGGAGATTGTTGAATCTTGCTTGAATTAAATTTGCTTAAAATCATTATGTTTTTATTAAGTTAGAACTTATAATTTGTTTGGTTAAGTAAATTGGTCAGCTTGCAGTATATTTTTGTCAACCACTTAGAAGTAGATGACCCTCGTTTTTAAGTGTCAACTTCCTTACCTTCTTTGCTTAAACATTCATTGTTACTAACACTTACTTGTTTTGTGCTATGATAGATTTTACTGCTCTTTATCTCTCACACAGGATCCCTATGATCTTGTAAGAAGATACTTCCAGATTTGTGGTACATTTCAAATTCAAAAGTGTTTCTAATGGGCTATACTTCAAGTTCATCTATAAATACCCTCAGGAACCTCTTGAAGAAAATATCTGAAGTATGCATTCTCTCAAAGCAAATTACTCACTTGAAGTGCCTCAACCTTTAAAACCTTAGCTAGATAGCCTTCATTGTTATTTATTTTCTAGTTATTGTTTTGAAAATCACTGAATTGTTATTCCTTCTTTCATATTCTTTAAGGAGTTAGTTTGATTGTCTCATGAGTATGATTGCCTTTCAATCATACTCCACAAACAATGGTCTTTGTTGTACACTGATCCATTAGAGATCACTTAGATTTTTAATAATATTGTTGCATTTCAAAAATCCAAGTTTGACCAACTTGGTAGTTGACGTAGCAGTTTCTACTATGAACCACTTCAACTCCTTTGTCAGTTATTTCATCAGTTCTTACAAACTGCATTAACACTTAAGAAGTCTTAATCTACTTAAGTGTCAGCTAGTTCTTTACATAAATTGTGTACTTAGTTGTTTTTATAAATTGTTCTTCAGCGCTTTCATTGTATATTGTGATCTATATTCAAAAGCAATTAATTGTGTCAGCCAACTGACCAATTTCATTTCAACTTACAACGTCAGCCTCTTTAAAACATCATCTAGCTGACATCAGATCAGCTGACTGACAAAATTACTCATTTCCGCTGCAACTTTTGTAGTTTTTCAAAACAAGTCTCAAAGTTTTAGAAAAAGACTATTCACCCCCCCCTCTAGCCTTATCAATTGCCAACTGAACTTACAGTATATGTCATGCCTACTTCAAACCGTGGATCCTTCAAATCCGTGAGCATGATAAAGTTTAGACGTTTAGTCTTAGTATTTTCCCACCTAGTAAAATCTCATTCCTCATCAGTTGTACATAAGCTCCTCAACTCATCTATATCTACAAAGTCTAAACTAAAATAATCACTCTCAGTATCATTCTCAATCTCATTCTCAACCACTTTGTCTTTACCCTTTTCCATTCTCTGACTTACTTGGGTTTTACCCTTATCCATTCTCTGACTTGGGTTAAAATAACATCATGATTAACATTAATGTCATTCCCATTAACTGATACATGAGGTTCAATTTCAAAGTCACACTCAGATAGTAAATTCCTAAGGTCATCAATGATATGCACATCATCACTCATAATATACTCAGACATCTATTTTTTCCACTAACCACCTCAATTGATTCCTGACTAACCTCCTCCAAAGCAACAACATAGGAAGAATAATCAATCTCAACAAACAACTAAATCTCTCTTTCAATATTCACCCACCCCTCCATAGATTTTAAGGACTCATCATTTGCACATAAAGTTAACCCATCCTGTAAGTCAGTCCCTGGTTTTAAAAAGTAATAAAACCTAGTCTCACCCATATAACTCCTAATTTCTGCAAAATCCCTTCAAGCACACTCATGCTTAAGTCTTCTACCATTAAATAATCAACTAAATCAATCTGCCCACCAATGTATACTAAACCAGGATTGCATGAAAAGTGACCACCATGATGAATTTTTAAAGAAAAAAAAGGAGCTCTATTTGACTGCATGTTAAAAAACATTCAACATAAATAAAGACTCCCAACAATAAATATATACAGACATAAAGACATAATGGTCCAAAACACAAACAAATGTTACTTTACTCAAAATAGTGAACAACAAATAAATAAGCCTCTATAATGCTTTTGTCAACATGAACCAACACAAGGGACCAACATAAGGGACTAACACAGTGGACCACAAGCCTTTATAATGCTTTTGTCAACATCTGAGAGATAAATTTAGCAAAATCATGAACTCCTGTCCACATTCTTTATAAATTTATTAATAAACAAGCCTTTATAAATTTATCAAACACAGTAGACCACGAACACGTTTTATAATTCATAGTTCACTAATTTTGAAAAAAAAATAACGAAGAGAATAATTACGATATGGCTCACTTTCACTATGATAATGTAATTGACTTTCAATTGTACGAATCTCCCATAGCTCATCCATCTTCATATGAAAATCCACAACAATCTTCGTTTCACCAGTTGTATGAATCTCCCTCTACCTCATTCGATCTCTAGTTGCTTTTTCTCAACCCTAATCCCTAATTTTGACCGATGCGAATCCCCAATTACGTATGTCTCCAGTTGCTCCCTAATCCCTAATTTTGACTGAAGTGAATCCCCAATTACGTATGTGAATGCGCATCTACCAAGGCCCAGTGAGAAAAGACACTTTGGTCCTTGATTTTGCTCACGCGATTCGCACATGACCATTTAACAGTGAAATAGGTGACGACATTTGAGCAAGGGACCAACGGTGGATAGAAAACACAAACTTTGGTCAATGGTGAGACGTTTGGATGTTCAGGGACTAATGATGGACAAACCCAAAGTACAGGGACCAATGGTGCATTTTGCCATATTTTTTAATTATTAGATGATATTTAATTTATTATATATGAAGGTTTTAATACTTGTTAGTAAAATTATATTAGAAAAATCAAAAATTATTATAGTTATCCCTTAGATTACTATTGTCTCGGATTACACTAGACAGTCGATTAGTTCAAAACGTCAAGTTACTAAGCGACTAGTAAATCTGATAGTATTTTACTAAGGAAGATTCAAAGTCAAAAACTACATATTCTGATGCTATAACGATTTGCCAGAAATTCCAAAAGAGTCTGCATCCATGCACACATTAATTGTCATTCATGTGGGGGATTGTTATAAATTGGTTTTCATAACATTGATGCTTGACCTATGTTTGACCAAGTTTCTAATTGAGTTTCATTTATTAAAAATGAAAATAAGTTGCAAATATGTAATCTAAATTTCGAGTAGAAGTTGATATATTTATTATCTCAAAACCAATAACGGGTGAATGTGATATTAATGCTCAAAGTGGGCAACTTAACTTTGTAAATTGAAGAGTAAAGTGGGTTCAACTAGCTCGGTGACAATTTGGGACGGTTAAGGCGGCTCGTGTCTACTCGGGTAGGTGCGATGTAGCCTTGGCGGTTACACCCGAAAAGGTTCTGGCGGGCTGACCGAATGGGCACGTCTATGTGAAATGAACCTGGTCTCAGTCGAATGGGTGCTGGCGGGTTGACTGAATGGGCACGTCCAGATACGATGAACCTGGTCTAGTCTGAATGGGTGATCGAATGGGCATTCCACTGGTTCAGTGAACCTATTCACAACCATTGGATTCCAAAGTTGCAATCCTTTATGAAATACCACCACAACTTTTCAGTTAGTATATATAGATCCCCTGGTTTGACAATCGGTGTAAGTTACACCGAAACATACTTGCATTTAGAATTGTTAGATTGAAAAAAATCACTCCATATTGTTGCATAAATTATGTTGGAGTCTTGGAAGTTCTAAACATCGATCCATTTCAACGGAATCCAAGTATTGAAGTGTTGTCTACTCAGATTGAAAAGTCATTGCATTTTAGGGACGATTGCCAAGAACCGTGAAGAACAGTACTGGGCAATTTTGTCTTGCGGAGATCGTGTCCAACACGAGCCTCGACTTCAAGTTGCTATTTTAATTAATTACTTAATTAATTATTATTATTATTATTATTATTATTATTATTATTATTATTATTAAATTTCTCTTCATCTCCTTCTTCTATTTGAAATACTATCCTTTGTTATTTTATGAAAACCTACTACAAATACACAATAGTAATTAAATTTATTGTGGGTGTGTGTGTTTTTCTTTTTTCTTTTTTGTTTAATTTCCAGAGTTTTTGGTTTCATATGATATCAATATATTTGTTTGTGTATAATAACTAGTACTCTTGCCCGTATCGATACGGCGCCAGTTTGTGAATTTATCAATAAATGAAGCAGATAATGTGGAAATGAATTAATATTTACTTATAATTTGTCTAAGTTCATTATGATAACAGTTTAAAAAAAACAAATATTTTAAATTACAAAACTTATGAATTTTTGTAAAATTTATTTGTATACGAAATTGCAGGTCGGAAAAAAATTAAATTGATTAAGTTAATTACGATAGCAATTAAAAAGAAAAAAATTAACATAGAAATATTCAAAACTTAGACATAAATTAAATTAGGATTCAGTTTCAAAAAATAAATTGATTAAGTTAATTACGATAACAGTTAAAAAGAAAAAAAAACAAATATTTCAAATTACAAAACTTACGATTTTTTTTTTTTTGCATAAAATTGATTAATTAATTAAAATATCGAAAAGAAAAGGAACGTGAGTTTGGTGGAGGAATGATTAGCGGCCACCAACCGTGAATAGTGGGGGGAGTTGGAGAGAGAGTGGGGGTAGTTGCTCAACTGCCTTTCACACATGTGAACTCGGGGAGTGATAATGACCGTAGGATCTTAGTAAAAGAATCAATCTCAACCCCTAAATAGTTTTAGTTAATTGCACATGTACGACTATGAACTGTATTGTATTATAGATATATGTAATATTTTCATTACAAAACTTATACATAAATTAAATTGAGATTCGGTTTCAAAAAATAAATTGATTAAGTTAATTACTATAATAGTTAAAAAGAAAAAAACAAATATTTCAAATTACAAAATTTACGAATTTTTTTACATAAAATTGATTAATTAATTAAAATATCGAAAAGAAAAGGGACGTAGGTTTTGTGGAGGAAGGATTAACGGCCAACAACCGTGAATAGTGAGGGGAGTTAGAGAGAGAGAAAGGGGGTAGTTGCTCAACCGCCGTTCACACATGTAAACTCGGAGAGTGATAATGACCGTAGGATCTCAGTAAAGAAATCAATCTCAGCACCTGAATAGCTTTAGTCAATTGCATATGTGCAACTATAAGCTGTATTGTATTATAGATTGGTGTTTGTTGTTTTGGGGGTGTTAGTTTGATCAAGTTGGAGTTGAAGCATATCAGTGTTCAATTCGGAAAAAATATCATCCACGTCGTAAGATGCATCTCTGAGGTGTTGGATCCAGAGTTTGACGACTTCGTCGTGGACTTGTTGGCAAGTACAGCCTTGATGGATTGGAAGGTGGTAGTTAGGTTTTGGATTTCTTTTCTGACTCCAACTACTAGTTTGATCTGTTGATCGAGGATTGTGGTCGATTGGGTAAGGATTACGATTATAGATGCATCAGACATAGTGATCGATAATTATTGAAGCTCTTTCGCCCCTCTCTGTTCTTCGGCAAATCAAAGTGAGGATCGAAACAGATTGGAAATGTTGATTTGGCTACAAGTTGGCTGAATATAATTGGTTTAAATATTAATTTGGTCATCCTATTTTTGGCTAAAATTCATTAAACTCACTCTATTTTTTTCTTCACTCTATTTGGCTTCGAAAATCAATAAGGTCACTGGAGTCATTTTCATTAGTTAAGTTAGATGGAAATCTTTGGAAAGACAATAATGCCCCTTACCTTTGAAAGGTGTGTTGACAAATTCAAGTCACACAATAAGAAATTATATTTCAGAGGAGAAGGAGACCCTCAAAACCCCCCAAATTTAGTAAAGATATTTTTTTGATTTTCCTAAAAAATTAAACTTTCCATCCAAATATATGGATAGAGTGATGAACGTGCTAATTATGTGAAAGTAGAGTGATTAAATTGAAGAAAAAAAATTGAGTGAACTTAATGAATTTTGACTGAAAGTAGGGTGACCAAATTAAGATTTAAACCAATATAATTTGGTAGGAGTAGTTATTATTCAGGAGTGATCAATTATTTTAGTAACAACTGTTAAATATGATGAATGCTATGCAAGGCTGGATCAAAACACGGAAAAAGGAGAGGAGAAAAATGACTTGTTCGTGAAATACGCTTTAAAAAAAGGTCCCCCTATTTTGTTATGAAAATGACCTTTTTATCCTTGAGAAAATATACGTCTGAGGTACTGTTCAAATTTAACGACTAAAAATTTATGAAATTGGACGAAGAGACCAATTCCTTCAAATGGGTTAGTTCAAGAACCATTTAGGTTGATAAAGGATCAATCACAAAAGGAGCTAAAAGCTCAAGGACCATTTGTGGAATTTTCCCTATTAATAATGTGTAGTTTCATTTAAAACTTTTATGCATTTGATCGATAACCAAATTAAGAAAAAAAAAGATGACAAAATGGTAAAATAAGTGTCTTGAAAAAAAAGTTATAAACAAGATAATTTTTTGAAATAAATGAAAAAGTAAAATAAGATAATTATTTTGAAACGGTAGAAGTAAGCAACTTAATTGACGTAGCATGGGGAACGCCGAATGCTAATGCATCAACAACTTAATCGACGTTGTTGTTTACTAACAAGTCCAAATCTTCGATACCACAAAATCAAAATGTACACTTTCGAGTAGTACTAAGTTATATGACACATGATGTTTAGCACTCGTTACCGGTTTGGTCTAATTTAACTCATCATCTTTTTATCATGACAGCTAGGGGTGGCAAAATGGGTGTTTTGGATCAATGGATAATATGTCATTATCCATGGATAACCATGGATAATGGCCTATTATCCATTGATCCAAAACACCCATTTTGCCACCCCTAATGACAGCCACCATGCTTGGCAGTTGGCACCCCGTCGGTTACTGTTAGCTTGGGAGTTTGGGACATCGGCTTGAGTTGATTTTGAAGCAAAATTTGTTGCATGAAATTACTACATTGGTTACTTTCCTCATTCTATTTTTTTCAACAAAAGTAATCCTGCAGATGGTTAAGTATAGGGCTGGCGATTATGTGGATCTGGTCATGTATGAGTCGGGTCAAATGGTTAACTAGTGGACACGAGTCGTGACCCATTACGGTTCAAATATTAAACGGGTCAAAATAGATTGGGTCAAAACGGGAACGAGTCACCCATTCTTACCTTACATTTTTTTGTCAAAAAAACATATATTTATATAACAAAAAACTTATAGGTCAAAATGGATAATGAGTCGAAACGGATAAGGCATAAAAATTTTCAAGCCAGGCTGCGTCAGATACTTTTTGAGTCGGATTGAATGAATTAACGGTTTTGGATTAAAATTGTCAGCCCTAATTAAGTAGTAAAAATTAAAGATAGTGTTAATTACCCTAATTAACTATCAACCAATTCATTGACGGGAAATCACAAAAATACATTGACCATTAATTTGCAATGTCTTTTAGCAAATGGTAGGTCTCCGATAAATTGACATTAAAGGCTAGGAACCTTTTCAACGTAAGAAATGTTTTCAAGGTAGGTCTTATTCAGATATCTAACAGATTTGGTACACCTTTTTTAAAACCAAAATAGATAAATTTCTAATAAAGTGTTACTCCTTCCGGTTCAGATAAATATTTTTAATAGACAAAACACAAGGATTGATAAATGTAATTAATGATCAATTATAAAATATGTTATGACAATAATACACATTACATACACTCTTTTATTAATTATATACTCATAACACTCACTTTCTCTAAGATGTATAATAATGATAATATTAAATAAAGAGATATATTAGAAAGAATTGTCGAAGATTTGTACATCAATTTTTTTTAGGAACATTAGTTGAGACATCCAAAAATAAAAAATATGAACATTTATCCAAGACGGAGATAATATATTTGTCTACTGTTTTTAGAAAGGTGTTTTAGATGGGGGAAAATGTTATGCATAGCAGTTTTATGTGTTTCTCCTTTACATATATATGTAATTTTCTTATTCGTTTTACAATTTTTATCTTTAACTTTCTATCCATAAAACTCTATAAATGCATGTATCCCTACATTTATTTATGTAATCCTAAATCAATTACATTTATTTATGTAATTTATATAATTACTATATGGTCCTTGTGGATGAATTTGACACGTTGGTGCAATAAAGAGGCTACCCCCTTTACCCCATGGATCCAAGGGCGTCCCAGCAACAGGCTAAAGGTGGCTGGTATGTCCAGGACTTGAAACTCAACCGTCATGTTTAACGGCCCAATAGTCAGCATTAAAGTGACCACCCCTAGGACACATCGACTGGTGTTGTCGTATGTCCTTACTGTCTGCGATGAAGGAGCGACTTCTGATATTTTTGTTCCCAGTTTGGCTAACGTGCTGGCGGGACATACATTCAATGAAGACCAATTATCTATCAAAACCAGGGGAACCCGTTTCTCCAAAATTCCCACAGTGATATAGAGAGTATCAATGTGGTTGGTTCCTTCCTTTGGCAGATCTAGATCAGTGAACATTATCACGTTCCCAAAGTGAATGTTCCCGATCATTTGAATAAGCTCATTTGGGGAGGTTTCAATAGGAATGACTGCCTGACTTAAAGATTTAGCCAGCGTATCACGGTGGGTATTAGAAGCACAAAGCAAGCCTCATATGGAAATGTTGGCATGAGCTTTCTTCATCTGAGCTAATAAGGTATCTTCCACCGCTTTAGCCCCAGTATCTATTGCTTGATCTTTGCCAGAGTGGTCACCTCTTTCCAGGTTTGGCTAGTAGACTCGGCCAGATCGGGTAAGGTGGTTAACATCTCCACCAACCCAAGTGGCTTTTTCAATATTGCAAATATTTTGGCTACCCAGGATAGTGTCCCAAGAAAGCATATTGCATCTAGACTCTTTTATGGATAGGGATGGAGAGAAAGGAACAAGAATATATGGTAATTAGTGTTTATTCATTTCGAACTTGGGTGCACAAAATTTTTCATCAACCTCAATCATATTGATTTAAGGTAGGGGTTATTGACTATATTTGGGCTGGGTAGAGGCTTTTCAATAACCTTATCATCTATAAGGTCCTGGATAGCATCTTTGAGAGTATAGCATTTATCGGTGAGGTGACCACTGCAGCGATGATATTCACAGTACTAGGCATGGTTCCAAGTCCTGGGCAGGGGGTTTGGTGGCTTATAATTTTCCAAAGGCTTTAGCACTCCCTGTGCCATTAGCCCTTGCAGTATCACAGATTGGGGAGCTTGCAGTTCATCATAATACCGGATTGCCCTGTTCTGATTTCTGAAATTTCTGCCTGAGCCATTATTTCCTCCCACTGCGTTGACAGGCATGTCTGTCCCGTAGGACCATGGAACAGTGCTATAATTTTGAGTAGAAAATGGGGCTGAGACATTTCCTACCATATTGACGGCTGGCTTTGGTGCAACTGTCTTTCATTTAGAGTAACGGAAAGAACTAGGAGGCGTATTGGCTTTTAATTGCCCAGTCCGTATATCTTCATCAATACGGGCTCCTATCTCCACTATTTCTTTAAAATTGGTATAGGGGAGATACCGCATATGTTCCAGGTAAATGGGCTGGAGGATTTTAATGAACATTCTGCATGATTCAGCCGGATCAGGTATGTCAAAAGTTTAGGCCAACTTTCTTTTCCACCTGACTGCAAACTCAGCATATGTTTCTTTTTCCCTTTGGGTGTACAACTCGAGGACCCTTTTATTTTCAGGACTGGTGTTGTCTTTATATCTTTCAAGGAACCCTTCAGCTATCTGGTCCTAAGTACTCATGGTGTTGTTATCAGACAACATTAGCCATTGTTTGGCAGCCCCTATTAGGGTGAGGTGAAAATTGGAAGCCATAGCCTCAAAGCTAGCTCCCCTTGACTGCATGCTAGTGGAATAGGATTTCAAGAGGGATATAGGGCATCCAGTCCCATCAAATTTTTCTATGTTGGGCATTTTGAATTTTGAAGGTAGTATTGCTGAAGGTTGTAATGCTAGTGCCCGCGTAAAAAATTCCCCTTTGTTGAGAAGTTTGAGCATCATGGTCTTCATATTTTCCATATCGGCCTCCATTTTGGTGGTTGGGGGAGTCAGCTTTTGGTATATACCGCCGGGATTAGAGAAAACTGGGTTAATTTCTGGCTGCAGTATCTGGTAAGGATTTTGGGCAGGGTATGGATATTAGGTTGGATAAGGATTCTGGGCTGGTGGATTTTGGGCAGTATAAGGGTTCTGGGCTGGCGAATTTTGGGCAGTATAAGGATTCTGGGCTGACGAATTTTGGGCAGTATAAGTATTCTGGGTTGGTGGATTATTGACGGTTTCGGCTGGGTGGCCAGGATCATTGCATGGCGGGAGTTTTCCACCTGTTTCCCTCCATTCCATTAAAATTTGTTCCATAACAAACCCTGTACAAATAATTTTTTTGCAAATTAAACATTTTTTCTCATTTATAAAAGCAACAAAATTTCAATCAAATTCAACACTTTCAATTTTCAACACTTTCATTTTACTCATCATGAATACATCAGTTTATTGTCATTGTGGAAGAATATTTGTTCTAAGGACAGTAAGGACAGATAAAAATTTAGGGAGAAGGTTTTTAGGTTGTCATCGATTTGGGGTACGTTAATGCATAAATAGTTTTTATTTTTTATTTTTTATCAATATCTATTTTTATTTTTGTGATTATTTGTCAGTATAAATAATTTTAATGTATAAAAATAAAAATAAATTAAAATTATTATAATGACAATTTTTGTGTGTGATTATTTGTCAGTATCAATATTTATTATACAAAAATAATTTATATTTTTACAATTAAAATAAACTATCAGTATAAATAATTTAAAATTCCTTCAAATTCGATTTGATTCATTACAATGATAATATTATCATTTATATGTATATAATGACAACAGTGATTTTTTCCGCCTAAATTACTTACCATAAATGAAACTCAAATGTGACTTTTCAGCTATACATTGGAAGTTGAGGCACTTTAATTATTATGAAATTTGTATATGCATATATTCAATTTATAACTATTACTCCCTTTGTTTTCAAATTAAAATCTTTCTTTCATTTTTCGTTCGTTCTAAAATTTTGTCCTCATTCAAAACTCTCTTTTAAAAAACTACTTTTATCATTTTACTCTTATACTTTCTACTTATTTTAATTATGAATGCATGTTTAAGGGTTTTAAATGAAATAATACGGATAAAAAAAATTTATAATACAACCAATTACTTTTTTTCTTAAACGGTATGTCGAGTCAAAGAAGACGATAATTTGAAAACAGATGGAGTACTAAAATAGTTATAAAATCTTATTATAAATAGTTTTAACAAACAAAAATATTATTCGAACCTCGCATCATATGTGTATAATAGGTTTTGAGGTGGTATATTGCTTATATACAATAGGTTAAAATTGACAACTTACTTGGCCTGGGGCTTAAGGGTGTAATTGAGATTTACTGTTGTAGCTTTATTAATAGTAGGCATTTTAGTGTTTTTCAATGTGTTTTTTTATTTCTCATTTTGAAAATGGTCATAAGAAAATAATATTCTTCATCAATAATTTTGTTGAAGTATTTTGAATGAGGTGTATTAAAGTTTTTTGAATTATTTAGTCCGCGAGTTGAAAATAATAGTATGTCTTGATAATTTTTTAGTATTTATTTCTTTAATTTAATAATCTTATATAAATTGTGTTGCAGAAAATGTTGCTTTCCAACAATATAATATTGGTGGTTTTAATCTAAATGTTTCGCATCCTACTTTAGCTCTTCATTTATTGGATATCACGAATGAGACGATATACTATACTATTTTGTAGTAAATTTTATTAAATATTTTATTTTATATATTTTTAAAACATTACATATTTTTTTCCAGCTACTACACAAGTACACGTTACAGGGAAGAACAATTTCTATACCTACTCACCTTTCACAAGTTCAAGTATCTTGCACATTGTTGGTTCAACAAATCGTGAAGAATGTTCACATCATATTGTCATTTCAAACAAGAAAAAACACTTAAATAGATCTCTCTCGTTTATTCAATATAAATTTTTGTTATGTTTGTTACATTTTTTAATTTTTATTATTAAGTAGATTCAAAGTTAATCATGTTTGATCTTTTTTTTATAATTTATGATATTATTTTTTTACTAAATAAATAATACCTCATATTTTGGTCAAATGTTTGATTTTTCATAACTTACAAATATAATAATAAAGATATCATAAATAATAATGATATTTAATACATTACAACTTATGATTAGTATTTTACACAAAATGTAATTGACTTGCTTAATTAATATTTTTGTTTATATAATAAGTTAAAAGGGAATATATGAATCTTACGTTTAATGTAAGTATGATGTGTATTTTTCTATAATGCAAATATAAGAATGAGGAATAATAATAAAAAACTGATTCAGAACAACATAAAATGGTATATTAAACTTTCAATAATGATATTTATTTTTTCGTCTTGCTTGAATATTATTTAATTAGAAAAAACTTTTATCTGTACATTTAATGCACGGGTATAAAACTAGTTGTAACTAATATTATCTGTCATCCTTGATTCGATTCGATCTCACAGTCTTTGGAAAATAAATACTATAATTTTAGTATTAATAATAGAACTAATGTAAATTGTTCAATTTTAATTTTGTTCGAAAAGTGTTGCTGGCCATTACTTCGTAATACCTACATTTCAAATATGAACTATATATAAATATTGAAGTATACATATTTCTATTTTAATAATTAAAAATGATGCGTCCAAATCTATCAAAGACACACTGGGTTTCTTCAACTGGATATCTGGCTTTCAATATATCCAAAATCTCCAAGGCCCAACCCTGAAAACAAGTAAACGAAAACGTGAACTGGGCAAGGGCACTCCCTGCAAAAGCCCTTCGGCGCAAGAATCAGTCTAACAGCCAACTAAGAAAGCAATTTGACAGAGTTTGACCAAGTATTTAGAATCACATACCTCCCTCCTTTGTTTGGAGGGGTTTTTATAGCTGGTGCCGGAGAGTAACTGCCCATTAAACGTGGTGGCGTGTCCGGCGGGCACATTAACTGTCATATTAACTACCACGTTCAACATAACGGTCTCATCATGGTAATGGTGGCGAGTTTCTCGGAAGTAACTGCCCACATTCAAGACAACCATTACCTTCATACCCAAGCATGACAAATCCTTCTCGCTGCATACTGTTGCCTACTGGGTAAACCCTCGGCTCGCTACATCCTTGCCCGCCGAACGCTAAGCCCCCAGCTCGTGATATGTTAATGGTTGCTGCCCATTTCTCAATGTGAATCTTAGAATGCATGCGCTCTGCTCGTGACTGGTGGAGATGTGCCAGACATGTGACTTGTGTCTTGGGCCTATTGGGCTGGGCAGCTCAGTAGCCCCCTGCTCCTTGTCTATCGAGTATTTATGCTCGGAGCGAGGAGAAGAACTTTGAATCCCCAGGCCAAATCACTCTTGAACTGTACCTTTTCCTAAGTGCATTAAGTTATGGATGCCAGCCTAAAGGTCTTTGAAGGGACGGGCCGTCACCCGCCGCCATTTACGGGTACATGGGCTTGTTTCCCAACATACCATTAAATGCCGCTCCAATTCTCGAGTGCTAATGATGAAAAAACCCCTTGGGGTAACCCCAACCGGCGGTTTCTCCCGGTATAAAAACTCAAACACCTCCTCATTTCAAGCTTTACCCAAACTTGGTGTAGAATCAAGAGCAAAGCCGAGCCGTGTTCATCTCTGTCTCCAAGCACGCAACGAAAATTTCCAGGATTACCAGAGCCATGTTCATTTCTTCCTTCCAACACAGGGAAGATTTTCAAGACCTCCTTCGTAATACTCCCTCAACGTCTAACAGGTATTTCTCAAACCCTCGCTGTTATTTCTTGCTGCAATTTCAATTCATTCTTGCTAGACCCCCACATTATGGATCAACGATGCCGTTCTGAATATACATGACTTCTGTTTAATCTGTTATAGACTAGGGCTAGACAATCTGTCAAAAACTTAGGCTTTTGACACCCGTTTCCTCTGTCCATCTCGTTCCCCTATCTGTTACGAACCTATTCCACTCCAAGTAAAGGAATCGAGGAATACCTGACCGGTGCCCCGTTCACCGATCGTAGGATAGGTTCTTGTCATGGGTTTTTACTTGATCTGTTCTTGCCTAACTACCCGAGCAAGATTTAATGTGTATTCCTTGATTCGTTTCCTATAGGATGTCCTCCACCGACGAGACTCATTCAGAAATTGAAGGTCGTAGCTACGACCATGGTGCCTCCACTGAAACCGATGAGAGCTCGGAATCCTCCAGTTCCGAAGAGAGAGAGCTGGAAGAAACTTCTTTAATCCGCCGAAAACGAAATCACCAATACATTGCAGAAGAGGCTGTAGATCCCCCAAATACAAGGGATGCAACGACCAGAAACGAGCAAAACATTCTCGAGGAAGATGAACAAATTGAAGATAACCTCCCCAGCACGAGCAATCCGTGAGATGAACCCCACAAAGGCACCCCTAAAGGCAAACAGATCATCTCCAACGTCACCCCCTCACTCAAATGGGACGACTTGAACTGTGAGGACGATGTTACTGCCTGGTTTTACTCCTTGGGTATGGACCCCAAGAACTACCGAGTAAGAGCCTTCGATCTAAACATCGAGGAGAAAGGGCACAATTACCAAGGAGATCGAATGGTGTTCTACTTCGACTTCTTCCTTGTAGGGCTTCGTCTTCCCTTAGATCCATTCATTGTGGAGTTCTTAAACCTGGCCAACTCTCTCCCCTACGACCTGACCCTTACAACAGTGAGGTTTCTGGTCTCATATACGGTCGCGTGTAGGCTACTCGGGTTTAAACCCGAGATGACTTTATTTAGGAAATTTTTCTTATTTTCCTTGGATAAAAAATCTGGGCGTATTACAGGGTGCTCAAACCCTAATTACTTCAAACTTTTGAGTGACGGACCCAATAAAGTAGATTCCTGGGACGGAAAAGCCCTATTAGTTGAATCACGAGTAGGATGGCCATTTGCTCCTTACTTGCACGACTTCGGGCTCCCTGAATATGACAAGGCCGCCTTCCGAGCTGGTGAACCCCCAATAGCCAGGGCTTTCAGATCTCTGCTCGGAGTAAGAGATGGACGAGCTGGACAAGATTGGGTACTCGACCAAAACCCTCCCGGATTCTCTAACCAACCTCACCAACACCAACCACAATACCCAACCCAACCACCTTACCAAAATCAAAATCCACCTCAACCTCCACCAAAGAAAGAAATACCCGTAGAAGACCTCCTAAAAATCATCCATGACCAACAAGCCATAATCCTTAGCACCCAATCTTCCGTGAGAAACCTTGAAATCCAAATGGGTCAACTTGCATCTTCCATCAATTCTAGACCCCAAGGAAACCTTCCAAGTGATACCGAGCCAAATCCCAAGGGGAAAGAACAATGCATGTCTATTACCCTTAGAAGTGGGAAGGAGCTTCAAGGTGGAAAAGAAGAAGAGAAGGTGGGTGAGAAAAATTGTGAAGAAGTGCAAGAAAAATCTAAGGAGAAGATTGATCCAATTCCCCCACCTCCGGTCAAAGAAAGAGTGTATCCTCCACCGCCATTTCCGCAAAGGCTCCAAAAGGCAAAGGATGACAATCAATTTCTTAAGTTTCTTGAAATCTTCAAGAAGCTTCACATCAACATTCCTTTTGCCGATGCTTTGGAGCAAATGCCTTCTTATGCTCGATTTGTGAAAGATATCCTCTCCAAGAAAAGAAGACTTGAGGATTATGAGACTATATCTTTGACGGAGGAGTGTAGTGCCGTGCTACAACAAAAGCCTCCTCCAAAATTGAAAGATCCGGGTAGTTTTGTAATTCCATGCACTATTGGGGAGAATTTTAAGGGCAAGGCATTGTGTGATTTGGGGGCAAGCATTAATCTTATGCCATCGTCGGTTTATAGAAAGCTTGGATTGGGTGAAGCTATGCCTACTTCCGTTACTCTTCAATTGGCGGATAGGTCTCTAGCTTATCCCAAGGGTGTTATTGAGAATGTTCTTGTGAAGGTTGACAAGCTAATTCTTCCGGCGGATTTCTTGGTGCTTGACATGGAAGAGGATAGTGAGATTCCAATCATTCTTGGAAGACCCTTCTTGGCTACCGGTAGAGCTTTGATTGATGTGGCGAAGGGAGAGCTTACAATGAGGGTACATGATCAACAAGTCACATTTAATGTCTTCAAGCCCATCAAGTACTCGGATAAATTAGAAGATTGTGCAAGAGTGGAAGTGGTTCAAAGATTGAAGGGAGAAGGATCTCATGATAATATTCTTAAGAGCCGGGTTGAGCAAGTTTGTGAGAAGGTGGTGATTGAGCCGAAAAAATTGAAGAAAT
The DNA here is from genome assembly GCA_013146195.2 of Codonopsis lanceolata. Taxonomy (NCBI): domain Eukaryota; kingdom Viridiplantae; phylum Streptophyta; class Magnoliopsida; order Asterales; family Campanulaceae; genus Codonopsis; species Codonopsis lanceolata. The sequence goes on from CM028383.1 coordinate 33,719,629, forward strand.
GTGATGAAAAGAAGGGGAGGTATGTGATTCCTCCAAGATGAAAGAAAGTCAAAAAGTCGTCTTTGGATGTGGCACAACTACCATCCAATGCGGTTAAATGGAAAAAAGTCAAAGTGGAGGCACCAATGATGGAAGCAAGGTTTGAAAATGGTGCCAAGAAAGCTTCTCCAAAGGGTAGCGCTCAAGTGAAGGTTCGAGTGCTTCTCCATGATCCTCCATAGGCCGATGCGGGAGAAGAAAGTCAAGCTAAAGACTTTAAATTAGAACTACTCACACCGGTTTTCTCTTTCCTTTCTTTTCATTTATTTGTTTTTATAGCTTTTGTATTTATATGCATGTGTCGCTTTTCGAAGCCCTCCCGAGTTTGTGGGTTTATAGGGAGGTGTATATAGTGTCCCCTCGCAAAAATATTTTTCTTTTTTTATTTGCTTTTCATGGGGTTGTAGTGATTGTTACCTTGCCTTGGTATGCTTATGAACATTGAGGGCAATGTTCGGTTTTAAGTTTGGGGGTGTAGGGTTAGCATTATTTTTGTCCTCGATTTTTGAGAAAATTTTGAAAAATTTTAGAAAATTTCAAGCTAGTTTGGACCCCTTTAATTATGCTTTGATCATTCATCTCATCACTTTGGCGCTCATTGAGTTGTATGTGCATTATTTTCTTGGATTTGGTCTTGAGATTATTATATGCATACTTGAGGATATTTTGTGATTTTTGTGCTAGCCTTTCCCTCATTCATGGTAAATAGTGCCCATGTGTGGATCTCTTGATAATTTTTTTTTCAAGCTAAGCTCTAGCTTTGGTTGTGCATGTGTTATGAGTACCTTGTTGTGAGTTGTGATGCCGTTAGATGATCTTGAAATTGATGAATAGCTTGGCTTGTGAGTATGACAATAGCATGATATAGGCCATGTTTGACTCGTTTGTGCCATATCGACCTACCCTTGTTCACATTAAATCCCTAGTGTCCCATTTGAGCCTTAATAAAAGAATGGTGTGTGCAAGAGCACACAATGACCCCCATTCGTCTTCATTTTGATCACCTACATTGACTTATCCCATGAGCCTATACACTTTATCCAACCCTTTGAGAGAGCACTTTGTGAAATGAATTGCTAAATCTATGTCTTGGAGGGAATGTGTGCTTCATGGAAATATTGTTCTTCATGTATTGGTGTGGTGTGATTTAATTTTGGGTGATGAGTTGGGGATTGTTTATCTTGCAAAAAGGGGCCCTTGTGTATAAAAAAAAAATCAAAAGTGAAGGCAACCCAAAATTGTGAACCATTTGTGCTTTAAAGTTATTCAACGAAGGGAAATTGTGGGATGAAAAAAAATCATTTGTGGTAGTTTGGTATACTCTCAACCCCAAGTTTTTGATATGTAAAGAAAAAAAAAAGAAAGAAAGAAGAAGCTATGTGTGGGGGTTGTTGAGAAGAATGGTGGGTTATGATGAAGTATATTGTTTCATGAAGTTAGACTTGAGTATGATTTTGAAGGCTTGCTCTCTTGTCTTGATTTCCTGCCCTTCATTTGTAACTCAACCTTGGCCTAAAATTACAAGCTTGCAAAAGTCCTATTGATATTGTCATGCCATGGGTTATTGCCTTGTGAAGTATTTATCTCTTTCGGTTTCATGGCTTATGCTTGGTATTTCATTTAACGTTCAATCCTAGCTAGAGTGAAGCTATTTAGTCATGGGCTTGTGCTTCATGTTTTTAAGTAAGTGTTTGAGGAAAGTTTGATTGCATTGAAATCACATCATACCTTGGTTATGCATTTTTATAAACTTGAGTTTGATTTCTTTCATGGTAATGCATATGGGATCTTGATTGAGTGCCTTCTTCATTCCATCGTTGTCTCGAGCTTATCCATAATCCATATCTCTCTTTGCTCGGGACGATCAAAGCTTAAGTTTGGGGGTGTTGATAAGCTTATTATTTTCTATTATTTTCATAAATTTTTCGGAATTTTATAGGTTATTTTGAGCTTTGGTTGATAATTAATTGCATTTGAGATACTATTTTTATGTATTTTCATGCTTCATGTAGGTATCTCAAAGATATTCGAGTTTCTATGGCTCAATACATGCAAATCGAGGACATCCCGGGCTCCAATGTTAAATTTGGGCACTTTCTGTTAAGTTTCGTTAAGAGTTTCAAGGCAACAGCAGCTAACAGAACTTAACAGAAGCAAAATGAGGACTAAATTGCGAAGTCTGGGGGAAGAAGGACTTCGCTAGCCAACTTCAGAAACTTAGGGAAGTCGGCGCTCAAGTCCAAACTTCAGGGGAGGCCGGAGCAAATTCATGAAACCGCATTTCATTAATGCGTTGTCGGCAAGAGGAGCGGCCACGTCGCCGGTTCCTGGTGATGACCCGCGTGTTCTTCATCTGGGTCGGATCCGGCCCGCGTCCTTTCTTGCCCCATCCGGCCCATCCAGCCCACTTCCCTCTCTCATTCCTCACCCATTTCAGCCTGGGCGACCCGCGTGACTCTCCTGGTTCAGCCTTGACCCTGCCGCGACCCATCTTCTCTTTTCTTGCCCTTTTTGCCCTCACTTAATCCCTAACCTTCCTAAATTACACCTGATTGCCCTAGCAGACTTGGGGAGATTCAGAGAGCTCATTTTTTCGGCAGGTGGGGGGGCTGGAACAAGAGAAGAAGGCTGGAACAAAGGATTGGAAGGCAGAAACTGAGGGGAAAATCTGGAAGCAGCCACATTTAAAAATTCTCTACCTCCATTTTTCATCATTGTTGCTCAAGCCAAGGCTAAGATTTCAATCATCTCCTTCATTGTAAAGTATCATACACTTTAATTTATATTCTTATTTAATGATGATATTTTTGATTGAAGATTTGGTTTGCCTTCCTTGCATCATGAACTAAATTAATTGCCTAGGGTTTTGATATATATATTGGCTTGGATGTTGTGATTTAAATTTGGGGTTTTGTTATTAATTGTTATTCATTAATTTTTGGGTATTATGTTGTGTTCTTAATGCTTGTAATGATTTGATCACCCATTACATGATTTAAAAAATTATTTAGTGCATGAAAGTGACTTGATAATTTTGGAAAATACAACATAGTTGTTTTGGGTTGGGTTAATCTAAGTTATTAACCTTCTTTAAAATAGTCAATTGAGGTTTTGTGTTTGGACGCGATTAATTGGATAAATTCATACGAAGCGAAAGCCCGTGAATTTATACCGTTAATTAGCACCGTTATACGAAGCGAAAGCCCTGAACGGTGAATTTTGAATCCCCGACTTCCAAAAAATAGAATAATTTTAATAGCAACCCCTTACTAAATCACAACGGAAGAGCCAATTGAAAATCAAAACCCTAGATCCTCTCTCATTGAAGCCAACCTCAATTTAATTTTGCTTAATTTAATTTCTTGTCTTAGCTTAATTAATTAGTTAATTCACTAAAAATCGATCGTCTAAATATAGTTGAAATTGCAACGTGCTTGGTACTCATTAAAAACAACCAAATTGCTTCCTTGTGGGATCAACACTCTACTTATCACTATATTACTTGTTTGACCGGGTAATCTTGCCCGTGTTGCGTTTGCGCACCCAACAAGTCCCCCTGATGCTTGAAAACTCTCTGACCTGCGTGCCACGCTTGAAAACTTTCTGACCTGCGAGCCACAGCACATCAAACACTTGCAAACAATTTACACTTTATTTCTCTGGTCATGTAATATTATTATTTCTTCTTTTGACATCATTGCTCATATTCTGTCTGCTTGTGTTCTCATAGATATCTCAACTGTTTTAAAAACAACCCATCTTTTAAATCGAGCAAGCTCATTTCAGGCTTGACGAAATAAAAAATGCAAAGTCTTTTCACCCCTTCACTCGAGTTAAGATAATTCGTACTTATAATAATCAAAAGTGCCTCGAACACCAAACCTTTTTCATGAGCAGAGATACCCCGTGCTCGTGAAAGAGAGAATAATCGAGATAATAACGATCAAAGCAACTGACGCGAACACCAACCCTTTTTCACGAGCAAAGATACCTCGTGCTTGTGAAAGAGAGAATAATCGAGATAATAACATTAGACCACTCGAACACCAACTTTCACACCGGGCAAGAAAGCTACCCTGCCTATCAAAAGTATAATCGAGTTTGTACTAAACACCATAAGCAAAATAGCCAAAGAATGAAAGTGATGCAGGCAGTCTCGCTCTTGATTATCTTGATCGTTTGGACCGGGTGCGCGGAAAAGGGCATAACTTTTGACTCGAGTGGAGTTACGGGGCCCGCCACATATCAAAACGAAGCTCTCGAAAAGACGGACAAAATCAATTGAGTGAAACTCGGTTACGAGCTATTTTTAAGGCAAAAAATGTCATTTAGATAGTGTTACGGGCCATTGAAGGTTTTTTATTAGTTTCTGGTTTTTTTGTAATTTCGACTATTTATTGCTTTTAGGGTTTTGAGTATATTTAAACACTTTTTTTAGGATTGTTTGAGAGGCAGTTTTTGCCGTTTTATGAATAAGATATTTTTCCCAATTCCGGTATTCATTGAATCAACGTGAATTGATGCCCAAATCGTGGTAGGTTTGCGAACCTCAACAAGGTTTGGAAGATCAACGCTTGTAGTCGTACGCGATCTCAACAGCTTTGATAGTTATCGTCACTCTTAATTACCTTCCGCTACATCAGTTGGTATCAGAGCCGAATCTTCCTTTTCATCATGGTCGGTGGCAGGCGTAATGTGCGGCAGCAACGTGTGGAAGAAATTTATGAGCATGATAATGCGGCTCAACTTGAACAACGGATTGGACAGATGGTGGATGCGAAGATGGAGCAGACGATGATGGTTTTAACAGAGAGGATGGCAGAGATGATGGGAAACCTGAATAGGTGGGGAACGCCAGAACATCAAAATCAAAACGGACAGGAAGATAGGGTAGGAGGCGGCACAGATGGGGAGGGTGATAGTGGGGAATTCTACGAGGGCAATCCACAGCTCCGTCGTAGGAGACCACGAGCCCCAGTCGCAAAAGATGTGAGGCGATGGGAGATGGGTATGCGCACTAAAATACCTGAATTTCACGGCAGCCTCCAGGCAGACGAATTCCTTGATTGGTTAGCAACTACGGGGGAGATTCTGGAGTTTAAACTAGTGCCGGAGAATAAACGGGTGGCTCTTGTCGCAACTAGGCTGCAGGGACGGGCGACGGCTCGGTGGCAACAATTAAAGACCACACGCAACAGAGTCGGTAAGTCAAAAATTATAGATTGGGAAAAGATTAAGAAGCACCTGCGTGCTGCATTCTTGCCACATAATTACCAACGGCTCTTGTACCAGCGGTTGCAGAACTTGAGGCAGGGATCCAAGTAGGTGGATGACTACACCACTGATTTTTATCAATTGCTGGCTAGGAATGATTTTCAGGAAATAGAAGAGCAATTGGTGGCACGATACATTGGAGGGTTGAGGGCTCCGATTCAGGATACTCTTAACATGCTAGACCCCGAAACAGTGTCGGCGGCGCATTAGAGGGCTTTGGTGATCGAAAAACATGTGCGCGCGTGTGAATTTTGGCGGGGGTAGTACCAGTGGAAATACCACCAACGTTAATAGCAGTAGCGGTGGGGGAACTAGGCGTGTTGTCGGTAGTCAGTCTGGCAGAGGGGCCAATAGCAATACTATGAAGTGTTTTTCCTGCGGGGAAATTGGGCATAGGCAATCAGAGTGCAAAAAAATGGGCAAAAGAGCACTATTTGTTGAAGTCGAGGAAGAGCAAAAAGATGACGATGTCGTAATCACAGACAACCCGATGTTCGATGCACCTCAGGAAGATGAAGAGATTGTCGCGGGTGACGTAGGGGTCACATTAGTAGTGCGGAGATCGTACTTGACACCTAGGGGGAGTTCTGAAGATGACTGGTTGCGTAGCAACATTTTCCAGTCAACGTGCACCATTCTGGGCAAAGTTTGTCGTTTCGTGATTGATTCGGGTAGCTGCGAGAATATAGTTTCTCGAGAAGCAGTGCAGAAACTAAATATGAAGACAGAAAAACACCCCAAGCCCTACAACCTAGCCTGGCTCAAGAAAGGAGGAAAGGTAACTGTTTCTGAACGCGCCCTTGTTTCTTTTTCAATTGGATCAAAATATAGGGATGATGTATGGTGTGATGTAGTAGCTATGGATGCATGTCATTTGTTGTTGGGACGACCCTGGTAATTTGATAAGAGGGTGGTTCATGACGGATGGGCCAATACTTATAGCTTTGTAGCAGATGGGACCACAATTACACTCGTACCCAGTAAGCTGGTAGACGTGAAACTCGTTTCGGTCGGTACGAGTAAGAGTTTGTTGTCACTAGCCCAGTTTAATGAAGAATTACAGGGGAGTGAGACGGTATTTGTGTTGTTTGGAAAAACGGTCATTGGAAAGAAACGAGTGAGGCAATCTGAGCTTGTATTGCTTGTAGCCACAGAATTCCTTCCCTAGTGATTCCAGGATGAACTACTTGAGGGACTCCCGCCCTCCGTGACATACAACACCATATAGACCTGGTTCCCGGAGCGACACTACCTAATAAGCCTCACTACAGGATGAGCCCTAGTGTGCATGAAGAGCTACGGAGGCAGGTAGAAGAGTTGTTGGCTAAGGGACAGATTTCAGAGAGTATGAGTCCATGTGCTGTACCTGCCTTGTTGACACCAAAAAAAGATGGGACTTGGCGTATGTGTGTTGACAGTAGGGCCATCAAAAAGATTACTGTCAGGTACCGATTCCCGGTTCCGAGGCTAGATGATTTACTAGATCAGATCAACGGGGCTATTATCTTTACAAAGCTAGATTTGAAGAGCAGGTATTACCAGATTCGAGTTCGGCCTGGGGACGAATGGAAAACAACATTTAAGACTCGAGAGGGGTTGTATGAGTGGCTTGTAATGCCCTTCGGATTGTCTAATGCGCCGAGCACCTTCATGCGAGTGATGAACCAGTTACTCAGTTACTGCGACCCTTCATTGGTAAATTCGTAGTGGTTTACTTCGATGACATCCTAATATACAGCAGCAACCCTGAAGAACACTTGCAGCACGTGCGGGAAGTTCTAACTATGCTTCGGCAAGAACAGTTTTATATAGCAACGCAGAAGTTTGTGTTTATGGCTTCGTTTGTGTTATTCTTGGGTTATGTGGTTTCAGCCAAAGGGTTGTAGGTTGATGAGGCGAAAGTGCAATGCAATGGCTGTAATTGGCCCCGACCAACCACCATCACTGAGGTTCGAAGTTTTCATGGTTTGGCCTCCTTTTACAGGCATTTTATTCCCCACTTCAGTAGTATTATGGCACCGGTGACTAAATGCATGAAGGGCAATAAGTTTCAATGGACAGATGAAGCAAAGGAGGCATTTCAACTAATTAAGGAACGCTCACCACTCGCACTCCATTCTAGTGTTACCAGATTCTCGCACAACCTGAGCTACACACCGATGCTTCAAAGGTTAGGATTAGAGCATTGTCGAGTCGGCGACCGTAAAGATACTTGCTGAGAAATTATCAGGCGCTAAGACTCACTACAGCACTTATGATGTCGAGTTCTACGCAATGGTACAGGCTATCAAACACTGGAGGCATTACCTGTTCCATCGCGAGTTCGTCCTGTACACTGATCATGACCGCTGAGACACCTTCATCGATGGACAAGGTCTCTCCACGATATGCACGACGGGTTGCCTTACTCGAAAAATTCACATTTTTTGTTAAGCACAAAATCGTGTCGCAGATGCTTTGAGTCGCAGATGCAACTTTCTGGTTACCATGAGGGTTTAAGTGCCAGAATTCGACTCCTTCCGTGAATTAGTCGCCGCCGACTGCATTGTGAATAAAGATTTCAACGCATGAAGATGGCCGCTAATCTAATCTCTATCAGTAT
>CM028383.1:33727643-33910047 GCA_013146195.2 Codonopsis lanceolata
GATGCCGACTATGTTGCCAACCGATAGAAAGAGCACTAGTGGAACTTTCAATTTCTAGGAGACGTACTTGTCTCCCGGGCTAGCAAGAAACAAGCATCGGCCAACCCCACTAACCGGCTTAATACATACTGCCGGTACGCCGCCGTCATTAACCGCTTTGGATCAAACAACGCTGGTGGACTACGATATCAAAGCAATAGACGCCCAATCACGTGTGATAACACCTCGCAATCTCTATCACATACAATCCCGTGATGCACTCCAAAACGGCATATCGATGTTCGAGCATCACTTTCTAAGGGACAACGAAAAAAGAGAAACATTAGCATGAAGTATATTTCAACCGACAATCAACCTGCGCATCTTCACCAAAGCTCTAGAAGACAGTTTGCTTATCTAAGGAGAGCTTGGTATGCTGGACTTGACTATTAAATTTAATCTAAAATTAATTTCATTATAATATTTTGAAAATTTCAAAATTAATTTTTCTTTAAGGCATTCTTGAAAATTTCTCTTGCTGCATTCTATTACTTTTAAAAATAAAATCCGATTTTTAAAGTCACCGAAAGAAAAGGTAAGCTTCCTAAACTTTAAGTTTTAGGGTCGTTTATGAAAATATGAGGGACCGATTTCAAATTGGTTGAGTAAATTTATGAAAAGGCATTTTTCTCTTTCTAAAAACCGCTATTCATTAAGTCTTGTCATCAAAAGCAGGCCTGACTTAATGACTTTTTCACAAGTATATATGACTGACTCAAGACGCCCTTTCTTTTTATAAACCCTCAACCGACAAAAAGCTCATTTCACCAAAACCGCTCTCATGCCTCTCTCTAAAAGCTTTTCTCTCTACGATTTTCTGCTTCCTTCTTCCCTGCTCGTTAGTCGATTCTCAAGCAGATTCACCTCATTTTCGCCTCTTCTCGCAAATCTTCGAATGGTAAGAAATTTCGAACCCTAACTCGCAATCTCCTGTAAGCTGTTATGCTCTCACATCCAGATTCACGCCATTATTGACTGCTCATGTTACTCCCTTGCTTCATATCTTTTAGACTTCCAAATTATAATCGCTCATTATCGGTAATATCTTCTTATAATTGTTCTCGAACCTGCCGATTTTAGTATTCGTGGTTATATTTGGCCCAGATGTGTACTTCATGTATTGTCCAAATTTCTAGGGCTTAATGCTTCGCTTTGTTTATATTTCGAGTCCTTGAATTTTTGCCCTAATTTTCTCGAAATGCTTTTAGGTCGAACTTCCTCCTCAGATCCGCTGCTCCCGAACAAAGCCAAGTCCATCTGTTGAAATTCCAACTCGCCTCAACCATGTATCACCCAGGATTGCATTGACGAACCATCTCTGCGTGCTTATGCCTCCGAGTTAAGATAGTGATCTACCTAAACTACCGGCATTCTCGCCATCGCTTATGCTGAGGATGAGGATTTGCCTATCCGCTAGTCAAGAATTCTACCGATGGCTAATGTAAATGAATCACTGTCTTTCCATCACAGCTAACCGGCCAACATCACTATCACTCCTCCCGATCGCCAAAATTATCTGCTGTGGAGTTCGATGGCCCTACCTCTCAAAGACTCAAAAGGCCACCGCCTCGTCCTACATGCTGGAGAATACTCCAAGGAGGTCAGCCGCTAAGATGAAGAGGACTTCTTGAAGACGACGATACTTCATCGCCATTTGTTTGATAAGAGTCTAATCTTCAAAAACGGCACCCACGACATAATGACCTCGATCACTGAGTACACATCTGCCGTCATTCTCAACATCGACTCAACTGCCTGATCCTCTTTGAGCCGCTGCAGATGTCAAGCCGAGCGTAAAGGCCTCTGGCAGCGCTTTGTCGCTTATCAAGACTCTTCTTGGTCAAACACGAAACTTCATACCCATATATTTGCTTTGAAGAAGAAGGTCCAAAATCTATTCATTCACCAAAGACCTTCATCATCAACTACCGAAATTGAAACGAGAAGAGAGTTAAGCAGGTCTTCACCCGCCGTCATCATCCATTCCTTGAACCTCCTCCACTTAAAGTTATCGAATCAATCCTAGACTACCGTGGATGCTCTCATCGCCAAGTACCGAGCAAGAAGCTATCCAAGGCTGGCCAAGGTCGCTCCACCAAGTTCTGGCTGATCTCGCTTCCCTCAACTCACAAAAGAAGAAGAAGATCTCTTTCCTCGGAGAGAGCCGGTCCCTAAAAAGAGGAAAGTTGCTTCCTCTTCACGCACTACCGCTGTCGCTGCCACGCCCATCCCTGGCCTCCTCACTAAAAAGGCGAAAGACCGCTGCTCCTTCGCTCCTACTCCGTGCCCGAAGAGGGCTGAACCGATCCTCAGCCCTCCGCGCAAAACAAACGCTGAACCCTCCGAACCTTTCATCCCTTTCGCCTCTTCCTCTCCTCCCATTACTTCTTCCTCCCTTCCCTTCATCTTCACTCATTGGGAGGGAGCCCACCTGAGCCCAATCCACCGCCTCCCTCCTCTCCTACTTCCCCTACTTCCTCTTCAACCCCTCGCCGCTCGTTGCTGAGGAGGAGCCTTCTTCACCGCCTCCTTCCAAAGAAGAAGAACGCAGACTTCAGAAGAAGTCCTGCTCCAACACCCTCTTCTCCACCCTCTCAACCCATAGACACTATCCCTTCTACACCATCTTCTCCGCCATCTTCTCCCGAACCTATCTCCACCATTCCCCCGACTCCTCACTCAGCCATCAGTACTCAGCTCTCACACACTCTTCTCCCTACCACCTCTCCTTCCTTCTCTATGCCCGATCACTTCTCTCCTCTTGCCCCTCACATATCTACTCTTCTTTACCAAACAACCTTTCTACCCGAGATCTTCCCTCCTATCTCTCAATACATCACCCCTATCTCTATCTCTTCTGACCTTTACCAGATTCTCTTTCCTTCCATCTCTTCTGCCACCCATTCCTTTCTGTTTGACTTCTCTTCTATTTCTGACCTTCTACCCTTCTACTTCCCTCCTAACTTCATCCATTCTACCCGACTATCCCTTTCCTTCCTACCTCTAGAAGCATCCTCTTCCTCTTCTCTGCTTCTCTTCTCCGCCAGCCTCTAGCCACCGACTGTATTGAAGTTGATTCCAAACCCTCTTCTCTCCACCTACAACCTCTCGCCAACCCCGCTTCATCTGCCTCTTCTCCAAACCCTGCTCATCATCCCTCCACAAGCCATATTTCCATTAACCTTAACCCTTCTCTACCTACCACCGCTGCTGATCCTGCCATTCTGGAGCTTCTTCGAGCAAACAACGACCAGCTTGCTCAGCTCAACAGGACGGTCTCCTCTATGGCCCAGCAGATTGATGTGCTCAGCTATGGCCTCAATGCTACTCATGCCACCATTTTTGACATCGGGAAGATTGTTGATCAACTAGTGAGTGACACGGCCAGGCCTTCACCACTCACAAGTGTTCCTCGGTTCAAGATCAACAAGTCGCCTGATAGGTATGTTGCACTCTCAAGAATCAAGATTCGTGGCCTCTTCAATGAACTCAAACCGGATGGCTCGAGCAATTCTTACCAAGGGAGGTTGTCGATTTCACAAATCTTCGCCTAGTCGAAGCAATGATACAAGGGCGACGTGTCAACAGAACAAATAGGGTTGGTGCCATCAGGGAGGAGAGAGCTACTCACTTCTTGAATCAAGCCCTGATTGAAGAACAGAACCGACTCCGAGAACGCCTAAATGACAGAATCAGAGTCTGGGTTGGAGACTACTTAGAACGAAGACGCACTCAGCCCAATCTATTCTGAATCTGTTGGTATTTAGTTCTGTATCTTTGTTCTTAAACTATGCTGTTTTGCCAAAACTTCTGCTGTTTAAACAGCTTGTTTAATCACAGATGTCTTAAGTATCTTTCAAAGTTTAAATTGATTTATCTTGATATTATCTGCTCTATTTAAACTTCGTGTTTAAATCTGTACATATTGCTTGCATGCTTATCTCATAGATTTAAACACTGCTTTACTTAGTACTTGATTTTAATGCTTTTCTCTTGTAAGTACTTAGTCTAGCAGCCATCTCTCTACTAAGGCTTCTGTTCTGAGAGGCATGTCTGCTCTTAATAAAAATCTTTTAGACATGTTATTATCTCAGTGCATGATTCAAAGTCTGCTAGTAGCTGAGATGATGACATCAACCAAATAGGAGGAGATTGTTGATTCCTAATTCTAGATTTAGTTGAGTCATCCTCCGATTCTATTGTACTGGCTAAAAGGTCTGCTGCATCGATTAGTGTGGCAACCTGCCTTAGAATCAATTTGTTTAGAACTGCTTGTGTTAGTCTAGGCGCTTTTGTTTTCAAAGCTTCTACAGGACCAGACTTTGAAGTTTGCTCAAAGCCTAAATCAAACTTGGTCAAATCACAAGATAATGACACGTGTACACCTATTTAGATATTTTCGAAAATATCTAGTCATTATGTCTTGATCAGATTTTCACTTTCAAGAAGTCAACTCTGCATGCTGACAACCGTCTGCATCAAGCTTTCAAAATCGAAGACGAAAGACATTACCCGCTTTTGGCTAAGAAGACTTTCCAAGCCGCAGAGCCCGCAATCCGAAAACTTTACTCAAATTGGGAATGTCTACTCGCACACACCGCATCTCGATGACCGAGGTCATTACATCTTCCAAAGCGCCGAATTGCATTCAATGCAAAGAACGTTGGACACAGCTCACCTCGATCCAACGGTCCAAAGATCTCTTCCTAGTATTTATTCAAGTCTTGAAGATCTCAAGAACAACTCTTGCGCATTAAAAACTCTCAAGCTCCATCTTCAACACTCAAGCATTCAACAGATAAAAGGACAAGGACTAACACTTCACCAAACTTTCAAGCTGCGATCCGCCATCTTAAATTGCCCTTTATTTAGTTTGTCTTTAAACTGTTCTTTAATTCTGCACGTGAAGAGAACAATTAATCATTGATTGTCTCTCTCACCTTTATACACTTGGTTAAAAACCCATTTTGTACACAATCCATTAGAGATCTAAATCATAAACCTAGTGGATAAACAAGTGCACTTTTAAAATCCAAAGCTAACCACTTTGGTAGTGGATGTAGTACTATTCACGCATTTAACCACTTCAAATTCTGCTTTGTTCGTCGCTGTTTATTACTCTTATCGATTGCTTAATGCTTACATGCATTCTCGCACTACCTTAACAAAGATTCCCGATAATTCATAATCTATTTTGTTTCCCGCCTAAACACTTCTATTTAAACCTCTCTAGAAATCATTAAGAAGTGTTTAAGAAAAGTTTTTAATAAAAACATAACTAGGCTATTCAACCCCCCCCCCCTTCTAGCCTAGATTGAGCCTATTTTTGGACCAACGGATAAAGTGTATGTCAATCCATATCCGAATCTGTTACCTGTTAACATATCCGATTAAATATCCGATCCGAAATATAAATATATGAATAAAAAACAATTAGAATATGAAAGGGAGGAAGTTCAAAAGACAACATGCATATATAATTGTGTATATTATGTATATATAATAAGAAATATGTTATTTTTGGATTGGATCGGATCTTTAACGGATCAGATATAGCTAAATCCATATCTGATCTGTTAATAAATAAATTATCGAATTTGGATCCGAGTTACTGGACACTTATACAAATCCATATCCGAAATTTCGGATCGGATTCGGACCAAAATCCGATCCATTAACAGCCTAAACCTGCTAACTTAAATACAATAGTCAAACATTGCATTTACTTTATGATTTCACTATCACTTGCAGATGTCTCCCACTATATTAAGTTTTCCTCCCATAAATGCAAATGTCTCCCACTATATTAAGTTTTCCTCCCATAAATGCCATTCATTTTCTGTTGATATTACTCATACATTTAATGCATGCTAATTTGGGCAACAACAAATTGCTAGACATTGCTAGACGTGATTGTTACATGTCTTAATTAAATAATCACAAAGTGGTAATGGAAAACTACTGTCATGATATAACACATTAGTTATTAATAATTCATTGTGTGGATTTAATATTATTATTACATGATTAATTTAATGAACATTATTAATTGAGCATTATTCAAAAATTTCTTAATATGGGACGCTTGAAAGTCACGTATTCTCACCTGTAATTAATCAACGACGTGATTATACATTAGACGTGATATAAATTATCATGACGAGTTCGATTCATTGTACAAAATTATTTGATGATATTGAAATTATTTGCCGAACTGAAATTATTTGCCGAGCTGAAATTATTTGCCGAACTGAAATTATATGTCAAGCTGAAAATATATGCCGAGGTGAAATTATTTGACGAACTAAAATTATTTGACGAACTGAAATTATTTGCCGAACTGAAATTATTTGCCGAGCTAAAATTGTTTGACGAGCGAAAATTATATACTGAGCAATAACATAACTTAATCGATTAGATGAAATATATATTACCTCGTCGGGTATGATTTATTGTACGCAACTATGATAGCATGCTTTAGCGCTCCCCGTAGCAAGTAGAAATATTTTCTTACAAGTTTAACAGCACTATCTCGATTAAACGAACATGAGCTCGTTAGCCTCGTCAACTTAAACATTATATTATTTAACTTTTATCGGCATAATGTAACAATTAAATATGACTCGAGCTCCCATAATTATGAGAAACATAACATGCAAATTGAAATTGATATGTGCCGAGCTTATATGATATTGAAATTATTTACCGAACTAAAATTATTTGCCGAGCTGAAATTATTTGTCGAACTGAAATTATTTGACGAACTAAAATTATTTGCCGAGATGAAAATATTTGCCGAACTGAAAATTATTTGACGAACTGAAATCATTTGTCAAGCTAAAATTTTGTGATGAGCTGAAGTTGTACGACAAGTATGATTTAATATACGCAACTATTTGACAATTTTATGTGATAACATGTTCCGACATAACGAGTAAAATATTTTCTAACAAATTGGACTACATTATTTTGATGAAGCGCACACGAGCTCGTTAGCCTCGTCAACTTAAATATTATATTATTTAACTTTTATCGGTGTAGCGTGACAATTAAATGTGATTCGAGCTCCTCTACTTATAAGAAACATAACATGCAAATTTAAATAGATTTATGCCGAGCTAACTACTTGTCCACCATACCAAATTCATCGCATAAAGCTCGCAAATTATTGGTTCAATGTTACTAGCTCGAAATAACATGCTTAGTCCACCTATCATATGTTAGCACGACACATGTATTTTCATGCTTCACACTCAAATACTTACATCTTAAAAATTCATCGTATCTTTTAATAGCGCGACGTGTCGCCGCAATAATTGTTTCATATTCTCGCATAATAGGTCCATATTCAAACAATCTTCTCTTATGTGATCAATATGCTTGGACTATGACAAACACTGTATGACGAAAACGTGATTTTTGCCTATACAAAGATGCTCCTAAAACTTTCAGAGGTATAGCCTCGGCAACCACGATCAATAACACAAGTTGTTCCTCTACAATCTATTACACGATTATTTACAAGGTTACAAGCCTACCTCGCCTCACCGATATCACATTTTAGGTCATGCTCCCACATTTTTACTACTCGCGGTTAATAACAATCATTAACTGGGGGGCTGGTACTGAGGCATGAAGGAAACACAGATCTTTATTACTTCTCGATCTACATATACGTTTTTACGCTTAAGAAGTTGGGCGCTATCACTACCACTGATGAGAGATCCTACAGCATATTTGTTTATATGGCAAGGACCCACGAGCTCGAGCCTCAGATTATGCTCGCGCTGCCGAGATTCATATTATTATTATTCACGTGCCTACGCACACCACGCCGCGCTGAGCTCGAGCTCGATTATGCTTTCGTGAAGCCATATTATTATTATTCACGAGCTCGAGCTCGATATATTATTATTATTCACGTGTTCACAGACGCCACGCCGCGCTTAGCTCGAGCTCGATTATGAAGCCATACTATTATTATTCACGTGCTCCGCAGGCCGCCGAGGTCGAGCCATATTATTATTATTCACGTGCACGCCACGCTTCGCGCTGCAGCTCGAGCTCCCCGAAGCTTCATACTATTATTATTCACGTGCCCGCACGCCACGCCGCGCTGCAGCTCGAGCTCAGTTATGCCAAGGCCGCCGAAGCTTTATATTGTTATTATTCACGTGCCCATACACGCCACGCTCGCGACAAAGCTCAAACTTCAGATTATGCTCGTGCTAAAGCCTGAGCCTCAGATTATTATTTCTCACGTCCGAGCACACTACGGTCGCGCCTATGCCTCGAAGTTGCGGATTATATTTCATACATGTGCACGCCGAGCTTTACATTATGCTCCCCACTCGAAGTTTACTCGTGGCCGAGCTCTACCTTGTCCTCCCGTCAAGTCTACTCAATCGAGTTGTACACCGCGCCTACCGCGCTTATGATCTTCATATTGTGCTCCAAATGATCACATTTACACTCTAAGCACGAACTTCTACGAGTGTTTAGCACGTTACGCTCCACTAGCGCCATCATGCTTTCGCACCATTTGCGGCTACGCCGACATGAGCTATATATCTCACCTGTGTCGACACGTACATTTTTCTTGGCACCTTGCGGTTCAAGGTCACTTTATTTTGAGTCTCTAATGCCTCATACCTATTTTCCTCCTTGTCTGCCGAGGTGAGACCTATTGGCCTCCTCGCTTGCCAAGGAGAGACCTGGCCTCCTCGCTTGCCAAGGAGAGGCCTATTGTGCTCTAATGCCTCATACTTATCCTCCTCGCCAAGCCGAGGAGAGGCCATGCTCTAATGCCTCATACCTATTTGCCTCCTCGACGCCGAGAGAGGCCGTGCCTCATATATATCCTCCTCGCCAAACCGAGGAGAGGTCAGGCTCTAATGCCTCTAAATACCTATTGCATCCACATGAGCATTTCATACATATTTACAAGTTACTGAATACATGCATCCTCCATTCATCATTGCATAAACATAAAAACATGCTCATATTGCCTCTCTCAGTACCTTGCGGTTCAAGGTCACTTTCTTACAGTGCCTTGCGGTTTATGGCCTTATGGCTCGCTTTCTTGAAGACCCTTGTCTCCCTGAGGATAAATCTTATTATGACCTTATGGCTCGATTCTCTTGAAGGTCCTCGTCACGCCGAGGATAAATCTTATTATGGCCTTATGGCTCGATTCTCTTGAAGGTCCTCGCCACCCCGAGGATAAATCTTATTATGGCCTTATGGCTCGATTCTCTTGAAGGTCCTCGCCACGCTGATGATAAATTTTATTATGGCCTTATGCCGAAGACTACATATCTTATTTTCATACCTATACTTGCCGGTCGAGGTCTAATTCGCCAATCAAGGATCAATTATACACAAAGTTCACCCGCCAAGGTTCAAAAGTCAACTACATAAACTCTTCTGGAATTCAAAGCAAAATCTCAAAACCCTCAGCATCACAAGAAAAAACTGCAAACAGATTATACTCCTTACCCTCAATGTCAGCCTCGATGGATAAGGAGTAGGGGGCTACTGAAGTGCACCAAAATATAGGGCCCGAACAGGTAGCCCAAAAGAGTACCCAAAAAAACATACTTAGAATAATGGGCCAAGTCCATACCCAAAAAGAGGTCCAAGCCCGTACCCAAAGAAGGGCTCAAGCCCAATTGGGCGAAGGAAGCCCAAGATTTGAAGATAACTTTTATTATAAATAGGAGGAAACTTCCTCCTTGAGAGAAAGGTGACAACTTTCCTAACAAAGAGCAGGAGCAGCTCTCCCTCTCCCTCACGGTTACAAATTAAGATACATACACTCCATTTTATTTACTATCTATGATATACAACATATACTGATTATCACACCGGAGGGTTTTGGGGTACACCCCCACCCACTCACGGTGTTTTATTTTACCGATATCACAAGCCAGATATCCTACCGCGACAACCATCAAACGGACGACGACTCCGGCGACCCCGACATTACATCACCTTCGGCACCCCAGACACGACACGACAAGATCACCACATTTTTGACGTGATTAGTATGTATTTTATATAAAATATTAATACATAAAATAACAAGTATAATCAATTTACCATTTTTTGAACTATTACAAGAATTTTTGTTTGAAGCCTAACGCAATGCCATTTCGCGAAGAGAAATAAGAAGGATATCTAATAAATTCGATGCTCAAAAGTTTTACTTTTGAAGGGAAAGCTTAAAATCAATTAGGAAAAAAGCACTAAGAAAAGGTTTCTTTCCAATTTTCGTTTGAGTATTAATGTATCTAAAAAAAACATCATACCAGGGGTGCTGAAGGTAGTGGTGAATGTGGGTCGTTGGAGTTGCCATCCCGACGGTCATGTCCATCATGGGTTATAGGTTAGGCGTGTCATCCCACCAATTTTTTCCCGTAATTAATAATAAAAACACAAAAAATTGTCACAATTCAATAAAAAAATTATATTTTCTAAATAGTATTTTTTTTTTTTTAACAACATTCTCTAATGTAAAAGGAGAAATAAAAAACCATTTTATCATAACTCTTTTTATATGTTATTGGAAAAAAAATCATAAATATTGCTGTAAAACTATCTTATTCTGACATATATTGTTGTTGTAAGTGCCACTTTTTAACGAATTATAATTTATTTATATTTCAGATATCAAATAATCTCACGTTTTAAGCAAAAATGATTTATACTTATAGTTTCAAACACATAACTTGTGTTATTTGGAACTTTCAAATGACGAGCTAAACCGTCCCACCTCAATCCACTTAACATAGTGAATTCATATTTTTTTAATTCAACCCACCACTTTAGGTGATGGAAAGAGCTAATCAAATTAGCCTAACCCATTTTGAGAACTCTACTTCTAATAAGTATTTGGCAAGTACGAACAAATGTTTATATGAAAATGTTTGGCCTGTATCAGTGCCACCTCTCTATCACCATTTGTTTTTAGGCAAAGCTCCACGATCTATGCCTAACTAAAGAAGCCAAGTGGCTGAAGCCTGCTCATTTAAGGGCTTACGAGACTGCCTCTGGGCTAAAAAGGACAAAGGAATCAATGAATCAATACATTAAGGCCGAGTGATTAGTGATTAGTGATTAGTGATTAATGATTTAATGAGGGTGTATATAGTCATTTCATTTTTTGGTCACCAAAACTAAAAGCATCTCATCTACCATACAATTTACTAAGGGTAGAATCGGAACGGGACCCATCACGATACCTTTTATCCCGATCTCGTTCTGATAGATGTCGGGATTTAATTTTCTTCCTGATTCCGTTTTCGATAAGTGTCGGGACCCGACGAATCGAGATCCCGACAGTTCGGGATATAAAAATCTCGTAATCTCGACTATAATATTTTTAAAATGTCTCAATCATAATTAAGATTTCAAACTGTATAATTACAAAGTATGCTTGAATATTTACTTAATGGTAAATATTGTTGAATCTCTCATTATGAACAAAATACACCCTCACTTATAAGAGAAGAACTACACTAAGTGCAGAAATATGATAGACAAAAAAACCACAATATTAATTATGAAAATAAATTTAACAAATATCATTAAGTAATTTTAACAAACAAAAAATAGATATTGTTTAACACTCGCCATATTTATAAAAAAAATTAAAAAAATAAAAAAAAATAGTCGGGACGGGTCGGGATTCGGGAATTCCGACGGGATTGATAGTCAGGACGGGTCGGAAATCCCGACAGGATTGATTAGTATCCCGAATACCGTCCCGAAATATGTCGGGACGGGAAAAATCCCGACAAAATCGGGATCGGGAAATATCGAGACGATATCGGGTCGGGCATCGGAACGGATCGGGAAAAATAGGACTTTTGCCGGCCCTACAATTTACATCTTCATGTGCAATAAAATAAATGAAAGTATGTGTCATCGCTAAATCGTATTGTTTGGTGACAAGATAAAAAAACACTATATTGTGAAGAAAATCACAAATTGCATACGTTTTTATTGAAGGGTTTGTTTAGTAATTATGTAAGAATAAATAATATTATTAATCTTGATATTATTAATGTTTTTGTTATTAATCTTCAATTGTATATTAAGGATAATTTTGAGATTAATCCTAATTTTTTTTAGTGATGGTATTAATAATACCACATTTTTCTTTGATATTATTAAAGATTATCCGGGTTACTCGTACAATTAGTCCAATCCTACTTATCAAAGGGCACGAAAAAATTTTGAGTTGCCAATTGCGTGAGGCTAAAAAATTGCTCGCAAGAATCAAGATTATCTTATCCCAATCCACCAGATGAGGTTGTCAAGCTACGTGGAGTGCATCTTCTGGTTACTTAATACAAGTCGTATTAAAATATATGTTTGATCCAACTCACATTTTAATAAATAATCTTTAAATTGTTTTAAATAGTAGGATAGTGTACCTTTTTTCAAAGATATCCATGTAAAGATAAAATCTACCTATTACGATAAAAACCAAATTAAGGGAGGAGCAGGTTTCTGTAAGATCGTTTTGTGTATCTTAGTTTGGAAGACGAAGCTTTACTTTTTACAGATCTACCCATTAACATACGATAGATCGGATAAAAAAGATCCGTTTTACACAAGTATTTACCTTAAAGGGATAAATTTGTAACTTTTAAAAATGAGTAATACTAGAACTACTCAATATGTATTCAAATTTATGCACCAAATGATGTGGTATCATATGTGTTACATAATTTTTTTAATTTATAGTGAAGCTCATAAAATATCAAATATGATGACACATTGAAAACTACATAATTTAGTGCACAAATTTGAATACACATTAAGTGACTCTAGCATTATTCTTTAAAAATACTCTGTTCCAATTTCCATATAGTCAATCTAGCTCAACTGACACTGTTCACTTCTCCTAACATATCCTTCTAATAACTAAACTTTTCAAACATAAATACTATAAGTGGAACAGATAGAGTAAAAACAATTAGAAATTAGACATTTAAGAGTCGTTTGGTAACTCTATTTAAAGCCATATATGATTGATAAACTGGATTTTAGATGGTTAGTACACAATATAAGTGGTTTTCATAAATAATCCACATTATCCGAATAAGACCTCTATTCCCTAGTTAATCATACCAAGGGAGAGAATGATATTGAACCGGAACTACTATCTTAAGATTCAACTTAGTTTATAAAAAAAAAAGGAAAGAATGATATTGTTAACACCTTGAGTAAAAAACTAAGAAATTAACGTCCTTAATTTCAAAATTACACCCGATATATAGTAACCAGATTAATAACAAAAACGCTAATAATATTTACATTAATAATAATAATTATCCCTACATGCTACCAAACAAGCCCTTGGCCTTAGCACCATTAAGAGATAGAGAGCAAGAGTAACATAGAGAAGTGATTGGAATCAAACTAAAGATACACTGTACAATCTGTAATAGTGAGAGTACAGAGTTGGTTTGAATCCGACTCTCATACAGCGGTAAGTGGAAAATTCCCTTCTTGAATGGGCATCGATATTGATATTTGGCCCCATCAAGATACACCACTAACCGAATTCAGTTTCGATTTACCTTTTTTTCAAGGATTTCATGATTGGACGTTCGAACGGTTTTAAACGACGGGAATATTGGGCGTCGCCGGCACTTTTTTGCTATGCACAATTGAATTAAACGGTAGACAACGGAGGCGCGTGATGTATCACGAGTGCTTGCAAACGGGAATGACGACGGGTTTAAACACTGGATTCCGACAGAATGGACAGGAGAAGTGGTTCCGGTGCATCTCCTTTTGCAGGCAGCTCGTGTGGAAAACGTGCTTGCATCGACTGAGTTGACTCACTACGTCTTGGTTCTCGTAATCAAGAGAACACACAAAGCAAGTTTCGTCGACTGATCGGTGCCTCCTTGCTCGTAGATCATCAAACCGAATAATCGGAAGATCAACAAACAAGCATGTTAGTTCTTCGGAGGAATCAACATGCCCATGGCTCGTGCTGAAACTTTGAACGAATTTGAGGAGGTCCTTTTGGATTCGAAGAACTGGAATCAACATTATGAACGAAAATATGACTATTGGATCGACTGAAACACCGCATATCATCATTTTCTCCCTCAGTTTGAATTTGGTTTAATTGTTGCAATGTGAAGGATGAACAAGCCGGATGTCGTTTATATAAGGGTGTTTTTTGCCTTGAAAGGTAAATGGTGGGGCCCATTGTCCTCCTAATCCCATCTAAATCCTCTCTCTCTCTCGTTGCCTGTTTTGGCTAAACCGTGTCTCAGTCGTCTAAGTAAAGCAATAAATTAAAAAATAAATACAATACATTAAAAAGGGAAAGAATATAAATGGAAGTCAAGAAGAAAAAGTACAAAAAAGAATGAAAATAGTCCCTCCGCATAAATGAAGAATTTTTTTTTTCTTTATAGGCATTCTAAAAAAAATAGTATTTTCTATTTTTAAAAAATTACTTATATTAGTTTATCATTAATTTGATTTTTTATTTTAATCGATGTGATCACTCGAACAAAGACATCTATTTATAATAGATTCAATTATTTGTGTGACATTAAACAAGACAATTATTTAAAAACAAAGGGCATAAGATTTACTGATATAGTCTCTTTTTTCCAAAAGGGTGTTCAGTTTAACTCTGTATATAAATTAATAAAAAACTAATTAGTTCACTATAAATATTATAATAATGTGTATTTGTCAAAGATGCACATGTAAGAATACGGTCATCAATTAAAATAAAAATTAAATGAAGAATAAAATGGTAAAAATAAATTTTTTAAAAGAAATAATTAAAAAGTGAACAATTATTTTTTGTAATGGCCTGACAAAATGAATATCTCATTTTTAAGAAAGGAAAAGAGTATTGAATTTTTTGTCATAATTTTATACTTTGATAGCTAAATAAAAGTAAGGTGGATATCAATTTCGAAGAATCGTGCAGTTTGGCTCAGTATATAAATTTAAGAAAATAATTAATTTCATTATTATATTGGTAAAATATATATTACCAGTTTACCACTGTCTTAAAATTATTATTTGGTTTGATCCTACGTATAGAATAATGAAAAATAATTGACTTGAATATTAATATTGGTTTGATGTGTAGTTTTCTTTACAACTCATCTGGATATGACTCAGAATTAAAATATAATGAAAAAATAAAGATAAAGTTATAAAAATGTTATTCTAAAAAAAGTTTTAAATAAAACAATTGTATTAGGGACGAACGAAAAAAAAGGCAGAACAATAATTTTGGGACAGAATGTATATTTTTCTTTCAAAATCCTTCATGCTACTCATA
This sequence comes from Codonopsis lanceolata, assembly GCA_013146195.2. Classification (NCBI taxonomy): domain Eukaryota; kingdom Viridiplantae; phylum Streptophyta; class Magnoliopsida; order Asterales; family Campanulaceae; genus Codonopsis; species Codonopsis lanceolata. The sequence goes on from CM028383.1 coordinate 33,743,020, forward strand.
ATTAAAGTATAAAGAAAAAAGTAAGGACAAAATGATAAAAATATTTTTCTTAAAAAAATTTATAAACAAGACAATTTTTTAGGATAGATGAAAAATGAAATGATGAAATGCGGGTAGGTCCACTTTGAACAATTTTCAACCGCTTTACTCTTTATATATTTTATAAATCGGAAAAATGCACTTTTACAATGAAATGACGACTATACCTTTAATAAAATGAGCATGCACGCACAAAGTAATCGATTTATACATCATGATATACATAATCATGTATCGCTTGTCAAAATCATGGTTTGTAATTCAAAATCATCGTGATTAAATTATGAAACTCTCATTTTCCATTACATTGTGATGCATCGCGATTTAAAATTAATGCATCGCAATTTAAAAAAGTCTTTTAGAATCAACAAGTTTGTATTTAAGCATTTCATCGACCAGTTTGCATTCATAGCAACACATAGAAAAATAAAAATTCGAATAACACAAAGAAAAACAAAAAAAAGTAAATAGTGATTGTAAAAGACGATCGGTTCATCTTAATAGAATGAATAGTTATCCTGTAAGACCGTCTTACGGATCTTAATTCGTAAAACGAAGCATCACTCTTTCACAACCTAATCTACCAACACACAATGGGTCGAATCAATAAGATTCGTTTTATACAAAATACTTAAAACCATCTTACCTAAAAAAAATTGCCAAATAGAATTGAGGCCATAACATTGCAAAACCACTTCCATCTGAGTGAGTTGCAAAAACAACCATGTCCTATTTCACGTATTACAAATTTAACCTCGTGTTTCTAATTTTGAAAATTAAAACCTCCACCTATTTTTTTCTTTTCAATTTAAACATTTCGTCTGTTAGGCGTTAAAAGAGATGATGGAAAGCTGAGTCAGCTGTTTGCGTACGACGTGACTGTGGTGGGAGAAATCATTCCATAACAAACCCTATACAAACAGTTATTTTCCAAATTGAACTTTTTTTCTTATTTATAAAATGAACAAAAATTCAATTAAATTCAACACTTTCAATTTACTCATCATGAATACATCAGTTCATTGTTATTGTGGGAGAATATATGTTCGAAGAACAACAACGACATATGAAAACTTAGGGAGAATGTTATTAGGTTGCCAACAATTTGGGATACGTCAATGTATAATTCATTTTAATTTTTTTATATGTCTTTAATTTTATTTGTGATTATTTTTCAGTAAATATAAATTTATATGTATAAAAATAAAAATAAAAATAAATAAAATTATTTATACTGAAAATTTATTTTTAATTTTTAATTATTTATCAGTATCAATATTTATTATACAAATCTAAAATCAAAAAAATTACTATTAAATTCAACATTTTCATTTTACTTCATCATGAATATATCAATTTATTATCATTGTGAGAGAATATTTGTTCTAAGGACAGAAACGACACATCAAAATTTAAGGAGAAGGTTCTTATGTTGTCAACGATTTTGGGGTACATCATTATATCAATAATTTTAAATTTTTTTATCAGTCTTTATTTTTATTTTTGTGATAACTATTCGGTAAATATAATTTTATATGTAGAAGAAAAATAAAAAAATTATTTATATTGACAGTTTATTTTTAATTTTGTGATTATTTGTCAGTATCATTATTTATTATGCAAATCTAAAATCAAAAAATTACAATTAAATTCAACACTTTCATTTTTACTCACCATAAATACATCAGTTTATTGTCATTATGAGAGAATATTTGTTCTGATGAAAGAAAGGACGTATCAAAATTTAGGGGAGAAGATTTGTTGGTTGTCAACGATTTTGGGGTACGTCCATGTATAAATAATATCAACTTTTTTATCACTATTTTTTTTATTATTTGTCGGTATAAATAATTTTAATGTATAAAAATAAAAATGAAAATAAATTAAAATTATTTATGCTGGCTGTTTATTTTTATATAATAAATATTGATACTGACAAATAATCACTAAAAAATAAATTGTCAGTATAAATAATTTTAATTTATGTGAAAAATAATCACAAAAATTAAAATAAATATTGATAAAAAAAATTAAACTATTTATACATTGATGTATTTCATATTGTTAACAACATAAGAACATTCTCCCTAAATGTTGATCTTTCTTTGTTGTCTTTAAAACAAATATTATTCCACAATAAAAATAAACTGATGTATTCATGATGTAAATGAAAGTGTTGAAATTTGAAAGTATTGAATTTAATTGAATTTTTTTTGATTTTCTAAATGAGAAAAAAGTTTGTTTGTACAAAGTTTGTTATGAAACAAATTCACTCACGTCCATAATTTCAAGTCCCACAAAGGAATAGCTTTCACAGTAGAAAGGCTATAAATGCCCAATCGAGGCAATATTTTCTTAGCCGCTTATTCATGCCTCTTCTAAGTGGTTATTTGGTGGAACGTTTTGATCAAAACGTTGGTAAAAAAATATAGTATTTTTTCTTAAAAGTGTTTCAATGCAGCGTTTTAAAAATATGCGGCATTTTAAAAATGTATTACGTTTACAATTATTTTGTTTATAAAAATAATGTTTTAAAATATTTTTTCAAACATGTTTACAAGAAAAAAAATTACGTTTTTAAAATAATATGTTTTAAAAACGTTGCGTTTAGAAAAAGCTGCGTTTTCAAAGCGATACGCCAGACGAGACCTTAATAGCCGCTGATTCATGCCATAAATCCTGCTTAATTTGCTTTTGCAACCGATGGCATTTTTTTGAAATGGAATATAGATCTGCCCCATATGTATTTGATTTTTTCTTCCATCATATTGAATTTTTTTTAATTAAAAAAAATATAACTAAAGTGGTTGGAAACTTTAACAAAGTCTACTGGGCCACAATTTTTCTAAACAAAATATGATAATAATTTAGAGACAAGATTAATAATCTTAAATGAGATAAAAACAAAAACAAGGTAGTAAATAATGGTGATGATACATAAATATCATCATTCCGGTGTCATTGTCGTACGTCAATCTGTCCGATGATCATCGTCGTTTGAACCAAATATCTGATTATGTATAAATCTGAAACCACCATGAGAGAAAATATCCCACCAAAACCTCAGCGTTATTTATAAACGGTAAGAGTTATTTATACTTAAAAGATTAGATTTGACTTGTCAACCACCATTGATGAGACTCACAGCCTTCAATTTTTATGTGTATAGTACAGTACTACAGTATTCCCTCCGTCTCTAATTTATTGTCCTGATTGACCCGATGCACCGTTTAAGAAAACCTATTTGATTGGATTATTAATATTGATTTAATGTGTAGTTTCCTTTAAAGTCCATGTGTATGTACCCATAATTAAAGTAGGGTGAAAAAGTAAAGGTAAAGTGGTAAAAGTGATGTTCTAAAAAGATAAGTTTCAAAGTGAACAATTATTTTAGAACGGACTAAAAAAGAAAAGAAGACGATAATTTAGGGACGGAGGAAGTATATTGAATCATTTTAGTAGATAACGTCTCTTCAAATGGTAAAGTATCTAGAAGGTAAAGTCTCCTGTCAGGTGAAGCTTATCTAGAAGCGTTAGCACATGACCATGTTCGTCCTCTTCCTTGTTGGCTATTATGAATTACGCATAACACGTCCACTTTAAGAAGTCTAGAAGATCTTGAAATCAGCTACGTGGCGGCTAACCAGACTAGGACCCTCTCCAATTAATCAATTATTGTCCGAACAGTTTTTTTTTTTTCCACAAATAGTCCAAACATAGCTGAAATTGAAAACTTAAAATCTTCTTTTGCACATTGACGTGAGGCTGTCAGACTGTGAGCTTGTCCTGATGAGTGTGAAGTTCCATTATTGATTCTTTTGCTTTGGCCTAATGATAAATTAGATCGGTATATGTAAAAGAAAATATTATTAATCTTGTGTCTTAGTCAAATATGATAATTATTTATAAACTGATGAAATATCACATTTCCCTCTGTTTTACTTAATTATGTTTGAAAATTTTAATAATTAAATGATACATATAAATATTTTTACAGTAATTATGCAAATGCTTATGCATAGTCAAGAGACCCGTATTTGTAACTCTTATATACATACTTAAAAAAATCATTTTAGATAATTGATGAACTTTTTGAAAATGTGTGAAATTAACAAATATTTCTTGCAACATCACTTGCTAAATGCATCAAAAAAATATTTATTAATTAATTGAAAAACATAGGTATTTAATACAACACCTATAAAATAATTAATACATAACTTTTTGAAAAAAACTTTACCAATTTACTCTTTGTTCAATTTATAATTAAATGAAAAAAAATATTAGTGGTAGAGGTTGGCGGGAGGTGGTAGGGCTAGAGGGAAGTTGGTTTTTAATTAAATGAAAAAAAAACTATTTTGTTAATTTCTGGGCACAGATGGTGGTGGAGGCTAGGCGAGCTAGGGGAGGGGTAGGAGGTTGGCTGGGGTGTGGGCTAGTGTGGGAGGGACTAGGGGGAGGCCCAGTTCGTGTGGGAAGGGTGGGGGAGGGACTGGGTGAGGGGTAGGCGGGTGGGATGGGGTTAGGGGAGGGACTGGGCTTGGGCCAAGTAGTGTGGGAGGGCTGGGGGAGTCGGTGGGGCTAGGCAGGCAGTTGGACGATCGGTGGTGATTCGGTGGACGGTCGGTGGTGGTTCGGTGGCAGTGTTTAAATCTTTTTTTGTTTTATTTTTGTTAAGGTAATATGATATTTTTATAACAAAAAATGTTGTATTAAATATTTTATAGGTGTTGTATTAAGTATTGTCCATTGAAAACTAAGAACACAAAACAAATTGGGAAAAGAACTTTGTGCATGACCCTTCACACTAGCATCTCTTTCCCAGGATACATTGTATTAAAGAGTGTTATAAAAATCGGCCTAAGCGCCGCCTAGGTGTTAGGCGCCACCCTGGCACCTAAAAATTTGGCAAATCAACGAAAAAATTGACTAGGTGGGCTAGGCGACCAACTGTTGATTTTTCCTATTTTTTTAGTTTTTTTAAAAAAATTGGCCCTAAATAATTTCATTTTGGGTTTTTAAAATAATAATAATAAATATCAATTTCAAATTATTAAATTATTTTTGTAAATTTTTAATTATCAACGAACCTATGGATAATTGAACTGTTGATTATTTTTGTAATATTTTGAACTTTAGATGATATTAAATTTCTTGTTTTACTTTTAAAATTTAACATCATAATGCAATTATTATTTTAAAATTATTAGGTGATATTTAGTATTAGTATATTTAAAAAAATTATGTTTAATAATTAGGTTATAATAAAAAATATATTAAAATCGGATATTATGTCTTATTTCTAGGTCCTGCCTAAACGCTTTAGGTGATAGACGCTGATCTGACGCCTAACGCTTAACGCATGTCTAACAAGTTTTAGAACCTTTGAGGAGTATTAAACATGAATTGATTTGAATTGTATGGGCCAAAGCAAAAATTAATTTCTTAAAGGAGATAATCATGGCACCTTCATTTCATTTCACTTTGAAAATGTACTCCTCTATTGTTTCGGTTGTTGTGTCGTACTCTAAGGGCAATGTCTCAAATTATAAATCAGACATTGTATTGATAAAAATTAAAAATATATTTCAAAGACTACCAAGTTACTAGTTACTAAAGTAACTCATTTGATCAAATTAAACCAAAACACAGGCCGACAAACCCAAAGATTGTAATGTCACATTGTCAAAAACAAAAACAAAATTGAAATAAAATTTTTAAATTTTTTTTGTGCAAAGTGTATCAAAGCAATTTTTTTTTATTTTGAATGAATATATATGTTTTTGGATGGAGCAAATAAATTCGTCAAGTTATCAACAAAAAGTCAAGCTATTGAATCTACTAATAAACCAAATCTTTGAGATTATAGATGGTGAGACTATCGCACATTGACCATCTTTTATTTATGTAATAATAATTGGAGCAAGTTCATAAGAATTTTTTATGAATGATTTTAAGATTTAAGAGTATTTTGAGAAAAATGAAAATGACAGTACCAGGGAAGGGAAGCGTGTTAGTCAAAATGTTACTAGTTGTCAAGAGATTTTTTCAAAAAAATAATAATTTTCTTTGGAATCCGAGGGTTGCGAACAGGTTCGTTGAATCAGTCGAATGCCCATTCGGTCACCAATTCAAACGAGATCATGTTCATCGCATCTGGACATGTCCGCCAGCACCCTTTCGGTCGGGTGTAACCGCTTGCACTGGTTCGAACTAAGGCTGCAAGCCTGCAACGCACCTATTTGGACTGTAACCGCTTGGGTTAGCAAAAGCTAACCCCTGCATGTGGCACTACTTGGTTTCTCTTTGGGGAACACTTCCTTAGGTGAACCTATTAATAAAGTACCTTAACGCTCTTTATTTTCCCAATGAGTGATATAACTTTTCATACTTACTTTATTCTTCAATTAACAAAATTAAGTTGTTTATTTTGAATATTAATATCTTATTCACACGTTATTTGTTTTGAGATAATAAATATATCAACTTAATATACTGAAAACGTTGATATCATATTTATAACTTATTTACATTTTTAATAAATGAATTTCATAAAAACTTGATCAATCATTGATCAAATATAAATTTAATGAAAACCAATTTCCAACATAATATATGCATAACATTAAAACCATTGCCATTATCTAAGTTAACCTGTACAAACTAGAAATGAGTCTAAAGAGTTAGCCTTAGCCTTAGCCTTAGCCTGTACTAATCTAATAAGAACAGAAAGTAGCTTGTCCAACTCTAATCCCTCATTGTACTAAGTTTAACGATCATAAGGCGATAAATGGAAAATTCAATATTTTGATTTATCCACTTTATTCAAGGATTTCGTCATAATTGAACGAACGGCCGCAGTCACGAGTGTTTGCAAGGGGAAGTGACGGCGGCTTTCATTACCCGATTCCAACAGAAAGGGCAAAGTGGTAATTATGATATATATTGATAAACAACTAGCCTATCGATGGATCGGATATGTATCGGATATAGGTAAATCTGAATCCGATCCGAAACTCTATATCACCGATCCGATCCGATCCGATCATCTAATAGATTAAGTTTATGTCAATCCATATCCGAATCCATTACCCGTTAACATATCCGATTAAATATCCAATTCGATCCGAAATATAAATATATGAATAAAAAACAATTAGAATATAAAAGGGAGGAAGATCAAAAGACAACATGTATATATAATTGTGTATATTATTTATATGTATAATAAGAAATATGTTATTTTTGGATCGGATCGGATCCTTAACAGATCGGATATAACTAAATACATATCCGATCCGTTAATAAATAAATTATCGGGTTTGGATTCAAATTCAGGTTATTGAACCAGTATATAAATCCATATCCGAAATTTTGAATCAAATTTGAACCAAAATCCGATCTATTGACAGGCCTATATACAACTCCTCCACCGTTTTACTACTATGTCTTCATTATCAAGCTGTGCATTTATTGAGTATAATGTAATAGTAATAACTAATAATGAAAGTCATTAACATGCTCGATGACTAAAGCATTGAGTAATGAATGTCTTTCACATGTTCGACGACTAAAGCATTTGAGTAGTGGAAGTCTTTCACATGTTTGTTATACTTCTACAAGTTCTACTCCACGAAATCATTGGGGTGGGTTAAGTTTTAGGGGCGTAAGTAGTAACATTCGATTTGTTTTGGTAAAATCGTAAATTGAAACACTATTGATTCTAAAATTTTACAAATCGAATTGAACAACACAATTTGGCTTAGTTTTATGATTTCAAATAAATAAATGTAATCAAATTATATAAACATAAAAAATAATATAATCATTCTTCCAATTAAACATATAGTTATTTTTCAAATAAGAATAATAACCAATCGTAGAACCGACATAAAAACAAACAAAAAGGATGTTAATGGTTAGTGTTTACCCTCCACAACTCTCTTATAATTCAGTACATGTTACAAATAAATACAAATAATGAAAGTTTGTAAAAAACAGCAAAGAAACAAACATAGTGTGTGTGTGACTAAGTGTAAAGTGTGATGCGTGAATGTGAATTAGAGTTTTGGCCCCTAAGGGTGGCCTAGTGGTAGGTATGGGGCTTCACAAAGTGTGAGGTCTCAGGTTCGATCTCTTCCCATACCCCCTTTAGGAGGAAAAAATAAATAAATAAAGTGAATTAGAGTTTTGTTACTTTGTTCTTTGATAGTTTTTTGAAAAAAATTTATAATTGTAATACCCCGATAATTTTAGTTAAAAATATTAACTTTTATTAATTAATTTTATTATTGTTTTAGACCTATTTAATTAATTATAACTTTTTGGTTTAATTAATTATGTTGAACTTATTTAATAACATATTAAATCAAGTTGGGCTTGACCCACTTTTGACTTAAATTTTTAATACAAAACTTTTCTTTATAAACCTAATTTTAATAAAGTTTTGGCTCAGTCAACTTTAGGACCCCATTAGGTTATGAAACTTAGGGTTTTATATAAATATGGTATTGAGAAAAAGAAAAATTTACAAACAATTGAGAAAGGAATTAGTGCGGTCGCCGAGAGACAAGGAAGAGCCGTCGCATCAACTTGTAACGTAATGATACAATTACATATTATATTAGAGTATAATGATTATTATATGGGTGTAATGATGACATACATATATATATATTTATATAGATAAATCATGTGTATAAGTTTGCACAATTTTTTGAGAGTTTGTGTACAGAAGGATTTTCAATGAATTGACATAATAATATAATAATAAGTGAATGGTAGTTTGTCTCATTTGTGTGTGAATGTGTGCATGTACAGTGTGTGTGTGTTGACAGTGTATGTGTGTGTATTTGGTGTGTGTGAGTTATATATATAAAGGGTAATGCTAGGGCCACTCTAATAACACTCAATTTTGGGTACCAAATGATGTGACATCTTATGTGTCATATTGTTAACGTAATTTTTTAACTTATAGTGGAGCCCATAAAATGCCAAATAAGATGACACATTGGAAACCACATCATTTGGTGCACAAATTCGAGTGCTCGTTGAGTGGCTCTAGCATTACTTATATATAAAATGCCTTTACAAACAGTGTGTGTGTGTGTGTGTGTGTGTGTGTGTGTTTTTTATGCGTGTACAGTGTGTGTTGGTCTATTTTATTTTTTTTATTTTATTTTTTTCAAAATTCAAAATAACTATGATTACTAATGCTATACATATTTTTTTTTTGAAAAACAACATTGTTAGTATGTAAGTTGAACTTTTGGCAAATGAAATTTTATAATGTTTTAATTAATATAAGTATTTTATAGTATCAACAAGTTGTATTTTATAAAGAAAATATATATTAATATTTTAAAACATTTGGTAAGGTACTTGTTGGAAGTTTTAATTTAAGTTAGTATTAAGTGTATGTTTAGGATATGTTAATTGTTGAGGATTATGATTTGGTATGAATGTAAAAATTAATTAGTAAAATAATATTAGTTAGTGACTTGTTACGTTGTAATTTTAGAATTTGATAAGCATGCTTAGGACGATCAATTGTGTTGCGGAATCATCTGTGCTAAGCATTTCGAGGTAAGAGATTATACCTTTTTAGGTCTCAAATCTTTTATGTACCGTTCGTTAGGTTTCCACTACTTCCTTGATATCGATATTTCTTGAAACGTACGCCGACTTTAAAACGACATTTGAATTCGAACTCCGTCGCTTACACTTCATTCGAACTCATGAATTGATTTTTCTGTTAATTCTCACATAATTATTAAATTTCATGTGAGATACCTTTAATATGAAAAGTATGATTTTTGGTGATTGAAAGGATTAAACCGAGGGATTGACCCTCGGCACAGAGACGCGAGGCCCCACTTAAAAAGCCACTAGTAACGAAGACAGGACCACTCGCCCCTAAGACAAACGCTTCAGCCTCGCCGAGATTATCCTCGGTTAATAACAATTTCAGCCTCGGCTAGCCTGAGGACCTCTAGTACCTTCGGCCTCGTCACCAAACCGGTCCCTTATGTCCTCGCCCTCGGCAATCAACACTCCACCACGAAACCACTCGGCTTCGGCTCTAAATCAATCATCATCCAGTCTGACAAAACTGCTTCCCTAGGTCCGAGAAAACCGCTGCACGCAACCACCGACTCCATGACAAGCGCACAGTTCACTTATTCCTGACGAAGACCTTCAACGCATTTAATGATTGCCGCTTTATGCTCCCCAATCGCTAGCCGCCACGTCGCCATAAACTTCATGTATAAATAAGAGAGCGCACATTTAAGGCAAGGATATGCAATTTCAGAGAGATCACAACTTCCTTATCACTGCCTCTTATCAAACACTTATCACGGCATATTTATTACCACCTTTCCACCGGAAACCTTACTCTCACACCGGAGGGTTCTAGTCGGGCCGCCCCGACTCCTTAACGGTGTTTGTTGTTTCACTTGTGCAGGTTAAGCGAAAGGAACGAACCAGCAATCGCCACATCATCCCCTCTCACACGTGGACGACAAGACAAGATCACCACAAAAAAAGCGTGATCAGTGATGCCTGATTTTGTAAAAGTATTTGATTACTTGAATTTCTACCATGATCACTAAGTTGAGTTTTATGACACTATGAATTATGATGCTTGTGAACGCCACTTGGTCAGTAACATGATTATCTGGATATACCAATGATCTATGAATTATGATATGTGAAGTTGATCTATAAACTATGCACTATGAACTATGATTTATGAATTGCTTACGTGATCATGGAAATCCTTGAGTAATCTGTTGTCATCAGCTGGTATGGGACGGTTGATGACAATTGGTTACTCGAGTTTACATGTTGCATTATTATCTTTCACTTGGAATCCTGAGTATATATCTGTGAGTAGTTTGTTATCTTCAACTGGTATGGGACGGTTAATGGCAGTAGGCTACTCGAGTCAATCGTTGACTATTTATCTTTATTTGGAATTCCGATATTCTGTTTGACATTTAAAAATAAAATTGCATCCGCTTATCGATTTTGAACACTTGATTCATCTCTGATTTGTTTCTGGTCAACTCCTCCTTAGTAATCGGAGGGGTAATATATGATCTTACTGAGCATTGTTCGCTCACTCTTTCATACTCTTCTTTCTCATGTAATGAGTAAGATTTATTAGATGATTTCGGTTTGAGTAGACCAAAATGACGATTTCCGATAATTATGGATCTAGTTTTTTTTTTATCGAATCACTTGATAGTACATTGAATAAATTATAGACTCATGTTAAGTATTGGATGAATTTTGTATTGAATTACTTTGAGTTATTTTTGACTTTAGTCAAGGATGTTTAAGATTTTATTAATATGAGATTTGAGACATTTATCATTTAAGTTATGATTATTAGTGACTTGGTCAAATTGTGGGACCGCGGTGTCGGTACCAAATTTGAGGACGTTACAATAATACTAAAAATTATAATTAACTAAAGAATTATAACATGTAACTTTATATATATATATATATATATATATATATATATATATATATATATATATATATATATATATATATATATATATATATATAAAAAAACAGCTAGTTAATTGATTAGAGTTATTCAGTGATTGATTAGGATCATTAACTTTTAATAACAAAAAATATCAATTATTAAACTCTAGAAAATTATGAACGAGAAAATGACTTAAACAATTCATAAAATAATTGATTAAATGATATTAATTATACAAATATAATTTGTTCCTTTCATCATGTTTTTTTCTTTATTTTTTTATTTTATTTATAATCTTTATTTTATTTGAGTACAATTTAATTAAAAAGATATATATTAATACGTTTAATGCACGGATGTAAAATTAATTATGACTTCGTTATCAAGCTGTGAATTTATTAAGTATAAATATAATAGTAATAATGAAAGTTATTAACATGCTCCATGACTAAAGCATTGAGTAATGAAAGTCTTTCACATGTTTCATGACTAAAGCATTTGCGTAGTGGAAATCTTTCACATGTTTGTTACTTCTACAAGTTCTACTCCACGAAATCATTGGGGTGGGTTAGGTTTTAGGGGCGTAAGTAGTTTCGTTCGATTTATTTTGGTAAAATCGCAAACTAAAACACTCTTTTGATTCTAAAATTTTACAAATCGAATCCAATTGTATGAAAATTTGAATTGAATCAAACCACACGATTTGGTTCAGTTTTATGGTTTTAAATTGTAAGGGTAAAATAGGATCGTCGTATTTTTCTCCATTAATTTTATTGTTGTGCCTTTTCTTAGTCCAAAAGTTATAGTAAGTAGTTATCATATTTAATATCTTTCTTGGTTCTAAAGTAATGATAAGTAATTACCATATTTAACCAGTTCTAAAAGCTCCCAAGAGTCCTTAATTAAATTGATAAAATCTTAAGATAGATTATTTGACTTAAATTATGAAACTATATTTGGAAACTAATTGATTTATTTTCTATTCATTTATTTCCTTGGAGTCTTTAGTTTTCCTATTTGTGTAGAACTCTACCTCAAATATCCTATAATACAATATAGCTCATAGTCGCACATGTACAATTGACTAAAGCTATTTAGGGGCTGAGATTGATTCCCTTTACTGAGATCCTACGGTCATTATCACTCCCCAAGTTCACATGTGTAAACGGCGGTTGAGCAACTACCCCCTATCTCTCTCAAACTCCCCCCACTATTCACGGTTGGTGGCCGCTAATCATTCCTCTACCAAACTCATGTCCCTTTTCTTTTTGATATTTTAATTAATTAATCAATTTTATGCAAAAAAAATTAAGTTTTGTAATTTGAAATATTTTTTTTTCTTTTTAAATGTTATCGTAATTAATTTAATCAATTTATTTTTTTGAAACTGAATCTCAATTTAATTTATGTCTAAGTTTTTAATATTTCTATTTTAATTTTTTTCTTTTTAATTGTTATCGTAATTAACTTAATCAATTTAATTTTTTTCTAGCCTGCAATTTCGTATACAAATAAATTTTAAAAAAATCGTAAGTTTTGTAATTTGAAATATTTTTTTTCTTTTTAACTGTTATCATAATTAACTTAGATAAATTATAAATAAATATTAATTAATTTCCACATTATCTGCTTCATTTATTGATAAATTCACAAACTGGTGTCGTGCCATCGGCACAGGCAAGAGGACTAGTATATATATAGTGTTGCTCGTGCAGAAGAAAAGTGAGCAGAGATACAAACATACAAACACAGAATAAAAAGAGAAACCTAGAGCTTTGCTGGATAACTGGGCAGCTTCGGATGCAGCTTCATCCCAAGCTACATCGCTGTTTTTGTTGTTTTCTTTCCTAAGTTGTTAGGAAACTTATTTTTTAATCTCACGTTTTCTATACCTTATTTTTGTGGGTTTTCCTCTCCAAACTTGTTGTCTTGTGACAGGTTTGGTATTTTGGTGATTTCACAATTTGTTTTGTTAAACTCATAATCATTTTTAGTGAAATCTTTTTGGTTATAAGGCTGGATCTACAAGTATAGCTTATAAATTGTTTGATAAGCATCTGTTTTATTACTGCTTTAATTAACATAAAGACTTCTGTTGTTTACGTTTTTTTATTTTCTAGTCGATGCACCTCCGGATTCAACTGCATCGACAGATTTTTTGAATCCTAGTTACTGTTGATCTTTCAATTGGTATCAGAGCCTCCTCTTGACGATACGAAAAGAAGATTCTGGTTGTAGTCATGATAGATTCTCAAAATGAGAATGTTATTCGACCTCCTCCCTTAACGAATATGAATTACTCAAATGAAAATGTTAAGGAATCTGATTTTGGTGAAAACTCAATGGCTCTTTTAACAACCAAGTTTTAAAATATTTTGAAAGCAAAGGGACAAAACAAATCTCTATCTTCTAACACCAAAATTGTTTTCATAACTGAGCCTAACAAGTTTGTTCTCAAAGAAAGTTCTTTTCAAACCCTTGAGAAACCTTTTACCAATCCTTTTGCTAAACAACCTACATCTATAGGTAAAAATATTGATTCTATTCAATGTAGAGCTTGTTAAGGTTTTGGTCATTATGCTAATCAATGTGCTAATACTTTGAGAAAGAATGGTTTGAATTTTTCTGTTACTCTGAGTGTCAGATGACGGTGATAACGAAGATCCAGGTGATTTCATCACTCTCACCGTAGTACATGTTCAGTCTAATCTTGCAAGTTTTTCGAGTGATGCAACTTCTAATGCAGCTGCATCGGACAGAAGCTGGGACGATTTTCTTTGCTTCAACTCTTTCATAACTGAAGATGCTCCAGAATCAGAATCAGAACTGATGGAAGCTTACAAGGAATTGTATAATGATTGGAAGAAAAGAGCTTGCCAAGTTAAGGTTTTTGCAAAAACAAATGAAGCACTCAAAAAGGAGAATGAAAATCAGAAGGAGTGCGTTGCTAGACTGGAGTGTTTGCTCACAAAGAAGGATGTTGAGCTTGAATCTTTGAAAGAAAAGCTTAACAAAGCAAATGAAACTGTGACTAAATGGAATTCTGGAAAACTCAAATTAGATGAGATGTTGAAGATTGGACAGAATGACAAATCTGGACTAGGGTTCAAGCCAAAGACCTTTGTCAAGGTGAAGGAACCTCATCATCCTCCTTTGAACCAAAATAGTCTTCGTACACTTTCCAAAAACCCAATTTCTTTGAAAAACCTAAAACTAGGAAGAGAAACTTTGTGTGTCATTACTGTCACAAACTTGGACATAGCAAACTCTTTTGCTACCTTAAAAGGCAGATTATGTTGAAGAAGTTAGGCAAACATATCTGACCCGTAACCAGATGCAGCACCGAATACAGCTACATCCGAAGCTGCATCAATCAAAGGTGTTTGGAAAAGCTTGGGTTCCTAAAGGTGGTCAATCAGACAATGTTCCAGACCCTTAGTATTCAGAAGCTGAAAGTTTAGACAACTCTTAAAATTTGGATATAGCTTCTGATACAGCTGCATCAGCAGATGCATTGATCAAAACTCAGGCAGAAGCTGAAACTGAAACTCAACATGTTAAAATTGCTCCTACTGTAACTGATTGAAATCATGACATTCCCAGTCATATACAGAAAAATCATCTAATCTCTCAAGTGATAGGTAATGTTCATGATGACACGTCCACAAGGAGAAAAGGTAAGATTGATTCTCACAAATTAGTGTGTTTATCATAATATATTTGCGAGAAGCCTTGTTACTTACAGATTAGTTATTTTTAGTAATTAGTTTAATTTAGTTTTTAATCTAAAATTTTCTAGAGTCCATACGTTTTTTTTCTTGCAATGCTTGCTTTCTAGATATTACTCCACAACTTTTATGGATGAACCAAATGATCAAAGATTATGGGCTACACATTGATGTGTTAACCTTGTTTTGTGATAACACTAATTCAATTTGTATAACACAAAAATCTAGTTCAACATTCTCAAACAAAATAAATTAATATAAGACACTACTTTATTAGAGATTTAGTTGAATAAGGAATTGTTTGCATTGAACATGTTGAGACTGAAAATTAACTTGCTGATATTTTTTTAAGAGTAGATTTTAAGAGATTTTTCAATTCTTTTGAAATCTCTTGTGTTATGTGTGTCATTTGACTTTACACTTAGCTTTATATATATATATATATATGACACTTTAGATCATTGTCTCACATGTTTCTGCTTTTTGTTGTTGCTTGTGAATTGCATTCAAATTCAGTTGTAGTATTGGTATATGAGTCTCACTCTCGCTCCCAGTTCTTGATCATGTTTGAAGGTCACATAGGAAAGAGATACCTAAAGTACAAGGGTTGTAGCATCTTATCTTGGTTCTATGCAACTTTGGTTCTCATGGGTTGATCTTGAGAAAAATGGATACCCTTGGAAACTGTGAAAGCTACGTAAAGAAAAATAGCTACCTATAAACAAGGTTTGTTGTCATTCTTTCTTGGGACTATGAATCTTTTGATTTCATGGGTTGATCATGTGCAAAATGACTTCCCTTGGTAAATAGTGTAAAAGGTTCCTAGTGACATGTTTGTGTAGCTTGAAATAAAGTAGAGCTATACTCCTAGGGAAATAAAGTACTTACGGATTTTTGTTATGCGAAATTTTTTGATCTTTGGGAGAGGAGTACGTTTGAGAAAAAAAACATACAAAAGTACACAAAATTTCAATATTGCTGAATGCTCCTCCCAATACAGTTGCATCAGGACCTACATCTGTTGATCTGGTCATTTTTCACATGTGTGATTGTATTTTTTATTCTTTTGCCTAGCATCAGTTATCATGTTTTTAGGCATAAAATTTGAGGACATGCATTGTTCGTAAAAATATCAGCCTGGCGAAATTTTGTCATAAAATAAACTTTGCAAATGAATTTCCAAAAAATCTTCATGTTGAAAAATATTTAGTGGATGTCTAATTTTTATGGGGAACTAAGTGGTATTGAATTTGGATATGAGGTGCTCAGTTATTGATAGAGGTGTGATCAAGTCATGGTGAACACTTAATTGTGTTTTTCAAAATCTTGGATTTTTTAGGATTCCTAAAAGATTGTTTATTCCTCTTCTTCCTCTGGTCAAATAGGGGAAGAGAGGTCAAGTGTTCCTATTTCTGGTGATGATGATGAATTTGATTCCCTGTAGATTTATCATTGTGATTGTTTGTTTCTCCCATAAACTGTTTCATGTTTGTTTTGTATGCATGTGATTGCATCATTGGTATATTCTGATTTGTGCTTAGTAAATGATTTCTGATTTTATACCTTGCACAAATTCAAGGGGAGATGAGATTTTCTGACCAATGCATGTTATATGTTTGATTATGTTGAAAAATACTTGTCATTTGATTTGACCAGAAATGTTCAACAAAGGGGGAGATTGTAAGGGTAAAATAAGGTCGTAGTATTTTCCTCGATTGATTTTATTGTTGTGTCATTTCTTGGTCCAAAATCTATGGTAAGTAGTTACCATATTTAATATCTTTCATGGTCTTAATGTAATGGTAAGTAATTACCATATTTAATCACTTTCAAAAGCTCTCAAGAGTCCTTAATTAAATTGATAAAATCTTAGGATAGATTCTTTAACTTAAATTAGGAAACTATATTTGGAAATTAATTGATTTATTTCATAATCCTTTATTTCTTGGAAATCTTTGGTTTTCTTATTTGTGTAGGACTCTACCTCAAGAATATATATAGTGCTGCTCGTACAGGAGAAAAGTGAGCAGAGATACAAATTTACACACGCAGAACAAAAAGAGAAACTGATAAGCTTATTATTTTCTATTATTTTCATTAATTTTCCGGAATTTTATTGGTTATTTTGAGCTTTGGTTGATAATTAATTGCATTTGAGATCCTATTTTTATGTATTTTGTGCTTCATGTAGGTATCTCAAGCATATTCAATGTTTTATGGCTCAATTCATGCAAATCGAGGACATTCCGGGCTTCAAAGTTAAGTTTGGACGCTTGCCATTAAGTTTCGTTAAGGATTTGAAGGCAGTAGAAGGCAACAGAAGCTAATAGAACTTAACTGATGCAAAATGAGGACTAAATTGCAAAGCCTGGGGGAATAGGGTCTTCGGCAGCCAACTTCAGAAACTTAGGGAAGCCGGCGCTCAAGTCCAAACTTCAGGGGAGGCCGGAGCAATTCCCTGAAACCGCATTTCATTAATGCGTTGTCGTCAAGAGGAGCAGCCACGTCGCCCGGTTCCTACTCGACCTTCGGATCCGACCCGCATGCCCCCATCACGCCCACCTGCCAGCCCATCCCCTCTCTCATTCCCTCACCCACTAGCCCAGCTTTGACCCGCGTACTCTCCCTCTATCCGACCCTGACCCTAGCGCAAACCCAGGTCCCTTTTCTTGCCCCTTTTGCCCTCAATTAATTCCTAGACTTCCTGAATTACCCCCCCTAATCCCTAGCAGCCTTTGAGAGAGATTCAGAGAGCAAGAAAATTCGGGCAGAGGTGAGGGCTGAACAGATACAGTGAAGAACAGGAACCAGACCAGCCTTCAGGTTTTAGGGCATTAGCCCTAAAACTCTCCCCAATTCCATTTCATCCACTCTCCATCACTCCACCAAAATCAAAAATGCACCCATTTTGAAGGCTTGGAGCATCAAATCAAGGGTCAAGGGAGTAAAATTATGTGAAGTCACCCAAGATTGCAACATTAATTGGTTTAATTCTTCCACCTCTTTATTTATTTTAATGTTGTAATTTTTGGAGAAACTTTGCATTTATTTGATACCTTGATGATGAGCTAAATACATTTTTGGATTGTGATTATTATCTATGTTGAATGTAATGTTTTAATTTAATTTCTCTCTATTTGATGTATTACTCATATATTTTTGGTTATTATCATTGTGTGATTAATGCTTTTAATGAAGTCATGAATCATTAAATGAACCCTAGAATGATAGGATACGAAGCGAAAGCCCTTCCTATTATTTCGAAAATCGTGATAATTGTTTACGTCTCTAAGGCACACCGATTGTCGAAGGCCGTAGATAGTCATTAGGTGCTTGATCTACCACGCGGCTATTTTCTCCCCTAGGCTATGTGTTGCGAGGATATGAGCCCGTAGCAAGGATGAGTGATAGCTAGGTTTTTCTATACGTAGCGAAAGCCCGTAGAAAATATTAGTGCGCACCCGACTACCGAAAATTTGAGTTAAGAAAAATAGAGAGTTAAATTAAACATTAGCTAGACTAGAAATATCACAATCCTACCTTTTAACCTTGATTTGATGTTGCCGCCGCTTCACCGCTTGCGTTAATTTAGTTTATTTTCTTGCATTTATTTTGTTTATTTTATTTTTATTTTAAATCTAATTTCCGTTAGCTTAGATAAAATTAGGTGTGCCCAATTTTAGTACTTAGGATTTATTTCTAGCTCTATCCTCGTGGGATCGACTCGTACTTCGAACTTTATTACTTGATACGACCGGGTAATCTTGCCTGTGTTGCGTTCGCGCACATCAAGTTTTTGGCGCCGTTGCCGGGGATAGATTTCTAGAATTTATCTTGATATTAATACCAAGCTTGCCTAATTTTAATTTAAGCATTTTTTTCTTTTTTCTCTATTTGCTTTAATTTTAGTTGTAGTTAGTTTTTGTTTTCTTTTAGAGTAGTTTTTTTATATTGTTCTTTTGCATTTGATCTTGTTTGCTTAGTGAGTGTTCTTGTAGCTAGCTTGAAGCGATGGCTTGGAACAATGTCAATTGGGACTTTGATCAAGGGGCATGGAATGGAATGCCGGGAATTTATGAGAATGAGATGGCGTCAACCGAGGCTATGAATTATACTCCGGTCCATCCGAGCTTAATTTGTGAGAATTGTTATGGAAATCATTTTCCATATCCGTGTGCATTTGGGATGGAGTCGAATTCTTATGCTTCTTCCTCTCACTACCATCATGAAGACCCCCATCATCACCCCTATGATCCGAATTGTGTGAGTAACAACTACCCTTGGGAAGTTGAGCAACGCCACTCACGGAAGAAGAAACAATTCAAAGTCTAAGGGCTCAAGTAGCCGTGTTGATAGAAGCCATCAAGCTCCTAGTCCCTCCTCAC
Organism: Codonopsis lanceolata; assembly: GCA_013146195.2. Classification (NCBI taxonomy): domain Eukaryota; kingdom Viridiplantae; phylum Streptophyta; class Magnoliopsida; order Asterales; family Campanulaceae; genus Codonopsis; species Codonopsis lanceolata. The sequence continues at coordinate 33,762,675 of CM028383.1, forward strand.
GATTGGGAAGCTACAATGCGGAAGTCGGTATTGCCCTTGAAGAATCACCTCAAGAAGACCTTCAACCCAATGCCGAGGAAAACCCAATGGAAATGGAGCTTTGCAATGATCTCTCTCTCACTAATGAGAGTGAAATTTCGAGTATCTTGGGACAACCTCACTTGGAAGCGCCTCAATCTCATATCCATGTCGCGGTGGAAGATCAAAGTATAGAAGCTTGTGAGTATGAAGTGATCAATCATGCTCCCAACCCTATGCCGAGTTCTCCCACCCTTGAAGAGTATGTTAGTAATGAGATGGAGCATCCAAGCATTTTTGAAGATGATGCTTCTTTTCGCCCAAATGAAAGCTTCAAGGAACCGTTCCCTCACCTCTACACTCCACCGAGCATTGAGGCTCAAATTTCTTATTTCCACCCGCCTCTCGAGCATCAAGAAGAATTCATTCACTTAAGTGAGTTGGGTGTGATATTTCCTATTGCCGACATGTTCAAATGGCCTATTTTTCGGGAGTCGGCAACTAAGGAGGTGTTCAAGTTTAAAGGCCTTCAATTAAAGCACTTCCTTGGTTATGGATTTTATGGGAATGCTATGTGTGCGTTTCTAAATGAACCGGTCCCTCCGTAAGCGAAAAATTGGTTTCTTTTATTTCTTTTGTATTTATATGTCTTGTATTTTGTGTCGCTTTTCGAAGCCCTCCCAAGTTTGTGGGTTTGTAGGGAGGTGTACATAGAGTCCCCACACCAAAAATATTTTTTTTTCTTTATTTTACTTTTATTTGCAATATAATTGCTCTCATATATTTCTTTTGAGCTTTGATTTGATGTAGGGGTTGCGCAATTATTCAAGTTTGCGGGTGACTCGCGGAGATTCATGGAGTGGAGTATTCATGGCTTGGACTTCAAATGAACCGACTTTGAGGGAGTTTTCTCTTCTCTTTCCCCCCCCCCTTTATATGCATTTTTATGATCATGAACATTGTGGGCAATGTTCGGTTCTAAGTTTGGGGGTGGGGTCGGTCTTATCTTTGCCCTCGATTTTTGGGAAAATTTTGAAAATTCTTAGAAAATTTCAAGCTAGTTTGGACCCCTTTAATTATGCTTTGATCATTCATCTCATCACTTTGGCGCTCATAGAGTTGTATGTGCATTATTTTCTTGGATTTGGTCTTGAGATTATTACATGCATAGTTGAGGATATTTTGTGATTTTTGTGCTAGCTTTCCCTCATTCATGTTAAATAGTGCCCATGTGTGGATATCTTGATAATTTTTTTAAGCTAAGCTCTAGCTTTGGTTGTGCATGTGTTATGAGTACCTTGTTGTGAGTTGTGATGCCGTTGGATGATTTCGAAATTGATGAATAGCTTGGCTTGTGAGTATGACAATAGCATGATATAGGCCATGTTTGACTCGTTTGTGCCATATCGACCTACCCATGTTCACATTAAATCCCTAGTTTCCCATTTGAGCCTTATTGAAAGAATGGTGTGTGCAAAAGCACACAATGACCCCCATTCGCCTTCATTTTGATCACCCGCATTGACTTATCCCATGAGCCTATACACTTTATCCAACCCTTTGAGAGAGCACTTTGTGAAATGAATTGCTAAATCTATGTCTTGGAGGGAATGTGAGCTTCATGGAAGTGTTGTTCTTCATATATTGGTGTGGTGTGGTTTTTAATCTTGGTTGATGGGTTGGAGGTTGTTTATATTGTAAAAAGGGGCCCTTGTGTATAAAAAAAAATCAAAAGTGAAGGGCGACCCAAAATTATGAACCATTTGTGATTTAAAGTTATTCAAAGAGGGGAATTGTGGGATGAAAAAAATTATTTGTGGTAGTTTGATATACTCTCAACCCCAAGTTCTTGATATGTAAAGAAAAGAAAAAAAGAAAAAAAAGAAGAAGCTAAGTTTGGGGGTTGTTGAGAAGAATGGTGAGTTATGATGAAGTATATTGTTTCATGAAGTTAGACTTGAGTATGATTTTGAAGGCTTCACTTGTGCTCTCTTGTCTTGATTTCCTTCCCTTCATTTGTAGCTCAACCTTGGCCTAAAGTTACAAGCTTGCAAAAGTCCTATTGATATTGTCATGCCATGGGTTATTGCCTTGTGAAGTATTTATCTCTTTCGGTTTCATGGCTTATGCTTGGTATTTCATTGAACGTTCAATCCTAGCTAGAGTGATGCTATTTAGTCATGGGCTTGTGCTTCATGTTTTTAAGTAAGTGTTTGAGGAAAGTTTGATAGCATTGAAATCACATCATACCTTGATTATGCATTTTTATAATCTTGAGTTTGATTTCTTTCATGGTAATGCATATGGGATCTTGATTGAGTGCCTTCTTCATTCCATCTTTGTCTCGGGCTTATCCATAATCCATATTTCTCTTTGCTCGGGACGATCAAAGCTTAAGTTGGGGGGGTGTTGATAAGCTTATTATTTTCTATTATTTTCATTAATTTTCCGGAATTTTATTGGTTATTTTGAGCTTTGGTTGATAATTAATTGCATTTGAGATCCTATTTTTATGTATTTTGTGCTTCATGTAGGTATCTCAAGCATATTCAAGGTTTTATGGCTCAATTCATGCAAATCGAGGACATTCCGGGCTTCAAAGTTAAGTTTGGACGCTTGCCATTAAGTTTCGTTAAGGATTTGAAGGCAGAAGGCAAGTAAGCTAACGAGAACTTAACGATGCAAAATGAGGACTAAATTGCAAAGCCTGGGGAATAGGGTCTTCGGCCCAACTGAAAACTTAGGGAAGCCGGCGCTCAAGTCCAAACTTCAGGGGAGGCCGGAGCAATTCCCTGAAACCGTATTTCATTAATGCGTTGTCGTCAAGAGGAGCAGCCACGTCGCCCGGTTCCTACTCCTGACCCGCGCGTCCTGCATTCTGGGTCGGATCCGACCCGCAACTTACAGCCCATCACGCCCACCTGCCAGCCCATCCCCTCTCTCATTCCCTCACCCACTAGCCCAGCTTTGACCCGCGTACTCTCCCTCTATCCGACCCTGACCCTAACGCAAACCCAGGTCCCTTTTCTTGCCCCTTTTGCCCTCAATTAATTCCTAGACTTCCTAAATTACCCCCTAATCCCTAGCCCTTTGAGAGATTCAGAGAGCAAGAAAATTCGAGGCAGGTGAGAATGATACAGAAGAACAGAACAGCCTTCAGTTTTAGGGCATTAGCCCTAAAACTCTCCCAATTCCATTTCATCCACTCTCCATCACTCCACCAAAATCAAAAATGCACCATTTTGAAGGCTTGGAGCATCAAATCAAGGGTCAAGGGAGTAAGATTATGTGAAGTCACCCAAGATTGCAACATTAATTGGTTTAATTCTTCCACCTCTTTATTTATTTTAATGTTGTAATTTTTGGAGAAACTTTGCATTTATTTGATACCTTGATGATGAGCTAAATACATTTTTGGATTGTGATTATTATCTATGTTGAATGTAATGTTTTAATTTAATTTCTCTCTATTTGATGTATTACTCATATATTTTTGGTTATTATCATTGTGTGATTAATGCTTTTAATGAAGTCATGAATCATTAAATGAACCCTAGAATGATAGGATACGAAGCGAAAGCCCTTCCTATTATTTCGAAAATCGTGATAATTGTTTACGTCTCTAAGGCACACCGATTGTCGAAGGCCGTAGATAGTCATTAGGTGCTTGATCTACCACGCGGCTATTTTCTCCCCTAGGCTATGTGTTGCGAGGATATGAGCCCGTAGCAAGGATGAGTGATAGCTAGGTTTTTCTATACGTAGCGAAAGCCCGTAGAAAATATTAGTGCGCACCCGACTACCGAAAATTTGAGTTAAGAAAAATAGAGAGAGTTAAATTAGACATTGGCTAGACTAGAAATATCACAATCCTACCTTTTTAACCTTGATTTGATGTTGCCGCCGCTTTCACCGCTATGCTTAATTTAGTTTATTTTCTTGCATTTATTTTGTTTATTTTATTTTTATTTTAAATCTAATTTCCGTTAGCTTAGATAAAATTAGGTGTGCCCAATTTTAGTACTTAGGATTTATTTCTAGCTCTATCCTCGTGGGATCGACTCGTACTTCGAACTTTATTACTTGATACGACCGGGTAATCTTGCCCGTGTTGCGTTCGCGCACATCAGAAACTGAGAGCATTGCTAGATAACTGGAGGAAGCTTCAGATGGAGGCAGCTTCAGATGCAGTTTCATCCCAAGCTACATCGTTATTTTTGCTGTTTGTTTTATTAAGTTGTTAGGAAACTTATTTTTTTAATCACACGTTTTCTATACCTTGTTTTTATGGGTTTTTATCTCTAGACTTGTTGTCTTATGAGGTGTTTGGTATTTTGGTGATTTCACAATTTATTTTGTTAAACTCATAATCCTTTTTAGTGAAATAGTTTTTGCCATAAGGCTGGACCTACAAGTATATCCTGTAAATTATTTGATAAACATCTGTTTTATTACTGTTTTAATTAACTTAAAGGCTTCCACTATTTACGTTTTTTATTTTCTGGTCGATGTACCTTCGGATGCAGCTGCATCACAAGCATCGACATATTTTTTGAATCATAGTTACTGTTAATCTTTGACAAATAAATAAATGTAATCAAATTATACAACAATAGTCATTCTTCGAATTAAACATATATATAGTTATTTTTCAAATAAGGATAATAAACTAGTAGTAGGACCAACATAAAAACAAATAAAAAAGATGTTATTTGTTAGTATTTACCCTCCACAATTCTCTTACAATTGTAAACATGTTACAAATAAACACAAACAATGAAAGATTGAAAAAAAACAACAAACAAACAAGCATGGTGTGTGTGTGTGTGTGTGACTAAGTGTGAAGTGTGATGAGTGAATGTGAATTAGAGTTTTGTTACTTTGGTATTTGATAGTTTTTTGAAAAAAATGTATAATATATATATATATATATATATATATATATATATATATATATATATATATATATATATATATATATATATAATAAAATAGCTAGTTAATTTATTAGGGTTATTCAGTGGTTGAGATTAAATTATCTTAAAAAATTAACGATTGAGATTCACCCTCACATTCACATGTGTGAGTAATTATTTATTTTTAACTCCTTATTTTGTTCCCTATTACAAGTCACCCCCTACAATTAATACTATGAGTAGTCATCCTTTTTTCTTCTCCTTATGTTTTATCTTCATATTACAAAGTCACACCAACGATTAATCTTCTGAACAATCACCCCTTATAAAACAGCAATCCCTCAACTTTCACCTTAAGCAATGTATCCTTCAACTGTAATATTTTTTTAAATCGCACCTTTTATTTAGACATTGTCATTTCAATTAACGAAATCAGATATATTGGCACAAAAAACTACAAACTGTACTGATGTATCCAAATTTAATGAATACACTGGACTTGAAACAATTGGATATCTGGTTTTTAATTTATCCGTATATGAGGCTTAAATCTTTTAACAAACAACCATAGCAAACGTGAACTAGGTAGAGATTTTTCCTGCAAATACACTCCAGTGTAGAAATTAGTCAACACTCAAGTGTAATATCAATTTGACAGAGTTTCAGCTACAAAAATGAGTGTACATTCTCTCTTCTATCCAAGGGGTTTGTATAGGCCCAACCTTAAATGAACATTGAGTGCATTAGCGTGAAAAGTGGGGGCGTGAACATTGAATACATGGTCACATCCGAAACGTGGGGACGGATCTCCCGGTATTAACTTCTCATGTTCAAAACGAACGTTATCGTATAATTGAACAAGTTGGTTGTGCTTGCTGAATCATGTGCCTGCTCGCTACACTTTTGGCCCCCCAGAAGACGAGCAGGAGGCTGCTTGCTCGATACGCCTGAGCGGCCAGAGATATGTCCCTGCTCGCTTATAAATTGAGCTCAGATCATGTTGAATGCATGTGATTTGTTCGTGACCCTGATGACGGTGTGCTAGGCACGTTACTAATGTTTGGGCCTTTTGGGCCAGGCAGTTCATGAACCATATCGATTGATTTATAATTTTTTAAATCTGAACCATCATAATTCAAAATCAAACCAAACCCGTCGATTTGATTTGATTTAATTTTGCGATTCAGACTTTACTTTGAAATTTTATGAAAGAAAGCTTTAAAGATCCATTTCTTCACTCTTTTAACGAATTTGGATGAAAATTTAACACAATTGATAACATTTTATCCAAATTATTAATACATATTTAACATTTACCTCCAAAACGGAATACATTGTCAAAATTGGTAAATATGAGATAAGCGTAATTTGGTTTGCTAATCGTTACAATTAATACACGCACATCATCTAAGTTAACCTGTACAAACTAGAAATGAGTCTGAAGAACAGAAAGTAGCTTGTCCAACTCTCATTCTCTCAATCCCTCATTGTACTAATTTCAACGATCATAAAGCGATAAATGGAAAATTCAATATTATGATTTATCCACTCTATTCAAGGATTTCGTCATAATTGAACGAGCCGCGGCAGTTACGAGTGTTTGCAAGGGGAAGTGACGGCGGCTTTGAACACCGGATTCCTACAGAAAGGGCAGGAGAAGTGGTTCCGGTGCATCTCCTTCTGGAGGCAGCTCGTGTGGAACACATGCTTGCATCGACTGAGTTGACTCACTACGTCTTCGTTGTCGTAATCAACCGAGCAAACGAAGCACGTTTCGTCGATCGATCGGTGCCTCCTTGCTTGTAGATCCCCAAACCGAATAATCGGAAGATCTAACAAGCATGTTAATTGTCCTAATTCATCAGGGTGGATTGTGCTGAAGAGGATGAAACTTCGAATAAATTTGAAGAGATCCTTCTTGATTCGAAGAACTGGGATCAACATAATAAAAGAGAGTATTGCTGCAGGAACAATTGAAACTCCACATATCATCATTGTTTTTAGATCTCACTTTATCGAATTGGGAAATTTGGTGTTTGCAATGTGAAGGATGAACCAACCGGACTTCCTTTATATAGTAAGTTATTCTCGTGGATGCAAACGGGTAAGATCTGACAGACTGACACCGACTCACCACCTTCCTAATCTCATCCAAATATTCTCTCTCCTTTTTTTTTTTTTTAATTCCAGCTGTACCCGTGCCCGGGGGCAGGGGTCTAAGTCCTATGACTAGTCTTTAGAAGCGGAGATAAGTAAGTTTTAAATGATTTAGTTATCTTGTGGTGTATTAAATTCAGCAACTGATGGACCAACATAAAACACGCTTTTCGAACCAATCCAATCCATAAATAAAAAATTAAATTTAATGAGTAATGGGTTTAATGTTTATAATATTGAGGTACTTATAATATCACTTTTCAATACCAATACATAGTACGGAAAACTTTACAGTCCTAGTGGTTAAAACAATTGCTGCCCTTAAGATTCTATTGATTTTGAATTTTCAAGATTATGGTCCTAAGGCCCTACCCATGTTGCTAATCAGACAAATATATTATCGTCACCCGGGGCATAGCCAAGTGAAAAAAAGGAGGAGGACATAAAATTTTGAAGGCATACAGCGTGAGTTCGATCTTTCATGGAAGCAATTTCTTTCTTCGGCCTTGACTAGATGTGTTATTAGTTGACATGTTCTTAAACCCTCGTATCATTCTGGATACATCCTCGATTTTCCCCAGATAAGAATAAGGGACTACTACCAAGATTAAACCTGATTTTAAAAAAAACAAATATATTATCGATAAATACTGTTAATAAGACTAAAATAAATAAATAATTAATTAATTGGAGGTATATATTCGTTTTCTCCAAAATGCGAAATCCAGAAGGTCAAGATTCGTGTTGGGAGAAGTAAAGCTTTATCTAGAAGCTAATTAAGCGGGCACTGACGAAGCATCAAATTTAGTCTTCTTTATTGCGTTATCAATTACGCAATCAACATAAAAGCAGATGGAGCCATTGAGGTCCCATCCTTTACAGTACATGGCGAAAAGTATACACAAACTGATGTTTACTTGCCACTACTTGGCAAGTCTAGAAGAACATTACTGTCTTCTAGTTCTCCCTTTTTTTTATATACTCCTTCCGTCCTTAAATAATTATCATATTTGATCCGGCGCACAGTTTAAAAAAAAATAATTGACTTAATTATTTATATTGGTTTAATGTGTAGTTTCCATTAATGTTCATGTATATGTGATCCATAATTAAAATAGAGTGAAAAAGTAAGAGTAAAGTGGTAAAAGTGATATTCTAAAAAGATAAATTTCAAAGTGGACAATTATTTTGGTACGGACGAAAAAGGAAAAGAGGACGATAATTTAGGGACGGAGGGCGTATTTTTCTTCTTTAAGCGAGGTACATAAAATGATTCACTAATGTTACATCTCTTAATTATGGGTTGAGTTGTGTATAACTTGGGTTGAGACATGTAATATATTTTAACGGGTTGAAATTCATTACAATTTTATTATCAAACGGGTTGTAATTGATCGGTTTATAATGGGTAATGAGTTGGTCCGTTTTAACCCAAATTTTACCTCAAAAAATCAATATATTCAAAGAGTAAAAATTATTGAGTCAAAATGTGTATTGGGTTCTACCCGCTTTAACCCAACTCAATCTGATAATACTTTTTGGGTTGAAATGAGTTACCGTTTTGACGTTTAAATGTTAATGAGCTGAATTGGATCGTGTAATTTTCAGGTCGTGGCGTGTAAATTAACAGGTTTCAGGTTGTAATTGACAAACCTACTTTATACAATTCGTTTGTGTATATCTTGATTAATAGTTTAGAGCATCACCAATGAAACTGTACAATTGATCTTACGTGGTCGTGAGTAATTAATTAATACCTTCAATCATGTGTGACATTTTTGCTTCATTTTTTCATATTCAATCAAAACAGACATCTCCAATATGGATTTGATCTTATACGACATTTATCCCACCATTAAAAATAAACTAGTTTTTTTCACTTGTACATTAAACACACGACATATATTTTTTATACTAAACTATATAAAAGCAAAATAAAGAATAAAAACAATAATAAAATAATTAATTAAGGGAAACTGTTTAAATAAAAATATATAATTGTAAGACTAACTATTATAGATTTTGAAAAAAAATTCTACACAATATTTGTTGTTTTATTTGTTCGCTTATCATATACATCGCTTATCAATATCTCAAAAATGAGTTTTTACCCTTGAAACTACAACATATAGTTGTCCATGACTTCAATTGACTTCTTCAATAAGTGTCTTATAAACGATAGTGATTGGCGTTGACTCTTGTTAATTGTTATTGTTTGCGATATAATGGAAATTTCTCTCTATGGAACTTGAAAGGCAACGTGACATTTGATGAAGTCAATGAAATTTTTTGGATAAAAACCAATAAAATAAGTATTAATTTTTGTATAACGTATTCTTCATGATTTGCAATGCATTAAAAATATAATTATTTTAAAATTTAAATTTTTAGTTGTTAATAATCATAGCTTAGAGCAAACAATACATAAGGTGAGATTATTTACAAAATAATTAATATCATCAATATAAAAAATGGCATGAATAAGACGTATACAACTTAATAATACAAATTTTAAAATGTAACACACACACAAAAAAGTTATATTAAGAAGAGACAATGCATTTTATTGTTCAGAATAACATAAACAAAATAATTTTGAACCATTTTCATGTTTTCTAGAAAAAAACACTTGGCAAAATACGTGGGCCTATAAATGAAAAAATAATAATAGAAATTGATGTTTTATGTACTCCGTACTGGTGGTTCGCTGAAAAATATTTATTATTGTAAATATATAAATACAAAAAATTATTAAAACTCAATTTAAAACTAGTATAATATCATATCGTTTGTGATATCCGATAAAAGAGGAATTTAAGTTAGATTGACACATTTTTAACAGAACCTCAAACATAATTAAGACTATTGAATTATAAATAAAAATAAACACTAAATAAAGCACAAAATAACTCTATTATTTTCACATGACCTATATTGTAATATACCCAAAATTTAAATAAAAAATATTAATTATATCAATTAATGTTATATTTTATTTTGAGTTGACCTTAATATATTTTTGGGCCTATTTTTGGTTATATGAGAAATTTTGAGTTGGGTCACAATAGTACTTTGTTTGTTTGAGTTTTAGCCTAAAGTTGAGTTTCATAATAAACTCTTGTATGGATTAATCCATTGGTCTAGTAGTTTGAATTAAATAATGATACCAATGAAAATTAAAGTGATAATAATGATAATTATAATTTAAAAGAAAAAAGGAAGAGAAGATGAGAAGGAAAAATGAAGATTTTGCATCTTCCATAAAGATTAGGGAAAACTAGCCATTTTCAGAGTCAATATAGTCAATATATCATCTACTTATTGTTAATAAATATAAATTTCCGTTTTCGGTAACATGTTTTTGGTGGAAAATTTCTTTTTTTAGACATATTTGTCATGATATATATATATATATATATATATATATATATATATATATATATATATATATATATATATATATAATGAAGAGTGTCACTTTTTGTACTAAAAGTGAAATTTATCACTTTTGATTTGAAAAGTGCCACTTTGTATTATAAACTAAAATCATTACTTTTAGTATTAAAAATGTCACTTTATGGCATTAAAAATATTACTTATTAGCATTAAATATATCACTTTTAACTATAAAAGTGTCATTTGACATTATAAATATAACCATCGGTATTAGTTTTGAAAGTCACTTTTTAATATTAAACATGTCACTTTTGGCCCTAGAAGTCTAAAAGTGTGGCTTTGTATTTTAATGAAAATTATCAAAAAAAAAAATCACTTAAAAAGTGTCAATTTTACCTTTAAATGTGTCACTTTTGATCACAAAGTGACATTTACATTAAAAATAAAATTAACTAAATTTTTAAATTGATTAAAGATTAAAATGCAAAGTTTGGACACAAAAAGATTTCGACAGCATAGTTTGTTAAAAAAAGGTTACCTGAGCACAATTTAGAAATTGGAGGGTACCAAGCAGTTAGAAGGTTGAGTACATTAATGCGCTGGGAGCCCAGGGCATACCACGTCGCCTCTCCATAGCCGTAACCGCAAACTCTTCTTTGGGTGACCCATGGCTCCAGATTCAGATCCAGTCCATTTGTTCGGTTTTCAGTCCATTTTTCTCTCCCATTTTGACCCGTTTTCTTAATGGGTAACCTACGGTCTTCTTTGGTTGGTTTTACACAAGTTTTTTTTCTAAAATTTTAAGATGCATTAACAAACCGTCACCACAGGAATGATTTTTCAATCAAATTTAGCCAATTTCAATGGTTTTTCGATTTTTATGACATAGTTTATACCAATTCTAGTTTGGTTTTTGAATGCTTATAAACTGAAACTAACCGGTGGCTGGTTTATTTAGATTTATAACTCGCTACCAAAACGTTACCGCTGAAATGGTTTTTTCGATTTTAGGATAATTTTCAATTTTTAGTTAAATATGGAAAAAATATCAAAAATTCTCATTAAAAAAATCTCATATCCAAAAAGTCCCAAAAATTATTCTTCTATCTAAAAAGTCCCAAAGTTAAACTTTTAATATCAAAAAGTTAAAAACTTAACGCTTCTTCTAACATCGTTAGAGTATGAGATTTTTATTTGAAAGAAAAATTATTTTTAACTTGAATAATTTTAATGATTCAATATTTTAGATATAACAATAATAATAATAATAATAATAATAATAATAATAATAATAATAAAAACAACATTAACCCCAACAAATAACTTACTAATAATAATAACAATAATATTAAAAAATTGCTTACTGCTTAGGCCATACCATATGACCCCTACCATTATTGTAAATTTGTAATACCCCGACGTGAAGTTGTTAACATTATTTATAGCTGTAAGTTAAAGGGTTGCTGTCAATTATCTTCTTGTAGGGGCTTAAGTGTTAATTGTTGGGACATAGGATTTTGGGAATGAATTTGATCATAGTTCACCCCGCCCCCTCCTATCTAATCAGACGTTCTATTTTTGTGAGCGCAAGTCTTTGGAAGGAACATACTAAACTTCAACTCACAACCTTTTCCATAAGGATCAATCCTTCATGTTCTTTAGTCATTATATATGTTTGAATGCTTTCTAATACCTTCAAAATTTATGTATGGTTTTTTAATTTTCATTTAATCATTACAATTATAAAATTATTTAAAGAAAGAGTAAATTTATCATCCACTGGCGATGCATAATATTTTTTACACAAGTTACCATTGGAACATAAAACTTGTCGACCACAATCTTTGCCTTAATTTATTAAGATTTTGGTTGGTTACGTGTCGTGTTTTAAATGTCACTTATATATAAAAAAAATTATATTGTCGGTGGTTGAAAATTTAATTTTTATGCATATATGTACTCATCTTTTTCCAGGTTCATTCAACTTTCACACGCTTAGTCATTTTCACTTGTATTTTTTTGTTAATAATGGAATTTAAGGATATAGCTACAAAATTGGTTCTTTATCATTTACTCCATCCGTTCCAAATAAAGAGTCTCCGTTTGAAAGTTAATTTTTTTTAAGAAAAATGACACTTTTAGTATTTCATTAGTGAAAAAAAATGATATTTTTATATTTAATTTTTGAAAATAGACACTTTAAATGAAATATACTAAAATAAAATAATAAACTTTTTGATCTGAACAATGGGAGTATTTGATATTGATTTGTAAAGTTTTCTTTGGTTCAGTAGCAAAGTTTAAATTAACTTGAACTTCAACTTGTTTATACATCTTCCATTTTGATTAATTTGCTCAGAGCATGGTCACATCAAATAGATGTGAGGTTTATATGTGTCTTAAGCACTATTTTGGGCTTGAAAGTTTTCTGATGCCCAATTTTTACACACAGATCTGAGGGCAGTGTTCACTTTATTCAACCTGACGTTAATTTTATCCATTTCGATGCCCAACTTTGTTGATATTTGGTGGCAGTGTTCAGTTTTGTCAATTTTGATGCCCAACTTTGTTGATATTTGGTGGCATGTTTAATTTTATTCATTGTGAAGCCAATTTTGTCTATTACGATGCCAACTATATTGATATTTGGTGGCATTCTTCAATATATTCCTTCTGAATCCCAATTTTTCTATTGCGATGCCCGAATTTGGTTAAGGATTTTTACAATGCGATGCCAAAAATTGGACAGACTTCAAATGTGTTTTGCAATGCCCAGTATTTTCAATACGATGCCCAAATTTGGTCAGTGGCTTTTTGCATTTCGATTCCCAAATTTTGACAGATTTTAATTGTGCATTTGCGATTCCCAATGTTTTCATTCCGATGCCCAAAATTTGATAGATTTTAATTGTGCATTGCGATGCCCAATGCTTTCATTCCGATGCCCAAATTTGGGCAGCGGCTTTGTCCGCGCGACTTTCCTTCATTAATGGTATCTTCGTCATTCCCCCCCCCCCCCAAGTGTACTTCAGCGATTTAAAACAAATATAAGAGATTTTTCCAGTTATACTTTCATCACTAGGGGCCAGCCAGAATTTCTCCCGATGTATAAACCTAAATTTCGTCACCCAACTAGCTCGCAATTAAATGGGCATGGACAGAAGCCCATTTCAGCCACCAACTTTCATGGACACAAATGGGCTTAAACAGGCCTCCATCTAACAATAGCAGTTACCCTTATAACCTATTGGATTTTTAAAATTATTGTAAAAGAAGTATCAACCTTTGCACTGGGCCGGTTCTGGGCTATGGCTAGAGAGGCAACCGTCATGGGCCTTTATAATTTTGGGGCCCAAATCTATATAGTACATATATATATATATATATATATATATATATATATATATATATATATATATATATATATATATTTATTTATTTATTTATTTATTTATTTATTTATTATTTTTTTTTCTAAATTTTTTTTTCCATGCTGGAGAGAAAGTGTGAGTTTGTGGGAGACGTGCGGCGGGAGAGAGACAACAATGACCCAATCGCCGATTTTTCCTCCTCCTTGAGATGGGATAGCAGTTACCCTTATAGCCTATTGGATTTTTTAAATTATTGTAAAAGAAGTATCAACCTTTGCACTGGGCCGGTTCTGGGCTATGGCTAGAGAGGCAACCGTCATGGGCCTTCATAATTTTGGGGCCCAAATCTATATATATATATATATATATATATATATATATATATATATATCTAATTTTTTTTCCATCTTTGGAGAGAAAGTGTGAGTTTGTGGGAGACGTGCGGCGGGAGAGAGACAACAACGACCCAATCGCCGATTTTTCCACCTCCTTGAGATGGGACAATTTTGCGACAAAATCGACCACATTTGTTTACCAAAACTCTCTCTCTCTCTCTCTCTCTCTCTCTCTCTCTTTATATAATCTTCTCTCAACTCTTTTTCTTCGTCTCGAGACTCTCAATATCTTCAATTTGTCTTATTCCTACGATTAAGGTACTACATGCTTCAATTCTCAATTTCCAAAATTTATTCTTTAGCGATTTAACTTGAGGATTGATGAATATTATTTAATTTGTGTTTGGTTGACTATTGTGTTGTAGTTTTTAACCATTCAATTTGGAGATTTTTATGAATATTATGGTTTGATTAATTGATAATTGATTACAGACTTGCAACAGTAAATAAAAATTGGAATGGTCCGAAATCCAAATTAAACTATGAAAGTGTATATTTGTATATGAGTAAATTTGTTAAGGACTCGTTTTAAACTTAAGCAGTAGAGTGTTCTGCTTGGTCAATTTCTAATTTGGTTACATTTATTAGATATTTTTGTTTTTAAAATTCTTAGTCACTTGCAGTGGACAAGCTAATATCAAGATGATGGATAACTTTGCAAGTGGATGAAATTTTCGAACTGAAATTCAATGTATTTGATGAGTTTTTGTAAAAAAAAATATACTATATTTTTTTGTTAAATACGATAAAAAGTATATTCTGAAGTATGGAATTTATATTATAGGTATTCATATTTGCGTATTATTAATTCATTGGGCCCTTATTTGTTCACTTGCCCCGGCCTATAAAATGTCAGCAACGGCCTGCTATTGCATAAAGTTATTAAATTCATAAATTTATCAATTTAACATATAAATAAGATATTTTAATATTTTTCAAAAAAAAAACTCAATTAGCAACAAGAGAATAATACTTAACCCTCTAAATGACAAGACGCTTCCTTATTCCTTACTCTATCTTGAGGCAAAAGCTTTAAAGAATATCATAAGAGCATCACCATTGGTGAATCTTAGCTCAATTCTTACTTGGGCAAAGAATCACCAATCCAATGGCAGCCCAATTCTTAGAAAAATTCTTAGCGAAATTCCCCACAAAATTCTTAATTAATAAAAATAAGAATTTTTGAAGGAGGAGAGAGAGAGAGACAGCTCAGAAGAAAGAGAGTGAGGCACACCACTCCCTTCCATTGGGTGCGTGCGTCTCACTCTCCCAAATCGCATGTGCGTCTCAAGTTTGAAAATTCTAATTATTAAGGATTATATAACTAGTGGACATAATTTTTGAAAATATGCTATTTAAATTAAACATCCAAAAATAGTACAACGGACTTTAAAAAGATTAATATTTTAAGGAAATATTTCTCGTTAAAGGAAATAACTGGTGCTAGAGCAAGGAGAGTGCTAGATTTATGATTTTGAATCGAAATTACGCATGAAACAACTTTGAGAATCATAATTTCCACGTGCAAATTGCAATGCAGATCAATAATATTTGAATTTAAATCTAAACTAACTAAGTTACTTGCATGGCAAAGCATGGTCGGACGTCGTGGCATGAGCATGACACAAGTTAGCATGGCACGACATGGTTGGACATAAACATGAAACAAGTTGGTATGGCTGGGTAAGGCTTAGACCGGCTCTGTGGCATAGGCACGCCACAAGTTGGCATGCCTAGGCATGATTGTGCATACTACATAGGCATGAAACACCATGGTGATGTTTCATGCCTATGTTCAACCATATCTTGCCATGCAACCTTGCTACGTTACCTTCATCATTTTACTATTCATTTGATTCTCACATTAACGAGTCACTCCTATCCCACATTGTAAGGACAAAATAGGCATGACCTATTTTGGTCTTGTTCTCAACTTTCTTGCTCCTTAAGTTTAGACATTTTTGGAAATAAAATATTTCTAAAATTTTTGGTTTCTTGATCCTAAAGTTTAGGAGATATTAAGAAAACAATATCTTGGTAATATATCTTGGTAATACCGTAATACTATTTCCTTAAAAACGTGTCGTAGAGTCCTTGGTTTATTTGGTAATGAAAGCTAGTGAATTTAGGAAGGTTATTTGATTATCAATTATATCTCATAATCCTTTAGTGTATTGAAGTTTGTTTCCTTCTTTATGTATAAGTCTCCTTCATGATATAAATAGAGGACACGGCTGGAGGCTTGAAAGTGCAGACAGAGAGAGCATAAAGCATAGCAGAGCAGCAAATTCAGATCATAAGGAGAGAATTCAGAATTCAGTTTTGTTGAAAGTGAATGCAGTTCCGGATGCAATAATTATAGAAGCTACATCAGAAACTACATTGAGTTGTTGGAACAGTTTGTCTTCCTTATGGCCTAGGGGTTTTAGGAAGTTGATTTTTTAATCTCACGTTTTCTCTTCCCTTTGTTTATGTGGATTTTGCTCTCCAAAACTTGTTGTCATGTGAGAGTGTTTGTTTTGGTGATTTCACATAATTTTTGTAAAATAATTCATTTTTTTAGTGAAATCTTTTTGGCCATAAGGCCTAGATCTACAAGCATAAGCTTGTAGATTGTTTGGTAATCATTTGTGCTTATTTCCTGCTTTATTATTAAAGTCTTCCGCTGTTGATTAATTTTCCGATCAATGCACCTTCCAGTGTAACTTCTGCACGAGCTACATTGGGAACTGCATTGACAGTTTGGTGAATCCTAGCTATCGTTGATTCTTACACACATAACTACCATTGAAAAATAAACATTATTCTAAAATTTATAATATGTGTCAGGTCAAACAACACCCTTTTTGGAACGGATGGAGGAGTATTGGTTAATAAATCCGTTAGATTCTAATGCTCATAATTAATTCAATAATAAACTAAATAATCAGTGTTTTGATTAATTATAAACATACATTGTTGTAGAAAACTCATGTATAGTTGTAGATTCATGCATAAAGACGTTTTCTCTAAAAATATTTTGTTCTAATTAAGCAGACAGACATTATAGGAATCTTACCATTAAAATATGATAATCCAGACTAGAATATATACAAAAATGAGTTGATTAATGCACATAATGACATACTTAGTAAAGAACTGTTTAGCGGTATTCATAAAATCTGTGGGCTCAGAAGTCAGACCATAATTAATTCATATGTTTTAACACCCCAAAATGGTATCGCATCCTCAGCAGAAATTTGTCTGTTTTGCCCAAAACGAAGGTCAAATACATAGTTTTTCAGTTAAAATCTCTTTTAATTCAGCGTTTGAGTAAATTGCGTTATCAAAACGGACCATCGGTTTCACCACTTTATGTAGGACAAGATTGTATTAGTTTTAATTTTAAGATTGAGTATTTTTAGGACAAGATTGGATTAGTTTTAATTTTAAGATTGAGTATTTTTATTTTATTGTAATTTTCGTATTTAATTTTAATAGGGTAATATTTTTATGTTTAGAAATAGATTTAGGTATATAAGTGATGAATTTAAGTCTTATTATGTTACCATATATGTTAGGCTACTTTTAGAATTTTAATCTTGAAGCTTATTAGTCATAAAATACATAGTTTTTCGAATTTGTTAAAAAAAATTAGAGTTTTCTCTTTTAATTCAGTTTTTGAGTAAATTGCGTTATCAAAACGAACCATCGGTTTCACCACTACAAATTGAAACCTTTAAAAAAATTGCATCTTAACAAATCTGCATTTTTTAAACAATTGCGTTTTGATAACACTGCACCAACCGAGTTCTAATTAATAGTAAACCTTGTTTTACATTGGCAAAAATCAGAATTACTGTTACAGAAATTCAAGTCTTGTAAGGTATCTGTCGATTCTATCCATCAACATTAATCAGAAATCAAACTCATAAAGAGGTATCTATTCTTTAGCCAACGCAGGTTAATCACAATTGTGTCCACCTCATCTTCTCTTCAGGAGATCCACTCCATTAACATGTTAACGGAAACACAGAACACTGAAGTACATTAATCATCAATATTAGTGAGATAAAGTAACTGTTTGTTGTGGTATGGGGCGGATGGATGAATACCATACTGGTTGGTGTCCATGGACATCGCTGATGAAGAAAAAAATGGAGTAAGTTTGTAGTTTATAACAATTGCACCCCTTCCAAATTTTCTATTCAACCCCCTACCCATACTGGCCTAGTCTCTAAATCTCCTGTCAACTACTGTCACTATTCTAATCATTATCTCACTCACCCCACCGAGTACCGAGGGTCCGAGAGGGCGAGAGACTCCCTCAGTTCCTCGTAATTTTAATTGGTTTTATTATATATTTTCAATTTTTAATTAGTCAATTCACAAATCACACATTATTTATTTAAAATTAGAGTTTTTGAATTTAGGGGTTTTTTTGGTTAAAATATAAAATTGTTGATTTGACTAATTGATTGATAATTTTATATAAGAAAACAAGTTTTGTGTTTGTTATTTTGTTGTTAGAATTGTTGATTTAATTAATTTATTTTATTTTAGAATTATTTGTTATTTTGTTGGGTTTCTTGAGAATTTTTTAAGCTTATATCTGAAATTATGGGGTTTTGTATTTTAAAAAAATTAGTTTTAACTATTTGTTAGTCATCTAATTTACTTGTGTGTGATTTACTGATATATGAAATTTAATTGCGACTTGTATACGATGATTTTAAGAATATGTTAATATAATAAATTACAGTTAAAAAAAAAAAAACTTGTGTTACTCGTTGTTCTATCTACTTTTGAAGTTTGCATTTATTTTGCCAGCAGCAATTGCAAGCGTGAAAATATGTTTTTTTGCAATGAATATTGTCAAAATAGATTTACGAAATCGAATATCCGATCAAATTTTAAATGATTCTCTTATATATTATATCGAAAAAGACTTGTCAATGAATATTAATGATAATGATATAATTATGTGTTTTCAACATATAAAAACACGTAAAAAACGATTATAATTTTTAATTTTTTTTGTGTAAAAGTTAAAATTTTAGATACGATTAACACTATTCCTAGATTTGCCACTGATTGTGGGTGGTATCGTAGGTGCACATAAACATGACTTTTGAAGGATTTAAGGGAAGCAGTTGCACCCGTTCTATCGGTTATACTTTTAGATAAAAATAACCATTTTGCATTTTCAAAATATAAATAAATTTCCATTCTTTTAAGTCAATGGTTACTACTTACAAAGGGAAGTATATAAAAATATAAAATAGGCGCCTCATATGCTGAGATCTATTGTAGATATGGCTACTAATAAGAAAAAGTTGGACTTGTAATTGATTAAAAAAATCTTGACGCATCGCTTAAGAAAATTGATTGACCTTTATTAATATTGGCTTAATATGTAGTTTCCTATAAAGTATGAAATAATTAAAATAAGGTGAAAAGTAAGGGTAAAGTGGTAAAAGTGATGTTTAAGCCAAAATGACAATTATTTTGAACCCGATTTAAAAAAAAAAAACTAATAAGAATCCTATTAGTGCTAATTTGCTAGCAGCCCCCCTTGGGAAGGGAGTCTTCTCTTTTTTAGTGCTTAATCCCACGCATGTTTCTAAATTCACTATGTGTCCCTGGAAGTGTGCCGAAAGCAATGGCCAAGGACGGCACCACCCCCATCATTTTTATTCTCGTACTGTACACCAAGTATTTTTAGTCAACGCTTCAGTCAACTATTTAAGCATCCTTGTACAAATATGAAAGGAATCATCTAAGAAGAAAAGCAAAAGCAAGAATAAGCTTCAATAACCTGGTTTCCCAACATTTGACTTATATTGATGTTGAAAAGAAAAAAAAAATATTTCTTCATTATTTCCAGAAATGTAACATTTGGCTCTTTCGTAACCAGGATTAAGAACGGATAAAATTAATAAGTCGAGTTGTGAGCTGTCAAAAGGGGTTGGTGGGTTGGGTCAACCCACGGACCAAAAACCCATTATATAACGGTGTA
Source organism: Codonopsis lanceolata (assembly GCA_013146195.2). Lineage (NCBI taxonomy): Eukaryota > Viridiplantae > Streptophyta > Magnoliopsida > Asterales > Campanulaceae > Codonopsis > Codonopsis lanceolata. Next base: position 33,782,926 of record CM028383.1, read on the forward strand.
GGACGGATCGACCCATCTAGATGACGTGTCAATAAAACACCAACCCAACCCAACCCAACCCAATATGGGTTGTGGGTCAGATGGGTCAACCCATCAATTTTTCTTACCTAAAGACTACTTCTTTTATTTTCAATTTTAAATTGTTTTTCCACTTTCCTGTACTATACAACCACTCAAAATCAAGTAACAAACTCAACTGTTGTCGACTAACATAAAATAAACAAACTAAAACAATTGAATCTTCATTTCAGACTTCAGCCAAACATTTTATGGGCATTTATCTTACATGACTAAAAAAATCTTGGATGTCAAGACATGACTTCATGTAGGATGGCAATATGACATAGATCAGAATAATTCAAACTGACTGCTACATAATAATTTAATAAACCTTAGATTTGTTATATATAAAAAAGTAAAACAAAAAACAAAAAATAATAATAATAAAAGAAAATGAAAGATTACATGAAGACTATTCTGCAAAAATGAAAGCATAATAGACGGGTATTCTCTAAAAAAATGTATTATGTAAATGGGTCAACCCGTTAAAAACACGACTCAACCCACTTCAACCCGTGACCCATACGGGTCCAACCCATACGACCCGTATTTTTATGGGTTGTCAATTTCCAACCCAACCCACTATTTTAAGCAATGGTTTGGGTTGACCCAACGGGTTCCGACCCATTTTGACGGCTCTAATTATTGCAATAGGTGGTGTTGACTAATAATATGAGTTATCCGGATAAAATCATTATCCTCTCTTTAATTATATAAAGGGAGAGTGTGTTATTAATATTATTAGCACCCTCACTAAAAAAATATTATTAATTTCAAAACAGTCCTAGATATACAAATAAAAATTAATAGAAAGAGTGTTAATAATACTCAAATTAATAATATTGTTTATCTATGTCTGAATAGCAAACAAACCCATTGGGTTAATAAATGAGAATTAAGCTTTCATTTAGGTAGCGGGCGAAGTAATAATCCAAAGTTCAAAAACTTATCAAACAACCTTCTACGGTATTATTAATCATATCCAATCTTTTATTCTAGCTAACAAACGGTCGCATATTTTTAACTTAATCGGAACAACGATAATATTAAAGACACCAATTACATATCAAAACTTTTGCATCAAATGAAGTGACATATGCATAATCTTGGGCTTCACTTTTTAATCCACATTGAATGCTCTCTTTACTCTCGTGATAGAGAGAACCTCCAAAAATCGTACGTAGGGAAGTGATAGCATCGGTGATCGTTAAGTGCTTATTTCGTAGAGCGTTTTTGTTAAAATATTGGTAAATATGCAGCGTTTTCTTTTTAAAAGTGTTTCAATGCAGCGTTTTAAAACGCATCGTTTTAAAAACGTGGAGCGTTTTAAAACGCTCCAATTTGTAGTGTTTTAAAAATATGCTACGTTTTCAACTAGTCTGTTTATGAAAAATAGCGTTTTGAAATAATTTTCCAAACGCGTTTATAAAAATAAAACTGCATTTTGAAAACGCTGCGTTTTCAAAACGTTGCACCAAACGAGCACTAAAATGACATTAACAAAAAAATATATACACAAATATTTCATCTTAACCTTTGAAAAGTTCCATTCTTTTTCAATGACACATGAGCCAAGCTGACTGCCTATGATTTGGATTAAAATTTACAAATGAAAATTTTAAAACTAAATTACTATCTAAACTCCCATTTACATCACGACCTCAAGCCAGTGGTGAAGCCAGGATTTTGTTTTTGCAGGGGTCATAGTGCAATTTTTTTACAAAAAATAACCAAGCACAATTTTTAAAGGCCCCTTTACTCCATAAGGTAGCTCCGCCACTGCAGGCGATTCAAGCATTTTATTTTGTTACTTATAGTCATAGATGTGGTCGAGAAGCTAGCCATTGAATTTTCCAACCACAAATTCAAGATTAGTCACCAATGTAAGGGAGCTTAAGCTTTGCATGGGACTTGTGAGAACAGCGATGACCGACATAGCGGGCAAGTGAACTGATTACGGTCTATCCACCTCTGGATGCAGCTGGTATGAAACACGTGCCTGCATCGACTGAGTTGACTCACCACGCTTTCACGCTCAAACTCAACCAAGCAAACGGAGCAATGTTCATCTAATGATTTTCTGCACCCATCACCATGGTTGACTACGTCTTGCAGATCCTCAAATCGAGTAGCCGAAAGTTCCAGCCAACACTGTCCTTCTTGAGGGGGATTGTGTATTTTCGAGGAATCATCAGATGATGAACCTGAGCCAACAACAATATTGAGAAGAGCCTGTTTGATTTGAAGGAAAGGAATCCATATTAACGTGTAGAAAATAATGGTGAAGGTTGACACACCAAAAGTATCATACACTAGGCAAATCATTCTCTTTCTAAAGTATCTTTTTGTTGGATGGAAATGTTTTGGCAATGTGATTAATGGCAAAATCTTTGAGGTAGAAACATAGGCAGGGCATCCTTTATATAGCAAAGAAAATGCTAACAACCAAAAGGGTTATTTATTTAATTTTCTTGATCTGGACTACTAATACTACTTTACACCATTCGTTCCGAGCAAAGAGTCGATTATTTCATTTTTTGATGTTTCACTTAAATAGTCAATTTTCAAAATTTAAGACATAAAAGTGTTATTTTATTACTAATTAATTACTAAAAATGTTTTTTAAATAAAATTCGACTTTCAAACAGAAACTATTTACCCGAAACCGAAGAATATTAATTAATCATCTAATGGCTTGACTTTTAGAGGTTTGAGAGACGATTGACTTGTTTGAAATTTAAATAAGAACTTGTGCCCGGTTATGATATTAGTAATGGGAGTATTATAAGTTGTCAACCCTTAATCACGATGTGCGGGGAAAGAAGCAAGGCCGGCGCCGACCCGAGCCTCCACCCCCACTTCTTTTGTTTTGTTTGTTTGTTTATTACTCCCTCCGCCCCTAAATTATCGTCCTCCTTTCCTTTTTCGTCCATTCCAAAATAATTGTCCACTTTGAAACTTACCTTTTTAGAACATTATTTTTACCATTTTACCCTTACTTTTTCACTCTACTTTAATTATGAGTCACATATACATGGACATTAAAGGAAACTACACATTAAACCAATATAAATAATCAAGTCAATTACTTTTTCTTAAACTGTGCGCCGGGTTAACCCAGACGATTATTTAGGGACGGAGGGAGTATTATTTTTTTTGTTATCTGCAAAACGGACTTGATTAAAACAGGATTTACAAATCTTTAATTTTGCCACAGAAAAGCATACGTAAAAGAAACATAAATATAACGATTGACTTGAGCCTGAAAACTCGTTCTGCTATAAATAGTTCATACTGACTCACTGAACACTCATAAGTATAGACAGGGGCGGATCTATACTTCGGATTTAGGTGGCAAGTGCCTAGCTGAAGTAATTTTAAAAATTTTTACACTACAAAATAACACATTTTTTATATATTTTTAATTTTTTTTGTAATAATTACAATTTGTGATACTGCGGATTCATCGGGATAGGTAGCAACTTAAAGGTATTCAAAACCCCTACATCTAGCGGATGGTTTTTCGTTATTGGTAGCCCAACAAGTAAAAAAAGAAGAGAGGGATTCTTATAAGAGTAAATTTCTCATCCAAATCATGTTCCAAAGTTTGTTTGTGTACAAAAAATTCTAAAAATTTAATCCTTCTTAAAAAGTGTTATATACACACGAAAAGAACGGAATGCACCGTTTCTAAATAATTTTTTATTTTTTATTTACCTTTTTTCAGGTCGTTTCCAAAAAATGTCAACTTTTTAATCTTACCATTTTAAGAATTATTTTTATCATTTTACGTACCCTTAATTTTACTTCTACTTTAATTGATGGCTCAATGTTTCTATAAATATCATTAAAAAATACTCGCTAATATAATATTTATAATGGAATCAACCGTGAAACAAGACACTTTAAAAAAAAAAAAAAAAAAAGAGGGAGGGAGCACTACCATTAATTCATTTCATAAGAATATAACCATATCATATAGACTTTTAAAGTCAAGCCCTTTTTCTAATGTTGTGACTAATAATACTCTTTCGGCTAATTGGCCTAGTCAATAGTTGAGAACCAATGCACTCACATAAACAATGACCTAATTATGGGATATCTCACAACTCCGTTAGTGTTGATCAAAGAGTTTACTATATATATTTTTTAGATATATTACTTTAAAAGTTAATTTTTAAAATATTATATTTATCATATCTATACTATTTTAACTTTATCCTTAAATTTATTATAAACATATTAATTATATATAAATATTTTTATAATTATTATATGAATTATTTAGCGAGGAGGTATAAAATTGGTGTTCCGTAGGTCATATGTTGAGATCTATGGAAGAGACTGACTGGTAGTCTGGTACTGCCTGTTTTACACCGTCCCAACTACCAGACGGCTTCCAAGGTTACGTTTGTATGCCCCACATTTTTATAATCTTATTAGTTATTATTATTATGTGCCCCTGGAAATGTGCCTAAAGCAATGGCCAAGGACGGCGCCACCTTTCTCCCAGTCTTAGGGTATCCACAGTCATGGACCTGTGAAAAGGTTTATTCCCACTGTCACGTCATGCCACATCATCAGCTTATAAACCTTTTCTTTATAAACCTATTCTCCATAATACATAAACTCATAAAAGCTTTATAGCATGGACCCACAACTAAATATTTTATTATTTCTCAATATACATTTATTTTCAAAAATAAATATATCGTTTTAAAACATAAATATTTTTAAAACAAATATAATATGTCCAAAAAATAATTTATATATTTTTAAATTTTATCTTTGAAAAAAATATTTTTATTCATAAATATTTATTAGTAATTCAAAATATCGATGTAACAATATAGATTTTATTGAATTAAATCAACATAAAATCATACAAATTATAATTAAAGTTGCATACTACAATGGAAAAACAAAGTAATTAAATACTAATAAGAAATATCCAACATGGGTTATATGAAGAAAAAAATACATTAATTAAAATATTACATAAACTTATAATACAACAATTATAAACTTCATAAATTAAAATTAGTCACACATAAACTACGGAATATTATATTTGACCTTGATCGAGTCACAAATGTGTTTATGCATTTGCAGTTGCTCATTCGTCATGCCACTAGTATCTTTAAAGAGAATTTCATAATTTAACGCAGTTGTCACTCCCTCGAGTGCTGAAATCTTTCTTTCTTCAATTTCACGATGCTTACCCCATAAATCAACACTTTTGACTTCATTTTTCTCGACGATTTTTGATTTCCCTTTCTTCTTTGCCGCCTTTTGACCAATCGGACGGACTTCGACTTCATTGTCTTCGATGTTGATGCTCGTATGTGCATCGGATGATGAAGTGAGTGTCCCCGATTCAGATATCTTTGTCTTTTTAGAGGAATGTTCACTTGATTTCCCACCTTTTCACTTTGGTTCATCTTTCAACATTAGCCACACATGCTCATATTTGAAATGTTTTTTACTTACCGAGTGATAAAGACCACGTGCAGTTTCCTTCACTTGGTCATCGGACCACCCACTACGATGTTGATCTCTAACTTGGATGAAAAATTAGTTAAATTGATTAACCATTTGAGTAATTGTGTATCAATGCGACTTCAAGACATTAAACTTCCTTCGAATTCCCGTCTTTCGGTTGTTGTTGTAGTACTCAGTGATACGCTTCCAAAACTCCTTATCATGTTGAGAGTTCCCCTTCACGCTATCTGTTGAAATAACGAGCCAAGCACTTACAAGCATTTTATCCTCTTCAATGCTCCATTTTGTTTTCTGCATGTCTTTTGTTTTGTTGTCCACTTTATCATCAAGAATAATGTTTTCCAACCCTTCTTGGGTAGAAAATGGTGGAATTACAGACTCACCGACACTATCCCTTCTTGTATCAACTGGTGTTGTTGGATTTCCAATACCCATAGTGGGTTTATAAGAACCAGAAGTATATTGATTTGTCGTAGCCGGGTTAAAATATTCATGTTGCGAATATATGGGAAATTGAGAATACGAAGGATAAGAAAAATTTGGAACACTTGAAATACCTTGAAAATTTGGATAATGAAAATTTGGATAACGAAAATTTGGCTGAACTTGAAAATTTGGTGGAGCTTGAAAATTTGCCGGAACTGGAAAATTTGGTGGATCTTGAACATTTGCCGGCGATTGAGCATTTGGTGGAGCTTGAATATTCGGTGGAGTTGGAAAATTTGGTGAAGCTTGAAAATTCGGCACAGTTGGAAAATTTGGCGGACCTTGAAAATTTGGAGTAGTTTCGGCATTCGCAGAATCTTCGACATTGGAATAGTTTAATAAATTTGTAAAAAAATTATTATCCATAACAAAAGAAGTGAAAAAAGGAATTTGTGTAATTTAATGAGAATGAGATAATATAGAAGTAATGTAAGTTTGGATGAATGAAATGATTTTTTTTACAAATATATTTATAGGAGAATTTATAGGATAAATTTGAAAAAACAAACAAAAAAAACGGTAACAAAAAAAACGGTAGAAAAAACGGTAAAAAAAACGGTATAAAAAAACGGTAGGAAAATTGGAAGGAAAGTCAATAAAGTAAGGAGGAGGTGGATGTTTCAACCGGTTGTAAATTTACAACCGGTTGATGCCATGTCATCCTATCCAATGGCCTTCAAAATTTTCAACCGGTTGATGAAAGCATGAAAAGGTTTATAGGAAGCCCACTGGAGCTGCTCTTAGTACTCTTTAATTGATTTATTCATATTTTTCTTCTACTTTAATTATGCTATCCAAAGTTTTTTTAAAAAATAACATATTATATTAATATTTATAATATAATTGATTAATTAATTAATTTAATTTATAATGTGGCCAAAATTCCTCAAGTAGATTGCTAGGCTTCAAATCGTAAGGATATATGGGCTTTTGAGGTCACACTTCATCAATAACCTATCAACAATGAAATAAACAGTACTTGGGTAAACACATGGAGGTTCTATGCAAGAACACTCCCGCGTATAAATCAGTATATATCTCATTTGAGTGTAGAGTTTTAGGTATTTAAAGTGTGCATAACACCTTGTTATATGTTACAATAGTGGTTTATATAGCCAGTGATATAAAAATGCCGAATAAATGGCATTAATTGTCGAGTAATGACCTTAATTGTCGAGCATGTTGAGCCATTCATGAGGCAACACCTGGTCTATGTTTGGGACGTGGAGGTGGTTTACACAGCTACTGGTCCCCCGCATTCCCGAACCATTATACTTTCACCCGAGTAGGAGGTTAGCGTGCTCACTAAATAGTTGGCATGCTCGCTAAGTAAGTAACATGCTCCATGAGCAGTGTGCATGCTAACCGAGTAAGTAGCAAGCTTTCTGAGGAAGCAGCATGCTCGGTATGTAGTTGGCATGCTGGCTGAGGAAGTTGCATGCTTATTGAGTAGTGGACATGCTCACCGAGTAGTTATCTGCCCGAGGTGGAACTTCCATGGTCGTTGCATACTTGTGCCTTGTAGGCGGCATTTTAGTCGTTTGTTTCCAACTCAATGCAGGAAAAGATTTGAGGAACTTGTGCATTCTTTTGATTTATGAGAGAAAAGGTACGTCGTGGTCTTCTACAGCTCATATTCTACAAAGCGAGCTTGAAACTATTTTTGGATCCTTCATCTAACTATTGGTCCCAACCATGAGAACCCCGTTTAGGAACACAAACATTCGTTGAAAAAAAAAACGACGAGTTTCTAACTTGAATGCATAGAATACACTTTACCCCTCAAAATAGACACTGAAATAGACAAAGTAAGACTCATAACTTCTGTTTATCATGGAAACGAAAGAAAAAAAAAACTTAGGTTTTATTGTTTCGAGAACTAAATTATGAGTTGGGAAACTGACACCAAACTCGCCATTTTGATCTCATATGTTGCTACATGCTTGAAATTATAGCGTGGATCAAAAGTGGCGTGGTTTGTCAAACGGTGGTGACAAATATATATATATATATATAATGACAAAGGTACATTTTTTCCTCCAAAATCTCACATTTGAATTATTGACTTTTGAGTTATCATTTCATTTTTTTTCTCTCATATCCTCTCCCTATTTTCTCTCTTTCTCTTTTTTTCTCTTCCTTCTCCTACCTATTTTCTCTCTCATCACCACCATTTCCTCTCTTTTAATTATGTTTAAACATTTTTTTCTTTAAACATAAAAAATATTAACTAAAACAAAAATAATAATTCTGGAGTCAAGAAAATAAAAATATAAGAAGTTAGTAAAAAAAAAAATATATGGAACACGTCGCTATTAAAATAAAAGTTACAGAATCAACAAAACAAAAATAATTTGCGGAGGTTAGTAAAATAAAATAATTTACGGAACAAATGTTTAAAACAAGTTCTTAAAAATATATATGTAAAACAAAAATACATTAGTAAAATAAAAATATTTGATTGAACAAAAATAATAGTTACAGAGTCAATAAAATAAAATTAATTTAAACTGAGGTTACTAAAATAATAAAAATAATTTATGAAACAAAAGTTTAAAACAAATTCTTAAAAATAGTTATGTAAAACAAACATACATTAGCAAAATAAAAATATTTGATGGAACAAAAATAATAGTTACAGAGTCAATAAAACAAAAATAATTTAAACTGAGGTTAGTAAAATTATAAAAATAATTTACGAAACAAAAGTTTAAAACAAATTCTTCAAAAATAGTTATGTAAAACAAAAATATGTTAGTAAAATAAAAATACTTGATGGAACAAAAATAATAGTTACAGAGTCAATAAAACAAAAACAATTTAAACTGAGGTTAGTAAAATAATAAAAATAGTTTACGGAACAAAAGTATTTCGTAAAACAAATTCTTAAAAATAAAACAAAAACAATAGTTACGAAGTCAATAAAACAAAAAATATAATGGAAGTTAGTAAAATCAAAATAATTTACGGAACAAAAATAATATTTAATGATAAAAATAATTTCTTTATTTTGATTTTACCTTATTTTCTTATCAGAAATTCTTTTATTCGTAAAATACAAATATAATTTAATAAAAGTAATTATTCAAAATGAAAAACTTATTTGAGTTCAGATTCTATTTGTAGGGCGGAAAAAATTCAAGTTTGTTCGAAAACATTCATTCTACAGAGTTTTTGAATAGTATAAAGTGTTCGGCCGCCAGACCATAGATTGACACTTAAAATTGTTATTCCAATAATGCTATTGAGAAACATTGATCATGTTGCATTATACAATGGAACAAGACTAATCATCATAAATCTTAGGGATCACATTGTTGAAACAATTTTTTTGAAAGGAATGAATGTTGGAGAAAATGTTTTTTATCCAAATATTGTCATTAACTCCATCCGACGTAGACCCTAAGGGGTGATCCAATGGTAGAGTTGAGGCTTTACAAAATGTGAGGTCTCATGTTTAATCACTTCTCATGCCCCCTTAGGGGAAAGGTCTACAAAAACAAAAAACAAAAAAAAAAACTTAAAAAAAAAACTTCATCTAATGTAAGACTGACTTTCAAGTTCCAAAGAAGACAATTTCCATTATTGGTATCATTTTCAATGACAATTAACAAGTGTCAAAATCAATAATTACATGTAGGTCTCTTCTTGAAGAAACCAATATTTAGCCATGAGCAGTTATATGTCGCAACTTCTAGAGTAACAAATTATTTTAATTTGAAGATATTGATATGCGGTAAAGATGAAAAACCAACTAATAAAATAACAAATGTTGTGTATAAGAAAAAAATTTAGAATCTATAATGATTATTGATATATTGATGTGTATTTGTTAATAAACTGATTCTTCTTATTTTATCTTTTAAGATTTTTTATTCTCTTTATTTTATTTATGTACGATTTAATTGAAAAAGAAGAATGATCGTGCGTTTAACGCATGGATTAACAAAACTAGTTAAGAATAACATTCGAGTCAAGAGAATAATAAAACATATGAACACGTGGAATTACCAAATGTAACTTTAAGTTCGTCAACTCTGCTCAACGAGGGTCAACGAGAGTCAACAAAAGTCTATAACATGGAATAGCGTACTAGCAAATTAGGAAAATGTAACTAAACATTTTAAGCATAAGAAGTGACCTAATGCTAGATATTATTGACAACGTGATATTAAACAAGTTAAAAGATAAATCTAAACACTTTAAATAATAAAGGTAACAACAACAATATAACAAAATGCATGATAAAAACTTACAGAGCATAAATAAGGGAAATAAGTTTTGCGGGTTACCTTACTTTTTCAACATACTCATATAAGTGACCTACTCATAAATTATTTCACCAAACTGAAATTTCGTCAACAAATATCTTATTTTTTAGTTTCCGTTAATTTTTACTGCTACATGAATTTGAAATATCTATTTTATCTCTTCCATAAACTAATTATTGTGAACAACCTTGACAAAAAAATAATCTCTCGGGTCACCCTATTTTTTCAAATAATCGTATAGGCTCCCGTACTTTTTCAAAATATTTATATTGAACAACAATCATTTTATTAATAATATAAAAATAAATAACGGAATACTAAACACATGATTTGTATTTGATATTTTTACCACAAATATTAAGAAAATAAGTGTGGGTTTTAGTTTAGGATTAATATATACTTTGGTCCTTCGATTTTTACAAAAAATTACGTTTGGTCATAGGATTTTAAAACCTATTCATTTGGTCCCTTAATTCAATTTTTTGGTCTGACTCCCTCCCATCGTTACGGTTACATTTATAGTCTGTTTTTTTGTTATAATAGCAAGAATACCCTTATTATTAACCACGTGTCGATCACTGTGCTCAAAACTTAACCTTCTTCAAACCTTTGATTATCCACGTTCAAAGCCTCAATTCATAAATCTGCAATTGATACTATAGCACCGATGGGGATAGGGATTCAACCCGCCAGAGAAACAAAAAAGAAAAAAAGAAAACAACTCAATCTGGAATTGGAGGGGGAATGAGAAGCCACGATGATGAAAACACTGTATGGGGGTCCAATAGCACGATTCGTTAGCTTTCTTTTCGTTTTCTTCTGTGACCGACAATGTCTTTGAAAAGCATTTATTGAGCCCGGAGATTTGGGACTTGTAGGAAGATTTTTGCAACTTTGGATCTTGGGAAAGTCTGAATGTCGCCAAATCCGTGAGAATCTTTTTCTTGCTCAAGAAGTGAACACCAAAACGGGAAGAGGGATCAGATTGAGAAAGGGAAAGGAAGCGATTGGAGGAGCGTACGTAACAGAAGGAGTAACCTAAGCTTTTGTCTAGCGGCTCAGTGGCTGTAAAAATCACCAAGGCCGGTCCTGAATTTTTGGGGGTTCAGAGCGAAAAGAAAAAAAAAAGCCCTTGAAACATTATAAAAATAAGATTTTTAGATGAACAATTTTTTGACTTTTCATAATTTAAAGTATTAAAAATGTATACTACCTACAAATATAAAGAAAAATAAGCATTAAATAATTGCTGAAAACTACTATTCTTCATTTGCTAAAACAATTTGCAATAAAAAGAATATACTCAATCAATTTTTTTTCTTTTATTTATTTTTTGACTTCTGGATGAATATGTTTTTGGTAACATATGTGCACTATAAATTCAAGTTTTAAAAAAATCAAGTGACAAAGCTAAGAATTAAACGGACATAAGCAATAAAATTTATAGTCACATTACAATAAAATTTAATTTTGGGTTGAAATATTGATATTATATACCCAATGATTATTATAATTACACATATGTTTCAATTTAAGTAATTGTTATTTTTTATGACCCTGATAAAAAATTTGATGGTCAACTAACTTTTTTTGATAAGTAAATTTGGCGAATACAAAATAAAATTAAGATTGAATAATTCTACTGAAGCCGGATACAAAATACTAGTTATTTAGCACGTGCTATGCACGAGTATAATGTGAGATATATATATTTTTGTAATAATAATATAACTTTTAGACATTATAATTAGATTGTTAATCTCTTCTATTGTTATAATTTTTTTTATATTGTTACTAATATTAAACGATTTTTTACCTAAATACTTTTAAAATTAATATAAGTTTCTAGCTAATGTGAGATACATATTTTGTATTAATAATAATAGTAATTTTTTTTTATCTAAAGACTTTTAAAATTAACATTTAACTTGATAATAATATTAGAAGTCATTTTGTTAAAAACTTTTAAAATCATAATTCATTTTTAAACAATGTGAGATACATATTTTATATTTTTATTGGTAATGAAAGTTTAAGTCTTTTATCTAAAGACTTTAAAACCAACACCACATTCTAACCATGTGGTATACATATTTTCTATTAGTAATAATAGTAGTGGATAAAAGACTTTTTAAACAATATTCATTTCTAAACAATGTGGATACATATTTTCTATTGGTAATAACAAAAAATGTCTTTATCTAATGACTTTTATAACCAATACTCATTTCTAAATAATATGAGATACATTTCTTTGTAACCAATGTGAGATACATTATCTAAAAACTTTTTAAACCAATATCACTTTATAACCAATGTGAAATATTTCTCTTCTATTGCTAATAATTGTAGACTTTTAAAATCAACATCACTCTCTAACCAATGTATAATACATATCCTCATTTGGTAATAATAGAAGAAGTCTTTTATTTTAAAAATTTTATAACCAACATCTCTTCCTAAATAATGTGGGATACATCTCTTCTATTACATTGACGATAAAAGTAAAAGTCTTTTATCTAAAGACTTTTAAAACTAACATCATTTTTTAGCAAATGTAAGATATCTCTTCTATTAATAGTAAAAGTTTTTTTTTATCTAAAATTAAAATCAACATCACTTTCTAACCAATGTGAGATATACATATTCTATTGATAATAATGGTAGAAGTATTCTATTTAAAGACTTTAAAAACAAACATTACCCTCTACCAAATGTATGATACATCTATTCTATTGGTAATAATAGTATTTTTAAAACCAACATTAATTTATAGCCAATGTGTGATACATCTTTTTTATTGATAATAATAGTAGAATACTTTGTAACCAATGTGAAATACTTGCATCCATGTGGAAGCTTTAAAAACTTTTGGTTTTCAAGTGACTTTGAAAATCAACATCACTTTCCAACCAATGTATGATGCATTTCTTCTATCGATACTTAATAATAATTTTTTTAAAACCAACATCAATTTCTAACCAATGTGGGATACATCTTTTCTATTGTTGAAAAAATAGTGTTTTTAGTGAAAGAAATTGTGCAACTTGAGGCACGAAATTCTTTACGTGTCATTTGTTTGTTGACGAAGGTAATTGCGCAAATTTGTTCTACTCGGTGAGAGCATCAAAATGATATATTTATTTGTCCAAATCGAGTTTTGGGTAATAAGATATCAAGACTTAAAGTATAATACTTGTTAAAATAATTAGTGTTTTTAGTGAGAGAAATTATGCAACTTGAGGCACGAATTTCTTTACGTGTCATTTGTTTGTTGGCGAATGTAATTGCGCAAATGTATTCTACTCGGTGAGAGCATCGAAATCATATATTTATTTGTCCAAATCGAGTTTTGGATGAATAAGATATCAAGAGTTAAAGTATAATACTTATTAAAAATTAGTGTTTTTATACTAATATTCATTATCATTATGATTATTATTATGTATTATTATATATATGTATTATATGTGTTATTAACCAAAAGATAATATATATATAAGATATATATATATATATATATATATATATATATATATATATATATATATATATATATATATATATATATATATATATATATATATATATATATATATATATATATATATATATATATATATATATCTTATATTGCTAATAATAGTAAGTCTTTTATATAATCTAAAATAATTAAAAATCAACATCATTTTTTAACCAATGTGAGATATACATTTTCTATTGGTAATAATGGTAGAAGTTTTTTAACAAAAAACTTAAAAATCAACATCACTTTATAACAAATGTATGATACATCTTTTCAATTAGTAATTAATAATAATATTTTTAATACAAACATCAATTTCTAACCAATGTGTGATACATCTCTTCTATTGGTAATAATAGTAGAATATTTTGTAACCATGTGAGATACATCTCTTGTAAAAGTGAAAGTCTTTAGTCTTTTAAAGACTTTAAAATCTAACATTTTTTTAAACAATGTGTTATAATATAAAATAATTTAAACTCAACATCATTTTCTAGCCAATGCATGTGAGATATACATCTTCTATTGGTAATAATTGTAAAAATATTTTATCATATATATATATATATATATATATATATATATATATATATATATATATAATTGGTGAGGAGCACTATGGTTGTGCCACCTCACCACCTTTGATAAATCTTCATTCTAAAGCATCCATGTGGAAGCTTTAAAAACTTTTGGTTTTCTAGTGACTTTGAAAATCAACATCACTTTCCAACCAATGTATGATGCATGATGCATTTCTTCTATTGGTACTTAATAATAGAATTTTTAAAACCAACATCAATTTCTAACCAATGTGGGATACATCTCTTCTATTGTTGAAAAATTAGTGTTTTTGTGAAAGAAATTGTGTAACTTGAGGCACTAATTTCTTTTACGTATCGTTTGTTTGTTAACGAAGGTAATTGCGCAAATGTATTCTACTCGGTGAGAGCATCAAAATGATATATTTATTTGTCCAAATTGAGTTTTTGATAATAAGATATCAAGACTTAAAGTATAATACTTGTTAAAAAAATTCGTGTTTTTAGTGAGAGAAATTGTGCAACTTGAGGCACGAATTTCTTTACGTGTCATTTGTTTGTTGGTAAATGTAATTGTGCAAATGTGTTCTACTTGGTGAGAGCATCGAAATGATATATTTATTTGTCCAAATTGAGTTTTGGATGAATAAGATATCAAGAGTTAAAGTATAATACTTATTAAAAAATTAGTGTTTTTAGTAAAAGAAATTGTGCAACTTGAGGCACAAATTTCTTTACGTGTCATTTGTTTGTTGACAAAAGTAATTGTGTAAATGTGTTCTACTCGGCAAGAACATCGAAATGATATATTTATTTGTCCAAATCAAGTCATTAGAAGTAATATCTAACTTTGAAGAGTTTTATCTCACATTGCTTAGAAGTAATGTTAGTTGTAAAAGTTTTTAAATATAAGTCTTCTACTATTGACAATAGAAGAAGTTATATATACTAATACTAATACCCCTTATCATATTGATTGTTATTAGGTATTATTATTAGCTAATGGCTAGAAAACCAAAGGTTTTTAAAACTTCCACATGGATGATTTAGAATGAAGATTTATCTAAAGGTGGTGAGGTGGCACAACCATAGTGCTCCTCACCAACTTTAAATATATATATATATATATATATATATATATATATATATATATATATATATATATATATATATATATATATATATATATATTTATTTATATAGTAACTCATTACATATTAGCTTCCGAAGTAAATTAAAACATATATAAGTAGTATTGAAGTTGGTAATAAATAAATAAAAATACTTAACCATAGCCATTATACTTACAATGCAATTGAAGGATAAAGATGAAAGATTATTAAAAAAAATTAAGCATATTTTTTTAAATGATTATTTATGTAAACAAAATAGTACATGATATTATTTACCCAAAACGAGAAAATATATGATATAATATGCATTAAATAAAATTTAATAATTAACCGCACACCCAAAAAGAAAAAAACCAAAAACAACACTAGTGGGACTTGAACCAAAGACCTCTACTTCATTATCTCTACCAATCCATTGAGCCAAAGAAATATTTGCAAACTTTCAATACGTTATTTATTATATATATAATAAATATTAGCCTACATCTATAAAATTGGGCCCTCTTAAATTAGGGGTCTTGTTCCGTCGGACATATTGAACCCTCCAAAACCGGGCCTACCAGTGAAGTCTTGTATATTTCGATCTCCATGGATGTATGGGTACACTCAGCCATTTCTTAAGAAGGCAAAATTTTATATCCGATTTGATAGAAGAAAAGTGGAACAGAGAGAACACATATTTGCTTGATGTCTGAAGCAAGAAAGAAAGAAGAATGGTGTGAAGTGAACACTGCCTCGAGTCCCCTTTTATACCGAAAAACTAAGAAAAGGCCGAATTATGAACATAGTGCATGAATAGGGCCAAAACAGGAAAGGCACAAGAGAAGGCTTGGGCACCGCCCATAGCCTTTCCAAGACCTGCGCCCACTTCCTTCATGGGCGACGCCCATGGGTTCCCGCTGTCCTCCCGAAACTATCTGGTATCCCAGTTTTCGACCTCGGCTGCTCCGCTATTTACCTATGTTCGTTCACGAGAAATAAGGAAAAGAGTGAGGCTAGGTACTAGCCCTCACAAACTGAGAATTTAATCAGACACAGGAAGAGGCGGCTGCCTCTCCTTCCCCGCAGAGCACCAGATAACCCCATTTTAAATTCAAAGGTGTATCCCTCCAAGCCTCCATCCTGGAAATATGGTGTGCCTTTGCTTTAGATAATGGTTTAGTTTACTTTTATTTTACGCATTCTTTAGAATATTTGAGTCTTTATATTTCCAATCATGCATCGTAGAATAAAAATAAACTGCATTACATTTAGACATATATACAGAGCCTAGTACAGGAAAAAGGAAAAAAAATCATAATAAGTGCACGTATGGAAGCTAATGGGCGTGTGAAGATCTACTCCTATCCAAGCCCCCGCCCATGACTTGAGGACCGGTCCCGCCAATTCTGTATCCCCGTCCTTTGGCACGAGCATGACCCGATCGACCGGCCCCGTCGTTATCATCATCTTCCCGGTGCCTAGCCTGATTCACGACATCATTTCCTCTGCAAGTAAACTCATCCAACAGCCGTTGGTATAGCTTTGCGATGCCGAAGAAGACCTTCACTGCTTTCCGGTACGAGGAAACATCCACCTGAAGAAAAAAAACAACAACAAATGAGGAAAGGATGTCAGAAAAATAATTATTACTAAAAAGAAAGGAAGCAGAAAATGCAAAAATGAAAAGTATACCGCGCGGACCCGCTCAGGAATCTGAAACCGCTTCGGGACCTCAGCATCAGGCAAAGCCTCCTCCACAAGACTTCCTTCGCGATGATATTGGAAGGTGGAGAAGTCTTCAGCAGGGACGAAATAATCTGGCTACTCATCAGGAACCAAAAGAGAAGCCCTTGGCCTACCAGAAACGTTCGATGCACGCCTGGCTACTGTAGGGGCAGGATGAAGCACTGTCCTCAAGAAATCCTCGTAAGCCATAGTGGGGTAATCATCACGAGGAACGACATGTCTCGATAGGTACTGATACCTGTTTGGTAGGAAATCTGGGGCGATCATCCAGGTTGGTGTTACAGGTGGTGTCACTGGAGCCACATGATAGAGAAAATGATGGCGGTTAACCCGCTCACCCATATATAAAGAGTCGACCATGATAGACACCATCAGAATCCGGTGGTTGCTCATCTCCAGAAAAATCAAATATGGTCCAACCAGACCCCTCTATGGAGATAAATGCACCATGCTCGAGCTCGAGCTCACGACCCTATCACGCATCATCACCTCGGTCAAACTGCGACCATCTCGATCCTCTTCTACCCGATTGGTACTGACAAACTCAGCCAGGAAAGGTGGCTCGTGAATGCGGTTATTCAATGGGCCCGGAGTAAAATGAAAAATCGAATAAGCCCAGACCTGCAAAAGAAAAGAGAAAGTCATCAACCAAAAAAAAAGATCAATGCTGGCTAGTATCAAAAGCATGGAAAAGAAAGAAGAATACCTCCCAAGCCGGAGCAAAACCATTAAGGACTCGAGAATTGTTGCGGCTGGCCCGATCCATGGAAGCATAAAGCTTAGCCAAGCCTACCTGCCCCCAGTCATAAACAGAAACCCGGTATAAATCCTAGAGGCATCCCAGGAGAGAGACCCGCAGTGTGGTGGATGAATTGACAAAAAGTGACATCCCCAAAAAGATGAACAAAAATGCCCTGGCAACACGAGCCACAGCCTCGTCATCATCATTGTCAACTTGCCCCGCATGTTACTCTAGCCAAGTCTTAACACTGCCAATCCGGATTTCATTGGCAGTCTTATAATCTGGTTAGAAGCCCAAAAGGCCTTCGACCACATCGTGCTGATGTCTGAGCGTATAATCCCGCTTCAGAAGCTCGCCAATGCCGGTAGGAATGCCTGTGATTGCGGCAAAATCACAAGAGTCATAGTGTCCTCGCCCCAACTGAAATGAAAAAAGTGGGAGGTATCCCACCAATAATCCCGCAGAACCTCGAAGATGGGCATATAACTACGAAAAGGCGAAATGCTCGCAAAAATACTCTCAATCCGGTATGTTCCACCAAAAGTTGTGCCTGCCAAGGCATTGAATTATAGATGGCAGCAACTTTATCACAACTAATCCGAACCCTGACAAAGAAAAAAAAAAAAACATCTCGAAAAAAAAAAAAAAAAAAAAAAAAAAGGGAGGTAAGCTCTTGTCTTTTTTTATTAGCCCCTTATGCATGCCATAAAATTATGTCATAAAATTATAATAATATACGTATATAATACATGTTGCATTTTTGCACACATTAAAAGAGAAATAAATGTTGCATTTTCCATGCATATAAAAATTAAAAAAATCCATATTGCATTTTGGCAGGCATTAATATCTCTATGATGCATTTGCACTTGCATTTTCATGCATAAAAATAATATATGCATCATGATAAAATAGTGATAACTGATATATGTGTATATGATTATTTTACTTTAGCATTTATCATGTGCATTTATCTCCAAGTATTTGCATATTGCATTATTTGAATAAAAATGTTGCTGGCATTTAAAAAAAATATTTTCGTTGCATTTTCATGTAGAAAAAAATATATATACTTGTAGCATGTGCATGTACCCGAAAAAAATATATATATCTGAAAAAATGCAACATTTGTTCGAAAAGTCTATCGCATGAGCATACATCATCTAAAAATATTTGTAGCACGAACATGCATCATTAGAGCTAAAATATATCAATTACATGAAAGATGCATCGCATAATCAAATAGTGCCAATTATATATAGATATGTATCGCAAAATTAAATAGCATGAATTTCATATTTTTGCTATGTTATAAATGCCAAATTGCATCATTTTTGCATAAGCATTAAGATCAAGAGCAGGTATATTCCAAAGAGCCCAAAAATAGCAAGAAATCCGGAAAAATTCAAGAGATTCAACCAAATGGGTTGAAGAAAAAAAGAAAACTTACATCCGGATTTTGAAGATTCGAGACATGGGTGTGTCGATCTCGGAGTATGTTGCTCCAATCGTCCTTTGAATGCCAATATTTGACGACATTCCGGCTAAGAGGAGGAAGCTCCCAGCGTTCTTCGCCAGATTCCGGGTGCATTGGTGCCTTCCCTTTCCTAGATCTTGAGGAAGAAGCCATCTGTCAAGTAAAACAAATGATTTGGCGAAAGAAAATCAAGAAAATGCGAAGAAATAAAAGAAAAATGACTGTCGGCAGTAATGGAAGCAAAAAGAGGAATGAAGAAGAAGATGAAATAGGTGAAGTGAGCTACTGCTCACTCTCTGCCGTGATATGAAGAAAAGGGGTGGAAAGTTTCATCTCCCCCCCCCCACAAAAGTTCAGTTCAACATCTAAAACTTCCAAGTTTGCTCAAATCTCGAAATGGCCCTGGAACATTAATGGAAAGTTAACAAAGTTAGCTTTGTTAACAAAAAGTGACGGTCATCCATCAAAAATCAAAGGAAAACTCATATCCCCGGCAGATTAGCCTTAGGAAAGGTAGAAGAGGAAGAATTATGCCATTTCGATCCCCAGCAGGGTGCCTGCAGCACAACAAAAGCGAAAAAAAAACAGAGAGATAAAAAAAAGCTCAGCAGAAAAAAAAAGCAGAGAGAAAAAAGAAAGCTCAGCAAAAAAAAAAAGCAGAGAGAGACAAAAGAAAGCCCATTACAAAAAAAAAAGAGCAAAAGAAAGAAAAAAGGAAGGAAAGGTAAAGTATTAGTATTTTACTTGTTGCATGCATTTTATATGTGGTTGTTGGATTATCTCCTCGAGGGGTGTAGACCCCGGGACGTGGAATAATCAAGTTGCTATCCCATCTGAGTGTGGTTGTTGGATTATCTTCGCGAGGGGTACGAACCCCGGGACGTGGAATAATCAAGTTGTTATCCCATCTGAGTATGGTTGTTGGAATATCTCTTCGAGGGGTGCGAACCCCGAGACGTGGAATAATCAGGTTGCTATCCCATCTGAGTTTGGTTGTTGGATAATCTCCTCGAGGGGTGCGAACCCCGGGACGTAGAATAATCAAGTTGCTATCCCATCTGAGTTTGGTTGTTGGATTATCTCCTCGAGGGGTGTAGACCCCAGGACGTGGAATAATCAGTTGCATGCTATCCCACCTGAGTTGTTAGATTATTTCCTCAAGGGGTGGGAACCCCGGGACGTGGAAATAATTAGTTATAGTTAGACTAGTTTAGTCGTAGTTAGACTAGTTTAGTTTGGTTGTAGGATTATCTCCTCGAAGGGTGTAGACCCCGGGACGTGGAATAATCAAGTTGAATTTATCCCACCCTTGAGTTGTTGTTGGATCATTCTCCTTGAGGGGTGCATACCCCGGTACGTGGAAATGATTGGTTTTATTCCAGTATCCCACCAGTTTGAGTTGGACTATCCCTCGAAGGGTGCATACCTCGGGACGTGGAATAATCAGGATCCCATCCATCCCACCGAGTGATCGTTGTTTGTTTGCTTGAGGCCGAACTACGTTTGGTCTAATTCCTGATAAAGGGATACGTAGGCAGCCTACCTAGTAGGTACGACCATCAAAGCATTTAATTTGCATATCTGCTTAAAAACTATGATAACCTGCTATAACCAACTAAAATTGTTTAGGGTATGCGAGATTTGAGCTACTGTATCCTAAACTGTCGCATCTATAAACTGACGCATATTGCATTCCTCCTCATTATAATTTCCACGAAATTTGGGAGTTTATTTCTTATCAATGATATTCGTTTACTTGGTAAGTTTCGGTTTATCCCTAAACTCCATCGTTGAGGGGCTATGTAGACACCCCAATTTCGTACCCCTGATATGTAACATGACATAAAATATCAAGACGTGTTAAAAAGCTAACGAATGTCAGGTTATAGGGTCGAAAATGCAAAAAGCAAAAGCAGGATGTGTAAATAGTGAAATGTAGGGGGCCTAAGTGCCAAAAAGAGGAGGAAAAAGGAGGCTGGGCGCCGCCATAGCCAACCCAGGCGCCGCCCCCACTTCCACTATTGGTGGCGCCTAATAGTAACTATTTCCCTGTAGCAGTTTGCCTAAAGTGTAATTCTCTCAGTGCGCGGTACAAGCTGATGAAGTACAAAAAGAGAAAACTTAACAGCGAAGGAAGGTCTCTCCCAGCTTATAAATAGAGGCCCATGGCTTGTGAAAATTCACTATTCACGCAATGAAAAAACACATTTAATGCAGTGAGTTCTCCCGAGAGCGTTGAGAGAATTTCTTCCTCTAGCCCCGAAGCTCCGCCAAATCTCCCCCAAACACTAAAACCAATCGGCCAAAGTGAAACCTAGTTGCCCTGCTAGGATTCCGTCCTATTCCACCGAACCAAAAATCCCAAAAAGAGTAGTTGCCCTGCCTAAATCCAAACGTCAAATCAGTAAAAAACAAGCATTTGCTCTGCCCGATTTTTGATGCGCCAGCAAGCAAGCAGTTGCTCTGCCCGGATCTCGAGGCGAAAATCAACTTTCAGAAGCAGTTACTCTGCCCGAATCCCCGCAACAGCAAAGACAAAAAAAAGACTCCCTCTCCCTAAAGGAAAGAACTAGCACACCCTAGAACCTACCAGAAGCTAGTTGGTATGAGATAAAACCCACACGCTTCAAAAGGTAGGTTATTTAAAAAATTTATATATAAAAGTGTTATTTAGACTAGCCCGATGTAAAGAAAATAAGCATTTATGCTGCCCGAAATTCAACGAAAAATAGCACTAAAAAGAGCCATTATTATGGTCAAAATTTTATAAATGTATTTGTAACTCCAAGAAGGAGGTTGTGGCAAGTTTGTAATAATATAGATACAGATATATATATATATATATATATATATATATATATATAAAAGCATATTTTACCAAAAAACTATTTTGAGACCGAAAGGACGAGTTGGGTACCTAACACCTTCCCACATCGTAACTTAACCTCCGAACCCTTTGCAAATCTGGTTACATTTGTTTTTTCTTTGTTTTCCCTTAAAATAAGGATGACGACTCTGTTTATCATATTTTGAGTCCACAATTGAGGCCGGACGTATTCCACGCACCTTAAAAGTTTTGAAACCACCCGCCCTCACCGACGGGGGAATCGGTCGAAAAACGGGGCACTCACAATACCTTGTTTCAATACTTCATCTAGAAATCTGTTTTGAATATACTAAGACAAACAAAATTATTTTCAAGGACCTCAAGGTTTTTGCCTGAGTGCCCTTGCCATCTCTCCCACCTCTTGGGGTCTAAGCCAAAAACAATATTGTGAAGAGCTTTTTTTTATTTGAAGGAATGAGATCCATATACATAGGTAAGAAGTAATGGTAAAAGTTGAAACACCATCATACACTAGGGAAATCATTCTCTAGCTTTCTAAAATATCTTTTTGCTAAAATCATGGAAATGTTATGGCAATGTGATTAATGGCAAAATCTATAAGGTAGGGGCATCCTTTATATATCAAAATAACTAACAAACTCAAGAACTGTTGTTTTTAATAGGGAAAAATATCATAAAGTTCTACTAAAAAATTCTTATGTCCAAAAAGTTCCAAAAATAATTATTCTAAAAACTTTTGGCATTCTTCCTTTGACTTGAGACAATTGACAACCATATATACCAAACTATGTCAATCTCATTCACATTCGATAATATAAAAAAATAGTTCTAATTTTTTTAACTATACTGAAATTTCAATTAGCTAATAGATAATTATTTAGCTCAATTGTTGAATTTAATAACAGTTTATCAATTGAATGAGAAATAAATAAATTATCAAAACAATTACATGAACTATCATTGAATCTTCGATTGTAATTGGATGCCGAGGGGAGTTAAACAGTTCCTTTGCTCTTTATTTCTCGAGCAATTTTCAAAGATAAAACCACTATAAAGTTGTTACAATTCCTTTGTTGAACATCATTGTTAAGAACAACTGAGAATAACACATCAATATAAAAGAAATCTCTACAAAATGGCTCCCTCTCTCATTTTGATTAGAGACATTAGCAAGACCAAGGGTAAGCCTAGATAGCTCAACGATTTTCGTGCAAAATGTATAGTTTACAATACAAAGGTATGTTTTCAACCTGTAATACTTTCTCTTTCGATTGCTTATGATTTCATATACTTGGTCCTCTCTCTTTTTTCTAGAGATCACAGAGCTACTATAAACCGGAAATAATTATATATGCGAAATTATTAAATTTTCAGTGTATCTTTATAATCAATAAATAGGTTAAGCATATGCATGTTGGGATTAAAGATGTGGGGAATAAATTACGATAATCAACAAAGTAATTTATAGCAAGCAGATTAATCGTATTGTTACGCATTAATTTAATAAACTTCATGTTCAAAGTGTATGTGCTAAATTTAATATAATTTAATGATCTTCAAACTGACACATATTTCTTGGTAACAAGTATATATTATATTTATTTATTAATATGCATTGTGACTACAAATTTCTCAATTTTGGTTTTATCAAATTAGAATATTGAATAATTATGAATCAAATCTAATTCAATCAAAGGAATTTGAAATGTAGAGACCGAAAGTAAATAAATTAGTGACTACAAAGAGGATTTGATTGAGTTAAAGTAAAGTGAGCTAATGTGTATATATGTTAAAGTGAGTGGGGGTGGGGGTTTTAGGTTAGATTGTGAGAAACTCTATATCTATATGACAAGGGAAGATATTTGGGTTTCTTTTTGGGTCAGATTGGTTATAATTTGAGTAATATTTGTTGTCCATTATTAATAACTAAGAATAATTTGGATGAAATCAATTGAGAAATTTGAGCTACGTGAAAATTTGAGTATTTTTAGTCTTTTTTTGTTGTTTGTTTTAGGGAAAAATTCAGGCCCGTCCACCATGCGAAGTTTTTAACTGTTAGATCTTTTTATGTTATTTTAACCAAAAATGACACTTTTGGAGTGAAAAGACTACGACTCTTAATGAAGCGAAGACGCGTAACGGATCACTTAATCAATGCATCAATTTAAATCACCTAATTCAATTTATGTATCACGCCTAAAATCATAATGTACTTGACCTTCATATCTCTTCTTTCCTATACACAATCAACAAATGATGTAAAATTAATGCATCTTACCTATATCCCACATCCAGATCGATGTATCACAATGTACAAAAGATGCATTGTGATTCAAAATTGATGCATCGAGTTTCAAAAAGGCGCCTAAAAATGAACAAATTTCAATTTAAACCTTTCATCAAACAATATATGCACAATAACACAAACACAAAAGTAAATTTATTTTGAATCATACACACAAATACAAAATGAAAAGGAAGAAAAATGAGGTATGAAGAAGGAAGAGAATGTGAAGACACAATTATGTAGTAACCACCATTCTTAACTACCTAAGTTTCTACTCTCTTTCCTCTTTATACAATGAAGAAGAAGAAGAAGAATGAGGAGGAGGAGGAGAAGGAGAAGAAGAAGAAGAATGAGGGGGAGGGGAAGAAGAAGAAGAAGAAGGAGGAGGAGGAGAAGGAGGAGGGGGAGGGGGAGGAGATGAAGGAGAAGAAGGAGGAGGAGGAGGGGGAGGGAGGAGGAGAAAGGAGGAGGAAGGAAGAGGGAGGAAGAGATGAAGGAGAAGAAGGAGGAGGAGGAGGGAGGAGAAGGAAGGAGGGGGAGGGAGAATGAAGGAGGAGGAGGAGGGGAGGAGAAGGAGGAGAAAGAGAAGAAGAAGAAGAAGAAGAAGAAGAAGAAGAAGAAGAAGAAGAAGAAGAAGAAGAAGAAGAATGATGAGGAGAAACAGAAAGAGAAGAAGGAGGAGGAGGAGGAGGAGGAGGAGAATGAGGAGGAGAAGAAGAAGAAGAATGAGAAGGAGAAGAAGAAGAAGAATAAGAAGAAGAAGGAGAAGAAGAAGGAGGAGGAGAAGGAGAAAAAGAATAAGGAGGAGGATAAGGAGGAGAAGAATGAGGAAGAGGAGAAGAAGAAGAAGGGGGAGGAAGAGGAGAAGAAGAAGAAGCAGAAGAAGAAGAATGAAGAGGAGAAGAAGAAGAAGAAGAATGAGGAGGAGGAGAAGAAGAAGAAGGAGGAGGAGAAGAAGAAACAGAAACAGAAGAAGAAGCAAAATGAGAAGAAGAAGGAGAAAAAGAAGAAGAAGAAGAAACAGCAGCAGAAGGAGAAGAAGAAGAAGAAGAAACAGAAGGAGAAGAAGAAGAAGGAGGAGGAGGAGAAGAAGAAAGAGAAGGAGAAGAAGAAAAAGAAAAAGAAGAAGAAGAAGGAGGAGGAGAAGAATGAAGAGAAGAAGAAGAAGAATAATAAGAATAAGAAAAAGAAGAAGAATAAGAATAAGAATAAGAATAAGAATAAGGAGAAGAAGAAGAAGGAGGAGAAGAAGAGGGAGAAGGAGAAGAAGAAGAAGAAGAAGGAGGAGGAGAAGGAGGAGGAGGAGGAGGAGGAGAAGAAGAAGAAGAAAGAGAAGGAGAAGGAAAAGGAGTAGGAGAAGGAGAAGGAGAAGAAGAAGGAGAAGGAGAAGAAGAAGGAGAAGAAGAAGAAGAAGAAGAAGAAGAAGGAGAAGAAGAAGAAGAAGAAGAAGAAGAAGAAGAAGAAGAAGAAGAAGAAGAAGAAGAAGAAGAAGAAGAAGAAGAAGAAAAGAATGATGAGAAGGAGAAGAAGAAGTAACAAACGGTGTTGTGTTTGACTATTTAGTAAAGTAATTTTCATTTATGTATTTTTATATGTTTATATTTTTAATAACCAACATTTTTTATAGCTACTACATTAGTACGAAATATCGAAAACTATCTCTATCAAATTTTACCATTCACATGCACAAGTCTATTATCGATTATTGACTTAACGAATGACGAAAATGGTTTGATTCCATTTAATCCTCCATTTCTGAACAAAGAAATACATTTAAATAAATTAATAATAACTTTTTCAAATCTATGTGATCTGTCTTTAATTTTACTTTTTATTACTTTTTTTTATTATTTCAT
The DNA here is from genome assembly GCA_013146195.2 of Codonopsis lanceolata. Lineage (NCBI taxonomy): Eukaryota > Viridiplantae > Streptophyta > Magnoliopsida > Asterales > Campanulaceae > Codonopsis > Codonopsis lanceolata. The sequence continues at coordinate 33,809,381 of CM028383.1, forward strand.
ATTAAAAAAATTAATTGCATATTATTCAGCTTTAATTGAGTATATGATTTTATACTCGTGTACAAACCGTTCAACATATGGGAGCATCACTAGTATAAAATAGTATAAAAGTAAACGCTTCTATTAACATCCTTAAAATAAAAGCTTTCATTTTGGATGAAATATTATTTTCTTTTCGATAATAGTAATGATGATAAGATTGTATTTTATATAATAATAATAATAGTAATATGTAATAATAATAATAATAGTGTAATTATTATTATTATTATTATTATTATTATTATTATTATTATTATTATTTTGAACTCCCTCTGTTCCTAAATTACTGTTCTGGTTGGTTTTTTTTAATTGAATTTTATATTTTTCAAATTAAAAATTTAACATGTTTTTTTATTCATAAAATACGTAATTTATAGGACAATAATTTAGGAAATATGAGTGTAATTTATGTCAATTTTATTATTGAAAAATAATACCAAAAGTCTCTTTTAAAAAATCATGTCGAAAAGAACAAAAAAAGAATTCTTCTATTCATAAGATCTAATTTAAATATTTTCGTTTAAAAATTTCAAAAAACTTAACTTTTTTATACAATTATGAAATTGTAGTAGTAATTTTAGTAGCAGTGATTGTCAAAATTATAATAATAATAAAAGTATTGATGCTACTGCTATTATTGTTATTGTTGCTATTATCATTATTATTATTATTACTACTATTATTATTATTATATAAAATACAATTTTATCACCATTACCTTCATTGAAAAGAAATATAAGATTCTAAACTTTTATTCTAACGACGTTAGTATAAGTGTTAAGATTTGAACTATTTGATACTATTAAAAGTCTAACTTTGAGACTTTTCATATAGGAAAATTATTTTTTGGATTTTTTTGGATATTAGATTTTTTTAAGTAGAACTTTTTGGTATTTTTCCCTATTTAGTACTCCCTCTGTTCCTCCACTATTCCATTTGGGAATGTTTCACTTAAAGAGTCACTTTTAAAAATTGATGCATAAAAATATCATTTTACTGTAATAGACTACTAAAAGTGTCATTTTCTTTAAAAAGTTTGACTTTTAAACGAGAACTTTTTGCTCGAGACAGAGGGAGTATACATTATTGTTTGGAGTACTAATACTTTATTAATCACTAACCTAATTGCTTGAATTTTCGGATGTTTGAGAGCTGATTGACTTGTTTGAAATTTAAATTAGAGATTTTCCCCTCAATTTCACACTCTTGAATTTATTTTTCAATTTTTTCTGTTACAACAGAACTTTGTTTTCACAAAGTTTGTTCCATTCTGGTTGTAACATTTCTTCGGTCTTGTCTTGAAGACTTAGAACCTACCTTGGGCTTGGAGTTGGAGCCAACAATGTATTTTGGGCTTTCTCCTTTTGCTTCCTTTTTCCCAAGTTTCGTGAAAGTCTCCAATTCTTTTTGTCTTTTTTAAGGAAGCACTCCCTTATGTGTATGTATGTACTCAAGAAACTAGGGTGTTGACCCAAATCAATTCCAGAAATTCCTTTAATCAACTTTTGGCACGAATTGATGCTTTTGGATATATTTGACAAATATAACTCAAAACATGCTAACCCGTCCAATCAGGATTGAAAATTTACCCATTTTGACCTCTAAAAAATTATCTTATCGATTTGGGTCGGGTTAAAGCGGGTCGAATTTGTTACCCATTTTGACTTATTATTTTATTGTTATATAAATATAAGTTTTTGATAGAAAATTATGGGTCGAAATGGGTCGACTTACCCATTTTGACCCAACCCGTTTGTCACAATCCGTTTCAACCCGTTTGATTTTAGGTTATAACAGGTCACGACCCATTTTGACCAAACTCATCCAATCGTCAGCCCTACTTTTGGACACCGTTTTAAGACCTTTTGGGACAAGTTGTACAACCTGAAATTCTAACGTGGGAACGGCTTTGAAACCTTAGCCAAATGTGATTATTGGTCAGACTAGCACGGCCGATAATAATCTGTGCCCTTGACCAACTTTTGGAACAACAACTAGAATTCCTTTTTGGAACGAAAGAAGAAACCTTTTTTTTTTTTTTGATGACTGAATTTTTTTTTTCAAACCCTAGTACAATAATGGTTTATGAAACTAAAAGGAACGAGATAAAAAATATAAGATAGTATGGAATTACCACACATACTCTGATACCAAATGGTGTGAAACTCGAACCTCAAGATCTTTCTAGATAGGTTTGATGTTAAATGCATGACACTACGACCCAATTCCCTTCAAATGTCACGGACCTTGATATATTATGAATAACGTCACAATTATCATGACTCTCCAATTGAGAACTCGAATTTCAGACACAAACATGGAATTCAAGATATTTGTATCCCGAGCTTTCAATTCAGAACACTCAATTTTAAAAAAAACACACAATTTCTCAAAGAAACCAAATTCATAATAATCAACTCTAGCATAAAAAAAATATTTAAGAGGCCCTTATATAAGCTTACAAACCCCAAGAGTACTGAAAATGAAACCCTTAAACTTGTAGGAAAATAAACAATATAATTAGGAAATAATTAAAAGACATCCCGAAAAAACCTTAATTAAATATGGAAACAAAAACTAAATTATTAAAATTATTAAAATAGTAAAACCATAAAAAGCAGGGAATAATAAATTTAAGGGTTAATTGAACCATTGGTCCCTTAACTTCGAGTCATTCTCACAATTAATCACTTAACAATGTTTTGTTGAAATTGAGTCCTAAGAGTTTCAATTTTTTATAGTCTCATTCCTTTCGTTGGATATCGTTACAGAAATACCGTTAAATTATCATGTGCCTCTTACATGCATTTAGTAAGGGCTAAAATGAAATTTTCTCAAACCTAATTTATATCACAAGTTGCAATCGAGTCCTTATGGTTTGAAAAAAGACCACAAACCCTTCTTCCCCAAATGTTTTAGAAGGGGATTGATTTCTCCTCCAACCACAACCCCACTAGATTTTTCAATTTTACCCTCCAGATTTGAAATTTATATATATATATATATATATATATATATATATATATATATATATATATATATATATATAAAGTTAGTGAGGAGTACTATGATTGTGCCACCTCACCACCTTTTGATAAATCTTCATTGTAAATCATCCATGTGGAGGCTTTAAAAACTTTTGATTTTCTAGCCATTAACTGATAATAATGCATAGTAATAATCAATATGATAAGGGGTATTAGTATTAGTATATATAACTTCTTCTATTGTCAATAGTAGAAGAATTATATTTAAAAACTTTTACAACTAACATTACTTTTAACCAATGTGGGATAAAGTTCTTTAATGCAAGACATTACTTCTAATGACTCACTTCTAACAGTATACTTTAAGTCTTCATATCTTATTCATCCAAAACTTGATTTGAACAAATAAATATATCATTTCGATGCTCTTGCCGAGTAGAACACATTTGCATAATTACTTTTGCCAACAAACAAATGACACGTAAAGAAATTTGTGCCTCAAGTTGCACAATTTATTTCACTAAAACATTATTTTTCTTAAGAAGTATTATATTTTAAGTCTTGATATCTTATTCATCCAAAACTCGATTTGGATAAATAAATATATCATTTCGATACTCTCACCGAGTAGAACACATTTGCACAATTACCTTCGCCAACAAACAAATGACACGTAAAGAAATTTGTGTCTCAAGTTGCATAATTTCTTTCACTAAAAATATTAATTTTTCAACAATATAAGAGATGTATCCTACATTGGTTAGAAATTGATGTTGGTTTTAAAAATAATATTATTAAGTACCAATAGAAGAGATGTATCATACATTGCTTGGAAAGTGATGTTGGTTTTCAAAGTCATTTGATAAAAGACTTCAACCATTATTACCAATAAAAAATGTATATCTCACATTGGTTAGAAAATGATGTTGATTTTAAATTATTTTATATTATTACCAATAAAAGAGATGTATAACACATTGTTTAAAAAGAAAATATTAGATTTTAAAGTCTTTAGACTAAAGACTTTCACTTTTACAAGATATGTATATCACATTGGTTACAAAATATTATACTATTATTACCAATAGAAGAGATGTATCCTACATTGGTTATAAATTGATATTGTTTTTAAAATACTATTATTAATTACCAATTGAAGAGATGTATCATACATTGATTAGAAAATGATGTTGGTTTTCAAAGTCTCTACCATTATTACTAATAGAAGATGTATATCTTACATTGGTTAAAAATGATTTTAAATTATTTTAGATTATATATAAGACTTTTACTATTATTAACAATAGAATATATATATATATATATATATATATATATATATATATATATATATATATATATATATCACACATTTGTTATAAATTGAAACACTCTTAAAATCCTCCTCGACCTACTACGGGACCCACTCATGATAAAAACCACCAAGGGGGCCAGCGAGGCAGTGCAAGCTCAGCAGAACACTCTTAAAAGTACGACTAAGCCAAAGTAAGAAATGGATGAGAGCCACTGTCCTCAATCCACTCAGCCTCGGCAAAACAAATCAATGATCATCGACCATGACAAGAAGCTTCCCAAAGCCCAAAGGAGCTGACACACGCAATCACCAACTCCCTGACAGCTCCCAATCCAATCATCCCTGACACGGTTGCAACCATTTATTACCAGTTGTAACATGTTCCCCTATCAAAGATCGCCACCTCACAAGGCCAATCAGGTATAAATATAAGACATTCTCCACTGTTGAAAGGTAAGCCATTTTCAGATATCCTAACACGCTTATCAGATTCACTTATTTGGATCCAAGAGACAAACGGTCATAATTGTTACACATTTATTGTACACCACACCGGAAATCATATTCTCACGCCGGAGGGTTCTAGTCGGGGCACTCCCGAATCCTTAACGGTGTTTGTTTTATCTTATCTAGGTTACCATTTGAACGAACAGAACAATCACATTTGCTTCTTACGTGGACAAAACGACAAGGTCACCACAGATTTTGCGTGATCAATCTTCAATAAAAGAGAAGAGAATAGATGTATCTCATTATATAGAAAGAGATATTAGTTTTATATTTTTTTAGATAAAAAACTTCTACTACTATTACCAAATGATGAAATGTATTCTACATTGGTTAAAGAGTGATGTAGGTATTAAAAGTCTTTTTATAAAATGCTTAATACTAATTGAAAAAATATATATTTCACACTGGTTAGGAAAGTGATATTGGTTTAAAATATTTTTAGATAATATATCTCACATTGGTTACAAAGAGATCCACATTATTTAGAAACATATATTGGTTATAAAATTCATTAGATAAAAGAATTTTTATGTTATTATCAATACAAGAGATGTATCACACATTGTTTAAAAAAAGATGTTGGTTTCAAAACTCTTTAATTAAAATACTACTACTATTATTATTTGTATGTTATAACCAATAGAAGAGATGTATCCCACATTATTTAGAAATAGATGTTGATTTCAAAAGTTTTTATATAAAATACTATTATTATTACTATAGAATAATGTATCCCACATTTGTTAGAAATTATTGTTGGTTTTAAAAATATTATTATTACCAATAGAAAAGATGTATATCATATGGTTAAAAAGAGATGTTTGTATTAAAAGTCTTTAGATATAAGAGTTCTACTATTATTACCAATAGAAGATGTATATCTCACATTGGTTAGAAAGTGGTGTTGATTTTAATTTTAGATAAAAGACTTTTACTATTATTACTAATAGAAGAGATATCCTACATTGGTTAAAAAATGATGTTAGTTTTAAAAGTCTTTAGATAAAAGACTTTTAGTTTTATCATCAATATAATAGAATAGATGTATCCCACATTATTTAAAAATAGATGTTGGTTATAAATTTTTTTAAGATAAAAGATTTCTACTATTATTACCAAATCATGATATGTATCCCATGTTGGTTAGAGAGTGATGTTAATTTTAAAAGTTTACCATTATTAACAATAGAAGAGAAGTATTTCACATTAGTTAGAAAAAGTGATATCGATTTAAAAACTTTTTAGATGATAGATCTCACAAAGGTTACAAAGAATTGTATCTCACATTATTTAGAAATGAGTATTGGTTATAAAAGTCATTAGATAAAATCTTTTTTATGTTATTACCAATAGAAAATATGTATCTCACATTGTTCAGAAATGAATGTTGGTTAAAAAGTCTTTTATCTACTGCTATTATTACTAATAGAAAATATGTATACCACATGGTTAGAATGTAGTGTTGGTTTTAAAAGTCTTTATATAAAAGACTTAAACTTTAATTGCCAATATAAATTGAAAATAAGTGTCCCACATTGTTTAAAAATGAATTATGATTTTATAAGTTTTTAACACAAAGACTTCTAATATTATTATCAAGTTAGATGTTAATTTTAAAAGTCTTTAGATCAAAGATTTTTACTATTATTACTAATACAAAATATGTATATCACGTTAGTTAGAAACTTATGTTAATTTTAAAAGTATTTTGGTGAAAAAATCGTTTAATATTAGTAACAATAGAAAAATATATATTATGACCATGGAAGAGATTAACAATCTAATTATAATGTTCAAAGTTATAGTATTTTTACAAAAAATATATATATCTCATATTATACCCGTGTGGAGCACGGGCTAAATAACTAGTATTAATTATGTTAAATTATTATTGTGATTACCACCTCTAATACTACTTATTTATTAATTATTAAACTTTTTAAATATGGTGGAGTGAACGGAAGGAGTAACATTCAATTCATAATATAAGGTATTATGTTTGATAAATTCGGTCAATATAAATTTTTTATTGTTTATATTGTTTTTTTGGAACGTGCACGACGGATTAAGAGAGGAATGAATAGATATGTGCTTGGGTGGCCGGGTGGTGTTTCTTTGAAAAATTGTCACCAAAAATATTACTCCCTCCGCTCTGGGCAAATAGTCCACTATTTTATCTTGTGGTGTTTCACTTAAATATTTCACTTTCAAAAATTAAAATATAAAAGTGTTATTTTATTACTAATGAGCTACTGAAAGTGTTATTTTCTTAAAAAGTTTGACTTTCAAACAGAGACCTCTTACACGAAACGGAAGGAGTATTTAGTGTGTGCCCGGTGTCTCGTTTCTATGCCGGGATAGAGATTGGAAGTGGGGGTGGCGTACAAGGGTGTGGGTTAACATTAGTGGTGGAAAATTCTGCCCACGCACATATGCTCGCCTTGACCGCCCACTTAGACCATTAAATTTTATGGGCATAGATGGAAGCCCACATTTTTCATGGCTTGCAAATTGTAACATTTTGTTAAATGAAGTGCAAAGGAAGATTCTAATACACCACCATAAGCATCTTACGTTGCGCAATGGTTATGGTTTCTCTTTCTTGACTACCTAATTGCAAATTACAAATCCTTAAACCAAGGTTATAAAAAACATCTCTATATAATAGGGCAACCTCCTTCTCCTTCTCCTTCTCCTTCGTGATTGAATACTGATCATGTTGTTCGAGGTATGTTTCGACAACATTAATGTGAAAGAGAACATATTGTCTCAGCTTAGAGTTTGATAACCTCGGGGATCTTGTGTTCCATCCCACTTCGGATCCTTCTTTGCCATAAGAGATGACATCCACGGGAAAAGTGTTCATAATTCCTTACTTATTGTAGTAGGACTCTGCTGTTTCTCATTAATCCCAAACTTTGCTCTTTCTCTAGCTTCCATTATATCTTCTTTCGATACACATTCACCCTCTGCATAACCAAGAAGACTCCACATTTAAATCAAGAAACTCAACCACAAAAGTCAAACCTCTTCCAAGCAATCACATAAGTTAAGGTCAACGTGTGAAATAACCAAGGTTGATGCAATTAAAGATCCGAAATCTTCACACACACACAAAAGAGAGGGACACACACCAATAATCCTCGTTGTTCATGATTTGATTGCATAAGGTAGTAAGTATGATAATTAAGTTGTGTTTGGTTCATTGGAAATGAATAATTAACAGGATTGGAGAATAAAAACAATCGAGGTACGCGTTTGGCTCGTACTTGCATGTTAATGAGTAAATTGGTGCACATGGGTGCCCATTCCCATTTAATACCCACCCATATATACCCATGTTATTAAATGGGCACTTACTTGCCCGCCCATTTGAGACCATCGCACATTTAGACCCGTCCATGCCCGCCTATACTCGCCCATTTGCCATATCTAGTTAACATACTTATTAAGTACATATAATACATTACATGTAATACTTTTTATTTTTAAAGTTGTTTTGATTATATTGCCCTTTTGTTCCATTTATATATTATGGGCAATGATTATTTTACTATGATTCGTTGTGTAATGGTTATGGTTGCTCTTTCTTGATTACCTAAATTGCAAATTACAAATCCTTAAACCAGGGTTATAAAAAACATCTCTATATAATAGGGCAACCTCTTTCTCCTTCTCCTTCGTGATTGAATACTGATCATGCTGTCGAGGTATGTTTCGACAACATCAATGTGAAAGAGAACATACTGTCTCAACTTAGAGTTTGATAACCTCGGGGACCTTGTGTTCCATCCCACTTCGGATCCTTCTTTGCCATAAGAGACAACATCCACGAGAAAAGTTTTCCTAATTCCTTACTTATTGTAGTAGGACTTTGTTGTTTCTCATTAATCCCAAACTTTGCTCTTTCTATATCTTCCATTATATCTTCCTTCGATACACATTCACCCCCTGCATAACCAAGAAGACTCCACATTTGAATCAAGAAACTTAACCACAAAAGTCAAACCTCTTTCAAGCAATCACATAAGTTAAGGTCAACATGTGAAATAACCAAGGTTATGGCAATTATAGATCTGCAATCTTCACACACACACACACACACAAAGGAGAGGGACACACACCAATAATCCTCATTGTTCCTGATTTGATTGCATAAGGTAGCAAGTATGATAATTAAGTTGTGTTTGGTTCATTGGAAATGAATAATTAACAGGATTGGAGAATAAAAACAATTGAGGTACGCTTTTGGCTCGTACTTGCATGTTAATGAGTAAATGAGTGCCCATGCCCATTTAGTGCCTGCCTATATACGCCCATGTTATTAAATGGGCACTTACTTGCCTGTCCATTTGAGCCCACCGCACATTTAGGCCCGCCCATACCGCCCATTTGCCACCTCTAGTTAACATACTTATTAAGTACATATATATACGTTATATGTAATACTTTTTATTTTTAAAGTTGTTTTGATTATATTGTCATTTTGTTCCATTTATATATTATGGGCAATGATTATTTTGCTATGAATAAGTTTCATGTAATATCGTCTTACGGAACTTCACTTTCTCGTAACTCAACATATCAACACACGGTAAGTCAGGTTAAGGAGATTCATTTTATATAAAATACTAGTAAAATCGTATTTCCTAAGTTTTTTGCCTTTTGCTATTGTACAAATAAACAAAATCTTGTTTCTAAATTTTAACTATCTTACTTTTAATATGGTTTTATTTAAATAAATGCTACATTTTATAGGGGATCAGCCATCACGGTTGCCCCTATATTGCATAATGGCCGGCTACCAACGGGGGTGCCATGGTGGTTGGTCCCTACAAAATGTAACACTTAATTTAACTAAAAACAATTTTAAAATAAAATTTCAAAAATTAGAAACATAGTTGATTTTTTTTTTAAAAAGTACAAGTGCAAAATAATCATGGCAAAAACTTTGAAAAGATGGATTTACAGTCTTTTATATAAGACGGATCCCTTTGATCCGACTCATCGTGTGTAGGGTGAGTTTAGTTGTAAAAAATTGAAACATCGTCTTACGAATTAAGATTAATAAGACAGTATATATCATGTTGGTTTCTTTTTGTTTTGTCGATGGTTGTTGCACATGCACATTGTTGCATCATGTGGTTCGAATTTTGGGTCGAGAGATTTACCATCTCTTTGGCTGTGTTTAGTTTAGAGCTCGATAGCTTGGGCACTCTTCTTTTATCGCTTCCGCAGTTTTGAAATTTGTTTCCCTGTATCGCAGTTACGGCTTTACTTCTTTGTTGGAGCTCGTGTGGCTCGACTGTTTGACTTGTGCCATCATGCTTAGCAGATACTTGTCGGTTGTTTAGCTTCTTTTGGTGGCACGACCTTGAGATTTCATGTTGGATTCCGGGTCGGGTCGTCACACATTGTATTGCCCAACATGTTCACAAGTCAATAATACCTTATGTTACTATATGACCTCCTAACTATTATGACCACCCCCTAGCATGCACCCAATTAATTAACATTTTCAAACAAATGTGAGTAATCCTCCGCCACAAAAGGAACTATTTGATTATGTTGAACAATCGCATCACTATGAATATAATATATCACATTATCGATTCGACCAACAACACTAGGATTTGTAGACAACGTATTTGAATCCTATTAACAAAAATAATAACACATAAAAAACACAAATATCAAGAAAATATTAGACATGTTTGGACTTGGGAAGCCGAAATTTTTCATACTGTTTGGCCTCCCCCAACTGAAAATACTAAATTTGTTCGGATTATAGGAGTCGACCAAATTTAATATTTTTGATTGAAGGAGGCCGAATAGTAGGAAGAATTTCGGCTTCCTAAGTCCGAACATGCTTAATATTTTCAGCCACCCAGATCTGAACAAATCACGACGATAACCTATTTTTTCAATAAAAAAACGCTTTCTCAAACAATATTTAAAGCAAAAAAAAAAGGTTTTAAAGGCTTATCACTTGTGTGACATTGACGTTTTTTTGGCTCCATGCTTAATTTCTTCAAGCCTAATGTTGAATCCCTAGGTTTTTTAAGATTGAAGGTTTTTGGGAGGTTTGTGGGAAGGTTTTGAGAAGAAAAGAAAGAAAGATGAAGGAGAAGAAGATGCTCAACAATGAAGAAGATGAAGAAGAAGGTAGTTGAGAAGAAAAAATAATTTGTTTGTTGGGAAGAAGAGTTGAGAAGACGTGAGTATATTTGTTTGGGGTGGGGGGGGGGGGTCAGGCCATTCACACTCATCAACATTTTAAAAGGTTTATTCACTATACCACATCATCAACTTATAAATATTTTCATTTTAAACATTTTCTCTACAATCACATAAATCTTTAAAAAACTTTATAGTATGGACCCGTAACTAAATATTTTATTCTTTCACAACATTCATTTAAAATTACATTCTTTCACAATATTTATTTAAAAACAATAATTTTATTTTTCAATAATAAATGTATATTCTTAAAACATAAAAAAATATTAAAAATATATAATATGTCAACATAACATTGATGCAATAATATATATTTTATTAAACAAAATTGAATATAGAATCATAACAAACATAATTAAAAGTACATATATATTAATAGAGAATATTTAATCGAAACAACTTAATATTCATTGTTTTTGTGGCTGAAGTGTTTCCAAATATGCTCAACCAAGTCGAATCGAATTTGAGGTGAAAAGAAGAATTTTAGATAGTTAAATGAGAAAGAATTTAAGGTAAAATGTATGATTGAATTTAATGAAAAAATTGTTTTTAGAATGTATTTATAAGAAAAATCATATATATATATATATAAGTTTCAACCTATTACTCTTATCTTTTTATCAACATCAACTTTTTCCAAAAGTTTTTTTATTTTCCCATCAATCTTTTCATTAAACCCACTACAGATGTAGTTAATTATAGGTTTTTATGTTTAGGAAAAGAGTTTGTATTCTATATAAAAATCTTTACAATTGAGGGTATTTTTGTCGTTTTGGAAAAAAGGAAATCTGTGGTAAACTCGGAGGAATGGGGGCTGAAGAGGGCGACTCTTAGAATTATATTATCCGACTAACGAAACAAACAAATTCATCCGATTAACGAAACGGCCACAGGAAAATCCTCCAAGTCGAAGCTTTTCCTTTAGTTGATCTACTCGAGCGAGCGAAAAACTAAACAACTTTCCATGGCTTCGGAAAATTCACTCTTTAAGCTAAAGGTTTGATGTCTTTTGATTTTTCTCTATCTCTCAATAAATCACATTCCATATTTAGGTCATCTGGTGTTTGGATAAGATCAAATTTGATCAAAATATCACTTAATCTCTGGTCTATGTTTAATGTTTCCGATCATCCATCTTGATCGAACGCCACTGTTAGGGCTAGGGTTAGGGTTTTGAATGAATTTGATTATGCATCGCAAATTTCTGTGAAAGCCATCACTTTCCATCACTCTGATATCGATAAATTATCTAGTTTTTGGCACCCTGATTTGCTATTGAATATTGAAGGGTTTGTTAATCAGAGCTTATTGGATAGCATTGATAATTTTGCACAATTGGGTTTTGTTGAGTCATAGAGATGCAGTATCGCAGACATGAGGAGTTTGGGGTACCATCTTCTACCGGAAGGGACAGACAAACTGATTTGGGTCCGGACCATTTCCTTATGACTCGTCCCAGGAGGAGTGTGAGCCCTCGCAGAATGGAGAGGGTGTTGGGAGGGGATCGGAGGAGCAATTCCTTGGAAAGGAGGAAATATGGTTGGGATGTTGGTGTAAATAGAAGTGATCACTCACCTCCATATGGAGAAGTGAAAAGAGGGCCTCGGTATGATGATGGGGTTGTTGATAGGGATTTTCCACCTTTGGAGGTGCACGGAAGGTATAAACTTATTGATCGTATGGGTATGGATATGAATCTTGATGTTGGTTCTGGTAGGAGGAATGACCATGATTTTAAACATAGTGGTTCTAGAGCTATCAGAGAGGACTTCAATGGTGGGAGACTCGATAGTGGTCGGCATGGGATGGTGGGTCAGAACTCAATGGTTTTGGAAGATGGTCCAGGCCGTGGAAAGTACAGGTTGGCAGCTGATGTAGGACCCACCTCGAAATATGAAGAGCGTGTTGGTAATTTTGCATCACCATCAGCAAATATGGGTTTCAATAAGCTCAGAGATGAGAGAGCTCGATATCCTGACCCTCTTTTAGTGGATAAACTATCATCTAGGGTACCATATCGAGAGGTAGAGAAATCCATCTTTCATTTGAGGAATGATCCTTATTCCAATGTAACAGCTTCAAAATCTAAGGATTTGATAGGGTCACCTCACTTCAAAGATTTTGCTGGCACATCTGCTGGAAATGCGAGGGCCAATTTTCCAAGTTCTTACCGAGGTGGTGTGCCTTCGCCTGTGGAAGACTATCCAAAGAGCTCTGTTAAAATCACTGAATCTTTGGGCTACGCTGGATATGGACCAATGCAAAGTGTAGGCACTGGAAGAGATCATGATGTTGAAATTAAGGATGATCTGGTACGATATGGTAGGGACACATTTAGTCCTACCAAGTCTGGGCATCAGCATCATTTACATCGTAAACCTATAGTAATGGAAAATGATGATTATGTGCATCCATCGGATGAGATCTATCGAAGGATGGACTTACGTGAGCGAATGGATTACAGCCGCAGAGATTTGTTAAGACGAAGTATGGTAGACCCTGTCACAGACCGCTTAGATAATAATGAATTTTCTCGTGGAAATCTAAGCAATAATAGCTTATGGGACCATCCTTCTCATGAAAAGCAATCAGTTCCAAATTACATTGGTTTGAGTAGATCATCAGCTGCACTAAAAGAAGGTGGGCAGTACCCAGACTCCACAAGTGCTGACTTTGAACTTGGGAGGAAAATCTCAAGAGAAGCAGAAACGTCGTACTTGGGTATGTCACGGGACCGAGAAATCTCACATTTAAGAACCAGTCATGATTTCAAAAGAGATGTGGGCCCAGAGTCATACAAGGAAAGAGTGAAAAGCTCACCTGATTTCTCATATGACACAGAACTGCATAGACTTCCTGAAAGAAGTCGACGAATTGAAGAAGAGGAGCTTGGTAATTATGACTCATCCAGTAGGGTTATGAAGAGGAAGTACAGAATGGATGAAGAAATGAACAGGCGTACTTCTAGAAATATTATGCCAAGTGAATGGAATAATTCTGGTAGAAGGGAGGATCAAAATGAAAGGGATGATGAGTGGACTACTAGTCTAGATGTCACTGGTCCATTTTTGTCTAAAAGAAGGGGTTATGTGCATGGGCTAAACAGAAGGTTAGAGAAGGTATATGATGGGGATTACGATGAAGAATATACATCTGAGGATGGGTTCTCTTCTCATGATCAAGAGGAGCATTTGCAGGATTATTCTACCAAATTCTATAAATATGGTAGCAAATACCCAAAAGGTCATTCAAAACCTGGTTCTCTTAGCTGGTATAATACGAACCATCCCAGTAGGAAACATGTTCTTCCCAAATGGAAAAACGTTTGGATAAGAGGTAAAGATGACAATGACGTGAATGCACATGCAGCTGAAGTTGAGCGGTCAGAGGATTGGGTGAGTTCTGCAAAGTTAGAGCCACCTGAAAATTCTGAGGAGTTCCAGCAGCTGGTGCATAAGTTCTTCTTATCTTTCACCAAAAAGTTGAATGATAATCCAGGTGTTCAGAAAAGATACCAGGAGCATGGAAGGGCAGGTAGCTTGTTCTGCATCGTTTGTGGTAGAAGGTCTGTCTTCTCTTTACGATTTTCTTCATTAAAGTGGAGCGTTTCTTTTCAATTATAGATTTTGGCCTCTCATTATGGTATCATTGCTGCTAGCTTTTTGGTACCGGCCAACCTTGAAGATCTTACCATAAGTCTTATACTGGACCTAGGACCTGTAGTGACGTGCTCCCTATTTTTTCTTCTTTTCCCCATGGTGGAGGGGTTATTGTTTCATATATATATATATATATGTGTGTGTGTATATTATTCTTTTGGATTTGGAGTGGGTTGGGGGGGGGCGCGCTCTCTAAGTTAACTTAGGCTAGAGATACCAAACTAATGGTTTGGTGGGTTTATACAGCTTACAAGGACATTGAAAGATGGAAACCTCTCAAATTAGATGTGGATTGGTTTTGTGGAAAACCATGTCAGGGACTAGGAATATTAGTCAGGTGTAAAGTTTACTCCATTCCTCGAAATGCGCAACCTCCTGAATATTTTATTTACCTGCTGTTTCACGTATTGTCAAAATTCATGTTTATGGTTGTCTAGGGAGGGGGGACACTCTAAGTTAACTTAGGCTAGAGATGCCAAACTAATGGTTTGGTGGGTTTATACAGCTTATAAGAACATTGAAAGATGGAAACCTCTCAAATTAGATGTGGATTGGTTTTGTGGAAAACCATGTCAGGGACTCGGAATATTAGTCAGGTGTAAAGTTTATTCCATTCCTCGAAATGCGCATCCTCCTGAATATTTTATTTACCCGCTGTTTCACGTATTGTCAAAATTCATGTTTATGGTTGTCTGGGGAGGGGGACACTCTAAGTTAACTTAGGCTAGAGATGCCAAACTAATGGTTTGGTTGGTTTATACAGCTTATAAGGACATCGAAAGATGGAAACCTCTCAAATTAGATGTGGATTGGTTTTGTGGAAAACCATGTCAGGGACTCGGAATATTAGTCAGGTGTAAAGTTTACTCCATTCCTTGAAACGTGCAACCTCCTGAATTTTTATTTACCTGCAGTTTCACGTATTGTCAAAATTTATGTTTATGGTTGTCTGGGCTAAGTTTGAAATCAATAGCTCAATCAACCCCTGCACATCCTATTGATATTTTGTCAGAAACTGCTTCATTTCAATTCAATGTAGGGTGAGTACCATAGTTGTCACTTGCTTAAGGGGCTGCTATGTGGGATAGAATTTGGTGATCAAAGTGAACATTTTTACCCCTTGATTGTTAGCAGTGTTAGTAGCTAATATTTGAGATTCTCTTGCAGCAATTGGACTTGTCGCTCAGTGTGTAGGTGTAAGTTTTATGTCCCTACTGAATGGCAGACCTGAAGTGTTTGTCTATGTTGCACTGACACTGCTGGGAGGATGCGTATTCCGTGTCGGACACGGTGGATACGGCCCAAAATATGTATTGGGGCAGAATTTGAATTTTTGAAACTTTTGGACACGGACACTGGTACGGGTAAGACAGTCGGGGATACGTACCTTTAAGATGGACGCGGTTGGGGGTATATATTGCCCTATTACTAGTAATCGTTAGTCGGAGTCCCTCTAATCCCCTCAATAGACAGCGGCTCGAAACGAGCCTAGCCCTAGCCCCTCGTCGCCGACCAAAACCACCTCTGCTGTCGGCCCTTTGCCCCTTTGACCTTCTCTCCGGCTGCGTCTGCGTGCTGCGTCACCATGCGCCTCTCTCCCTTGATTCGATTCGAACTTTGAAGCTCGAAGCCTCGAACCATCTGAGATTCTGAATCTCATGTATTCTTCCAGTGTTCCTTCAATATCTGTTGATTTGTTCTCTCGCCTGAGTCTTCTCTCTCTTCGATTTCAAACTCTCTCCTCTCTCTTCATCTGACTTGTTGTGACTGTTCTGGAAGATGGAAGGAAGGGTTTATAGTAATAATTAATAAGAAAGTTTCTTATTAATTATTATAAAACAATTTATACTATGTTCTGAATTTTATAAAAATTGCCTATTAAAATTTTGGTATGTTGGAAATATTTATTTTGTAGTTATAGTTTTAAATATTTATAATTTGGTTATTATATTTTGAATATTTACATTTTAGTCCTTATATTTTGAATATTTACACATTACCCCCACGTACCCGTGTCCTATATTTTTGAAAATTGCGTATCCCCGTGTCCGTGCAACATAGATGTTTGTTGGTGGAAATTTTTTTCAAGCTTTTAAAGC
The DNA here is from genome assembly GCA_013146195.2 of Codonopsis lanceolata. NCBI lineage: Eukaryota > Viridiplantae > Streptophyta > Magnoliopsida > Asterales > Campanulaceae > Codonopsis > Codonopsis lanceolata. The sequence goes on from CM028383.1 coordinate 33,826,233, forward strand.
TGTTGGTTGAAAATATATGTTACTTCCTCAGCCTGCACCTCCTTTTACTAAGTTGATTTGGAAGGTAATCTGATGGTAGGTCTGCTTACCAAAAAGTAAAACAAATGGGAGTTGATGCAATATTCATAAAAGGAGGCTATTGGGTCAGATTGGACTGGGAGTGGAGAATTAAGGATGGGGTTAGTCAATAGTTGATGTTTATATTACTTTATTTTTATTGACCGTTGGATGAGTTGAAAATTAATCTAACTTTGAATGTAGTGGCAGGCTACTAGTTTGGGTAATGCTAGACGTATCAACCCAACTTTGATTTTAGTGGCAGGTTACTAGCTTGGGTAATGCTATATGTATATGGTAGCTTATCTTTTTCTGGAAGTAGCTTTCGGTTGAAACCCATTTTATGGGGTTTCCATTAATATCAGACCATCATCATACCATCGTAGTTTACTATATTATATGTCTTCTAGGACTCTTCTGTGTGATGTCATGAGATCTATTAGGCCATAATTACGTTGGTCCATTTTTTCTTTTTTGTTTTGAGAGAGAGAGAGCGGGGGGGGGGGGAGGGGACTCCCTCTCAGGTTCTTAAGCCTTTTGGTTTTACTCTGTGATTTGATGTTTGTTGAAGTTTTGGCTTTGTTGGGTTCATCGACTTTGTGAGTCAAAGGAAATGAGGTTCTTGATGAATCCTGGCATTTTTGTCTGGTCTTACCATGAAATTGGATAAATAGGAAAAAGATAAACTTCAAAACACTCCTCTGAACTATTACTCAATTTAAGCAGTACCTAATTTATTGACCTGGGCGGCTTGACCCCTTGTTCGGGTCATACCCTGGTGTTACCATGAAATTGGATAGATAGAAAAAAGGGTAAACCTCAAAAAACTACTCTGAACTATGACTCAGTACAAACACACTACCCTAATTTATTGACCCTGATAGGTTGTACCCTTTTTGGGGTCATGCCTGGATAAACCAGCCCCTCACTTAGTGGACTCTTAGTCAACAAACTAGAATACACATGCATTTAGACATGCCCTATGCATACTCTTTAGACCTTAAACACCAGATCCCTATTGTTCTAGTTCTGCTTGTAGCTCTATAATCCTCAGAGTGGTCGTTTATGGCTTTTGCTGGCCCGTCTCTATGAACAATCTATCAAGATTGAATTTTGATTGGAAACCCGGCGAACAAATTGGAAAACACAGGACACAACCTACTGTCTTAAAGTTTATTATCCCAGCGCCTCTGTTTCCTACTCCTGTACTCCAAAATCCAATCAGTCTCAAACCAATGATATTGAAACAATAAACATGACCAGATTGAATCAACTCGACCTTGGATTTAATCCCCCCTCAACCAATTATTTTCTAGCAAACTTGCTCTGATAGCAGGTCTGATTTGAGTTCAATCAAATTGAAACTTGCCAAAGATATATAAGAAATTGTAAAACCCAGATATAGGTTTTTCTTCAATCTACTGCCTGGTTCTTGCATGAAGAAATTTGATGGGCCCAGTGAAGGTTTTGTCCGTTGAAACCATAAAACGTATTACGTGATGGTGTGAGAATATCTTAGAATTGCTGCTATTGAGACAATATCTATTGGATGATAGCGTACTTTGATGGCGAGGAGGAATTACTCTCACCGACACGGCTGCAATTGCTGCAAAGCCTGCAATGGTGTGCTTTGATGGTGTGGTTGCTCGCTGACACTTCTTATGACAGCGGCAAGGACGATGCTTCCAATGACGGATGTGAATGGTGATGGTCCTTATTGGTGACTGGTGAGAGACCTTGAAGATAAATCGGTGGAATCGAGAGGTGGCATTTGTGCATCTGTTGTGGTCATGTGTGTACTATAGTTGTGTGTTTTATTGTTTTCCTGGTGAAAAAGATGGAGGGTATTTCTGTCTTTTCTTTTCCTCTGTTACATCTGTTAGCTCAACTGAGTCAAGTGGACCAACTCACTTGAGTTGATAGTTAGGGGTTTCAGGCGATGTCTTATAGTTTACCCTAGAAAAAGAAGGAATGGGGATTTGGGAAAAAATTGTTTTTTGCATGTGAGCTCAAAAAAAGTTGGATCATATTTAACTTGTGGTGAAAAGTATTACAGAAGCCTTGTTTCTTCCATTTCCTTTTTCTTTCACGAAATCCATGTTCCAAACGGAGTGGAAGTAGTTAGTTCTGTTTCTCCCAATTCTCCATTTTAGGTTTCTTTTGAAGCATTGATGCCCATGCTCATGCACTTCTTTTGCTTCACCTTTACCATTTCTGCAAGTCTGGTGGCAAATAATTGTTTCTTTGCAAGTTAAAAGCCTTTGGTAGCATGCTTTCAATAATTGATTTTACTGCTGAGCTACCATACCAATTAAGTTTTTATACTGTTGCTTATGCTCTTTATGATGGTTGTGCCTCCACTAATGTGTGATAGTGAGTAATTATTGATTTAGCTGACAGCGAAGTTATTTTTCTTCTATATGCGATTAGTGAAGAGTGAGTTTTCAGCTTGTCTTTATCTAAAGGGTAAACTATCAAGAGTTAGGAGCCTTTCATAATTAACTTGGTGTCCACGGTAAACTGCTAGGAATGCCAAAACATATTGAGGGATAGTGGGGAGCTGGTTGCCATGCTATTTAATCCTGCTTGATTGTATATAATTGACTATATTATAAATATTGATATAATATGTAGTTTCCTTTAAATTTCATTGTACATGTGGTCAAAGTTAAAGTAGGAAGAAAAAGTAAGGATAAAATGGTAAAAACATTTTTCTTAAAAGGAATGTTTAGAAACAGGACAATCTTTTTGGAACAGACTAAAAAAGAAATCAAAGCAGGACAATTATTTAGAAATGGAGGGAGTACTTTTTAGTAGACTTGAATATACACAATTTTTCTAAGTTCTAGGTCTTTTCTTTGTTCTTTTTAGGGTAAACTTATAAGACCCCAAAACTATGACTCAATTTTAACCGGGTACCTTAATCTATTGACTCAAGTGGGTCGATCCCTTCTTCGCGTCACACCTGGATAAATCAATCAAGTTGTTAGTTCGGTGTTATTAACAGAGAATAACATGTGCACTGCACATGCCATCAAAATGCCATCTTTACTCCAATACGTCCTTTATCTCAACAAGTCAACTTTTACTCCTCCCTCTCTAAGGTTTGCCAAATGTTCTTCCCTTCCAAGCCGGTAGCAGTTACCCTGTAGCTTATCTACTACAAAATGATCATAACTTACCACCCTGCAAAATCACAATCCACACAAACCCATTTTTACTGAAAAAAATTATGAAAACTCCTTTAATATACAAACTCACCCCCATTTATCCATTCAACGGCTCATCTAAACAAAACCTGCAAACTGACTTCTTTGTCTTTCATCTAGCATCTCTACCATATTCAAAAAGAGAATAGGAGTCTGGATTTTTATTTATTTTTTACTAAAATACAAACATAATCACTGCATTTAACCCATACATTCAACACGTCTTCGTAACTCTTAATCACAAACATTATCAATTAGATTTTTGTTTTTAATTTTTAAATTAGCAAATAGCAAAATCCCCTTTTCTCATGAACCAGGCAATGGATATCAATGTATTCAACTACATTAGATCACAATCAAAGAGGCCAAAGGTATTTTCTAGAGGGGGAACTTATTCATGAATAACTCAAATTAAGGAAGACAACTATGTTTCACTTGACCAAGTGGGCACAAAGATAGTTCAGGGGGGCTTTTTGAAGTTTATCCTTCTTTTTATTTTGTAGATATAAATACCTACATAGTATTACTTATCAAAAGAGAATTTTTTTTTTAGTATACTATTTAATCTAAGTGTTGCCAAAATAAACTCTTATTACATATGCCAAGTAATTGGAAGTCCGTGATACTTTAGTTCAGTTCTGAGCACAAATAAATGAAGATGAACAGGCTTGTATAGCTCTAGGATATACACACAGATACACATATACATACATGTGCAATCTCACTCATTAATTGAGTTTAAGGCTGCACCTGGGAGCCTTTACTTTAAACTACCTTTTAGGGGGTATAATTATTGATTATCTACCATGAAGAATAGTTCTGAATAATTTTTCTGATTACAGGTGTCATTTTGTTACCTAATACTCCCTCCGTTCCACGCAAAGAGTCCACCATACTATTTTGGGATGTTCTACTTTAAGAGTCCACTTTCAAAAATTATGCTTACAATTTCTATAACATTTCATCTTTACCCTTGACTTGTGTTGTAAACATGTTACTTAATTATGACTAACTCCAATAGTATTAATATATCCCCCTAATAATTAGACTTTTCAAACCTGTACTCTTTGAGTGGAATGGAGGGAGTATTGAATATAGAGTGTCTTTGCATATGAATTGTTCCCCAAAATGTTTTTATATGCAGTACAGGCATCATTAAGTTCATGGATATTGATTATTTGAGCTTCGTTCTGTATGAAACATTAGAAAAGGAGTACATATTTCAGGTGTTGGACTGCTGAACTTTTAAATGCTTGAAGATGTGATAAGCATTCATGGATGCAATTGAATACCGTGAAACTATATTCTAGGTGTTTTTCATGGCACGGGAGATACCATCAGCCATGTATGCATACCTACTAACCTTGAGCATTGTGGTTCTGTTTTTTCTGTGGGCAACTTTTGATTTAGCTTTATGTCATGCGTTGGTATGATTTCATTTGTCAGAGTAGACGAGAAGCTCTGCATAATTGATGAATATGCATTTCTGATTGTATGGTTCTTCTCTTCATGATTTGATCAATGCCAACTGTCTGAGAAACAACTCAATTGATAGTGCTTAAGGGTCGAATGGGGAAGGGGTGGGATCCAGGTGCTCTGTCGGTATGTCTCAAGCTAATTTGAATACAAGGAAATTATAGGTCCTGGTATTCGTATAATGTTTGTCTAGTATTGTGTGGTTCATGATGATGTTTTCTCAGCTTAACTTGTTTTGATTAGGAATTAGGACAGTGTTGGACTTAATGTACCCTCAGATCTTCTGGTTTTTGCCTGCTCTAATTTGCAGCAGCTTCTTGTTTTCAACACTGCTTTAAGGGGTTATGTGAATCAACCTATTTTTGCACCGGCTTAACCAGGCCAGAACTGTTGTCATCTTTTCTGCCTTTTACCTAAATCTAAGAGGTAAAACTTTTGGAAATGGTTTACCAAGTCTGGGACTTTTTATGCATTTGATTGAAAACTGTTTTTCGGAAGTAGGAAAACATGTTATCTGTTATAAAAAATTGGTTTCTACTCCCTGCTGCCAGTTTTGTGACATATGTGCTTCCTGAAAGCAATGTATGCTTCCATGTACACACTTGACAATTGCTAATATGTCTGTGTTCTTTCAGCTTATCAAAAGAGTTCATGGACACTCAACGCTTGGCGACACATGCTTTTATGTCTCACAAGGTTGGGTTGAGGGCACAACACTTGGGTCTCCTTAAGGCAATCTGTGTTCTGTTGGGGTGGAGTACTGCAATAGTCCCTGACACAGTCACATGGTTTCCAGTGCCCCTTTCGAGTGCTGAGGCTTTGGCTCAGAAAGAGGATCTTATTCTCTGGCCTCCTGTTATTGTAATTCATACCAGTTCTGTCCCATACAATGATTCGGAAGGGCGGGGCGTCATCACTGTAGAAGCTCTTGAGGGTTTTCTTAGAGGTGATTATATATATATTCAGACCAATTTTTGCATGCTTTTAAGACGCTATATGATTCATTTATGTGGGTAAAAGAACACCACTAACGATTTTTTTGCAAAGGCAAACATTCGGTTGCCAAGAGATCATGATTGAATTTGTGAATGATTTAAATTATATTGGCCAGGTTAGCCAATAGTAAGAAAGTTGGGTGAAAAATGATATTGCGTTTTTTATAGCACTCAAAACTTTTTCTTTGTTTCTGTTTTCACATTCTCTACAAGCAGGTAAAGGTTTTGTTGGTGGAAAAATTAGAACTGGGAGGTCCACTAACCATAGTATCATGGTGGTAAAGTACTTGGGCACATTTTCTGGCTTGGAAGATGCGGAGAAACTTGATAGGTACTTTGCGAAAAACAAGCATGGACGAAAAGAGTTTAACCAAATAGCTTCCAGCAAGGGCAAGAGCAGCACCAGCTGGGAAGGAGAAATGAAGGAAGACAAAGTGGATGAGCCTGTGCTGTATGGATACATGGCAATTGCTGAAGACTTGGATAAAATAGACAACGATGCCAAGAGGAAGTGTTTAATTAAGAGCAAGAAAGAGATCCAGGATCTTGTTGATGCTCCAGTCAAACCTGAATGAGATTAAACAGTATACCGAGGTGTTGCTGCCAATCTTAGTTATAACTGCCTTGCAGATAAGTGATAAAAGTTGTGGGTTTTAGAAACTATGCATCTATGTTTATGACTTCTATTGTGATCGAGGAATTTGAGATTTAGGAGAATGTAATGTACTTTTGATGTTTAGATTGAAGTGGTTTACTTGAACAGAGTTTGTGATGCAGAAGAAGTTGATACAGATACTGCTACCAACAGATGTGGGTGTACTTCTAGCATGGAGCAGAGTTATATTTCTGGCATTAACTCTCAAGTATAGGGCTATAGAAAGAAAGTTGAACCATGATTTACTGCATAAAGGGAGCTATGATGGTATCTACAATCTTTTTTCTCACAATTTTCAGTAATATTTCAGAAAAGTGATGATATAAATTTGATACTAAACTAAATCATCCCTTCCCATTCAGTCTTTCTTCTTGTTGGATTCAAAAGCATTCGTCTTCGTTGTAGCGTCTGTTATGAAAAGTGCGCAAGTGAACTTTATTGCGAGAAAGTATAAACTGTTGGAAGAATATTGAAAAAAGGAAACACCCCAGGTGTTCCAGTTCCACTCCAACACGGTAAATATTGAGTGCAGCGATGATATTGCTGATAATCAACACGAACCGGTTAGAAATCCAACAAGAAGAAACACGGGATCAGAAGGGATAGGATGGGATGAGAATCAACCGAGATGAAGTGAGACTGGAAGAGAAGCTAGTCTTGGCCGAATTTCTGCAGTGGATGAAGCTATTTCCAGATATATTGAAGTGAAAAAGCCATTTTAGATTTTTTCTATAGTTCTTCAAAAGATTATATTTGATTTTGGAGAAGCTACATGTGCACAACGGAAGACTTTGCAAACAATTAACCGAGTAATGTAAAATCAATCAAAGACAAGAGAGAGATGTTGGGGCCAACGGACTCTTGAAGCTTTTTTATTTTAACTTTTTATACGTTCTAGGGTTACAACTATATATATGGATAAAATACCAAATCCTAAACTGAATAAATAAGGAAACATAAAAAACAATTTTGCCGCACGAATGCGGTTGCTTTACTTCATGTAATGCGGCTGCTTTGTCAACGAATGCAGCTGCCTTCTCTCCAGAAAGTGACCGCTCTGTCGGCAGAAACATCCTCCAGATTTCTGCCAAAGTAACGCGGTCGCTTTGTCCTAGAATGCGGTCGCTTTGTTCAAGTAAGAAGCGACCGTTTTCTGCCAAAAGCCCAAAAGTTTGTACCACGGGGGACTTGGTAATCAAGTCATAATATTCTCAACACTCAAGATTATAATCCAAATAATGAAAATAAAGCATATATTGGAAGAGGATTATAAAAAAGAAGAAAACAATATGGTCATCAACCGAAATAACGAAACTTTTATTTTGCATCAAGATTTACAACCAATAACATACATGGAACGATTAATCTTTGTCGATATATAATAAAAAGGAAAAAAAAATTTAAAAAGAAATACAAAGCAATCTTCATTTGGGAATAACGTATAATGCCAGAGCAATATTTTTGTTAGTGTTGGAGTAAAGTGTTTGATATAAAAATTATCCTGCCGAAAACAAAAGCTGTTCTGGCAAAAAATAAAATAAAATCGCGACTGTTTAAAGATGTCCTTATCTCCTCTGGAAATTGAGGACCTTAATGCCATAAACAAAGACGACGAAGAAAAGGAGTACCCAACCGACATGAGCCAAGGCAACGTATCCGAGGAAGTCATGCTCATAGCCGAGGAATTCCTTAAGGTAAGTCTTCACTGGCATCTCACCATGCTTAGGTACATAGACTAAGTCCATTCTGTCGCCAACCTGAGATGTAATGAGTCCATAGATTGTCCATGCAACTGGAGAACCCCAGTAGTACCATCTCCACCAGATTGGGATTAGCATTCTTGGGATGAGGAAACCGGAGAATAAGTTCCAGAAGCTAAGGAAAAACGACATGACAATGGCGGCAATCTGGTAACTTGGAGTGAGTGCTACAAGCATCATTCCATATAAAGTGAAGTAGACAAAGCACATGAATACATAGTAGTAGAACCAGAAGAATTTGGCTGCTTGCCATTCGAAACCAATCATTGAGTAAAGGAGTAGAGTGTAAAGGAAAGTTTGAACTCCGACATAAATGGTCTCAACGGATACCTGTGGAGGAAAAAAGATGTCAGTTTCGTTAACGCCATCTCTTCGTAAAATGGAGATGAACCTTCTTGAATAGATTTTACGTGTTATATTATTTACCTGAGCAAATGCGTAAGGCAATGGTGAGTACATTCCAGCTGCTTTTTCACGATAGAAGACTGTTCTTTCTATTGCCACAACAGACTGAACTGCAGAAGTATTTGTTCCTCCAAGAAACAGAACAGCAGCGTACATAGCTCCCATTAGATTTGAAAGGTCTTGTTGTTTGTGCCTGTTGGAATTAGTAGTTTCTGTAAGACTATGATTCTTATGGATGCAGAGTTCATCAAAAGTTTGACTGTATCACACTTACATTTTGTCTCCTTTCTTCCAGAAAATGATCCCAAATATAAGACCGATAACTGCTGTCATGAAGAATCGAATGACGTTGTATTGTGGGTTTCTCCAGTACGACCAATGCTGCTTCCAGAAACAAGCCTTGAATTGCGTGAAAAAGGGCTGAGAATATTGCGTAGGAAAGTAAAGATCTTTGGATTCTGGTGCTGGAGTGCTCAGCTCTTTGATGAGCTTCTCGTTCCTCCTGCAGGAGAGTATGAGGGAACCTAAGTTCATATTACTGAGAAAGGGACAATAAAGTTCCTCAAGTTGGATAATTTCTGTTTCCCATACCGATATAGATCAGAGTTGACAAAAATTTCGGCAAAGTCCACACCATGTTGAGTCTCGACTGCTGCAGAACTGACATCAAGCATCCATGTAGCAGGATTGTAACCGTCTTTAATCTTGGTAACCCCAGGAATAGACTGCACATATAATTTGTGAGTACGATAATTCTGAGTCACCAAACCATGAAAAGAAGAAGAGAAATAGGGCTCACTTCAAAATATTCTACTAGCAGATGAGAATAGCGCCCTAGAGGCCCAGCATATATAACTTGTCCACCTCTCTTCATCAAGAATAGCTGCAAGAAATCGAGATATTAGCGGCGGCAGACTCTATGGAGTAAACACAATTTTGGGCCTCCAATATGCTTTTGTTAAACCTAAGGGGGCGTGGGAAGGGCTTGAACCTGGTTCTATGAAGTACCAGGTCTACCACTGGGTCGCCCCTTAGGGGTATGAGCCTTTACTTTGTAACCATAAAAGAAGAGGAATATATACCTCATCAAACGCCTCAAAAATATCTATGCTTGGTTGGTGAATAGTGCAGACAACAGTTCGTCCTGTGTCGACAGTGTTTCTAACAGCTCTCATCACAATTGCGGCAGCTCTAGCATCGAGACCTGATGTTGGCTCATCCATGAAGATGATCGAAGGATTAGCAACCAACTCCACGGCTATGGTCAGCCTCTTTCTCTGTTCAGTTGATAGACCATCTACTCCTGGTAAACCAACTAGAGCGTTCCTCAGAGGAGTCAACTCTACCAGTTCCATCACTTCCTCTACAAACATCTGAAGCCACAGAATGCATAACATAAACAACCATTTTTCCATTATCTTAAGCATAATTTAAAAAAGAAAAAGAATGCATATGAATCGAGTGATGAACCAACATACCTTTCGTGTTACCTCATTGACATCAGAAGCAAGACGAAGCCATGCAGAGTACAAAAGAGATTCATAAACAGTGACATGTGGAGAATGAATGTCGTTCTGTTCGCAATAGCCACTGACACGAGCAAAGGTTTCTTGGTTCTTTGGATAACCAGATATACTGATACTTCCTTCAATGTATCCTCCGGTTTTTCTTCCAGCTAGCACATCCATCAGGGTGGTTTTTCCAGCACCGCTTACACCGACTAATGCTGTTAAGACACCAGGCCTGAAAGCACCACTCACATTTCGTAAGAGTTGTAGACGGTCCTCCTCAACTCCTTGGCTCTTCATTTCCTGGTGAATGGAACATAATGCACCAATTCTTGTGAGAATGATTTATTGATTTCCTTAGAAAGTCACATACTGGGGACAAGGTACTTACAGCAGGCATATCGACGAAGTAATTGACATGGTCAAATGCGAGTGACAGGGGTTGGAAGGGCAGCACCATTCCTTTTTTGTTGGCTCCAGTCTCTGCTTCACTTATGTAAGATTGCTCAGGAGTGTTCTTTACTGCCATATCAATGCCATCGAACATTGGTGCGGTAGATGCTGAACTCCTATCTGTTACTGACTTTGTTCCAGGCAATAGTGCCTTCTTGTTCTTGTTCTCATCTTCGTCAGCAGCAATGGATTTAGAATCTACCATAGCTGCATTTGAGTTTCAAAATATAGTTAAATCAATTACCCTTGGGGCCATCTGTTTGTCATATTAATAACCAAAGAGATTTTAGGGAAAGAAGTTCAATCTTACGACTCAAATATGTCAATGCTGTAACAAAGCCTAGGTTGAAAAGAATAGAAAATCCAAAGAGTGCTAAGACGCATATCCAATACCAATAGCCTTCTGTAAACATTCCTCTGGCCCTCAATAGTTCCTTTCCAACTGTAGCCTCTCGGTACATAGGATCAGTGTTGGGCTGCAAAAGAAAGGGAATGAACCATCTCAAGGTAAATAAAATAAAGAAGATAGAGACATTCAAACTACGGTAAATGAGCAACAATGGTGAGCGTTACCGTGCTCCATCTCTTGTCAAGAAACTCAACAATGACTATAGCATTTTGTCCATAGGACATGGGAGAAAGATAATAGGCCCATTTCATCCATGGTTGAAGGTCATCTGCAGGAGACAGAATATAATTGATTACCATTATACCCATGAAATAGTGAAGGAAACCACTTTAGGTAATAGCAAAAAACTTTATCCACTAGAATAATGTTCTGATCATTCAAAAGGTAACAAAACTAACCTTTGGCAATGATAAATCCACCGAGAACGAAAACTAATAGCAATGTAAAGGTCCGAGAGTGTTGGCGACAACCTGCGTTCTTCCTAGTGCTGCAACTAAACGGAAGAGACCCAATGCCATCTGATGTACGCCCAAGAAAGCCAACAACTGACGGAAAAAGCTGAAAGGTTTTCAAGATAGGGGATGAAAGTTAACATAAGTTTTATGTCCTTCACCTAAAAACATTTATTACTCAAGATGAGTACGGATCAAAGTGAAAATGCGTACCTACTAGCAGAAGGAGCAAAGCCAACAGTGTAATAGGTGAGGAGAATCCATATTCCTGACTCCATAAGTGAGAGGGGAAGTCTTAGGAGCCATATAGGCAGCGCAAAAGACCAAGCAGGGTAAAACAAGGAATCTCTCTGTTTGTAGAAAACGGGAAGCCTGAAGATAGTCAATGCAAGTTCGGCCATTCCATTAAACATCACATTAATGAGACTGAAAAACAGGGCCCCATAATATTTGCCTCCATCGTCAATTTGACCATGCTTCATCTCAGTTCTGAAAAATACTGTGAAAGTAAACAATGCCATGATTGTAATCTGGGTAGTCTTGAAGATGTACACAAACGAGTTCCTTTTCATCAATAGCCACTCCCTTGACAATGCTGCCTTAAAGAGATCCTCATTAGAGATACCATACTTGTTAGTTACCAGTGCAGCTGGATGGGCTTTACTTCTGTCATAAGGAACTCTAAGTATGTTCAAAATTTTTTGCCCAACGTGAAAAGAGTTGAAGTGATGCACAAAATCATCAACCGAAACATATTGGTAAGGTATATTCTTTTTGAACCAATACTGTTCTTGGTCTTTCTTGGAAGTAACTTCTTGCAAGAAATCTGCAACCCCTTTCCTGTCAGGGCATCTGAATCCTACGTACTCAAAAAACTCGAGAACGTTTTCTCGTGGACCTTGATACACAACTTGCCCCTCTGAGAGCAGAATGATGTCGTCGAAAAGGTCATAGGTCTCTGGTGCAGGCTGAAGAAGAGAGATTATCATCGTCACATCCATGATATGAACCATCTGCCTCATATACTTGACAATCTGAAATGTGGTAGAACTATCAAGACCAGTTGAAATTTCATCCATGAAAAATACTTTTGCTGGACCAACCAACATTTCTCCTGTGGTGACACGTTTTTTCTGTCCACCAGAGATACCTCTTCGCATCTCATCACCCACCATAGTATCTGCGCAAATATCTAATCCAAGTATCTGTAATCCAATCGCATCAGTTAGTTCAATGAGTGAAATTGAGATAGTGAAGAAGAATATTTGAACACTCTAGTGGAGAAAACAGACCTTAAGAACATAGTCCGTAACCAGGCTATTTTCTTGTCCAGCCACCGATATGGCTTTCATGAATGCATCTATCTCAGGGTCTGGTTTAATTCCTTCTGTTTTTTCCCTTCTAGACAATTCCGCAAGCATTTCATACCTGGTCCCAACTCCCAAGCAACGCCCTGAGAAGTCCATCGTCTCTCTGACAGTCATCTCACCGTGGTGAAGGTCATGCTGACTAATGTAAGCACAAGTTCTTTGAGGAACAAATTCATTCATTTCGTGGCCGCAGTAAGAAATGTTTCCTGTTACCTGTTAGTAAAATTTGAAGAGAAACAAAGTGAGATTCAAGGAGTAGAAGTAACCGAGACTTGGAAAGTTGATGGATCTAATAGCTGTATGTCATTGGAGGAATACATACCCTTACATCCTTCTCTAGTTTTCCAGCGAGTGCCTTCAATAATGTGGTCTTCCCGGAGCCTGGAGGTCCTAACAGTAGGGTCATTCTGAAAAACAGAGATTTTGTCAACAAAAGTAAAAAGGAAGTTTGAAGAACCAGAAGTTAAAGTTCATGAGTGTATACCTTGATGGTTTCACAATTCCAGAAGCTTCATGGAGTATTTTGACAACCCTTTTCTTCGAAGGGAAAAGCCTTAAAAATCCAAGAAGTCCCTATTGAAAAATGAGCAGCAATCGAGATGAAAAAAGAAGTCAGTTACTAGACAAAAGATGTCACTAGTGTGCTAGGGACTTAAAACGAGAACAAAAAGAAACTCTGATCAAGCAACAGAATAGAAGAGGTGAGTAACCACCTCTACTGAATTGATACTGTAGTTTAGTAGAGTCGGAAGAGCCCTGCTGCCAACGAATGCATCACCTTCGATGCATAAATTCTCATATCTGATTTCGATTTTTGGAATGTCAATCCCAACCCTGCTCATCAGAAATATATTAAGTCTCTAATAGATTTCATTAACCAAGAAAACCCAGAAATAATCGTTATCCATTAGTGTAGGGCTTTAATTAAGAAACCAAAGTTGTTATAAGAATATAAGACTGCCTGACCAAAAAATCTTAAATACAGGGGTTTATGATAAAGTCACCTATCAATCCGATCTCTGAGTCGCTGAAGAAGCCTCTCATTATCACCATCGATAACTTGTTGTATGTTCTTGATGAGATTCTGCTTATCTTGAATTCCTAGATTGGCGACATCAATCTCTTCACGAACGATCTTCCCATCATCCAAAACTTGAGTCAAAAATCCCTTCCTCAGACGATCATAAGTTGGAAGCCTCTCAATAGCTGCCCACTTGAGCTCCACCTCGTCATCTTCTCTCCCACTCCTCTGAAATACATCACCTCCTGGTCCAGTAAATACCTCCCGGAGACTAGCTGCACCCCAACCTTTCTTGCTGGCTGAAGCAAAATTAGCTCTCTGGCTCATATTTCGACTCATATTCCGACTCATATTCCGACTCATGGTCCTCATCAAGTCATCTCCGGTCAAGGCTGACGCCATTTAACCACAAAACTACTTTTTTCACCCCCCCCTTCTTTTTTTCTTTTAAGTAATGAGCTTTACTTTAGTCCCCTCAGACACCAAAAATTTGAACATCTGCTGACTTCACACTGAACCTGTTACAAGTTCAACCGTATCAATACCGAGTACCATATATCCATGCTTATATCACAAGAGAAAAGATAACGAATAGAAGTACAAAGCTTCATAAGAAAACATACCCAGTGAGATGTAGCAAACCACTTAAAAAAACAAATGTATATGAATAAATAGAATTTTAATGAGAAATGTATATAGATGGTTTTTTTTTTTTTCAAAATTTTTGGGACTTCGACGTATGCACACTTTGAAGATGGGTGGTTAGGAAGGTGGAGGTTGTTGATATAGTGATTTCACAGGCAATATAAATAGGTGATGTCAGTAACAAGGCACTGAGAGTGATGACAAAGATTGGCATAGAGAGTTTTGTGTAGTTCGGCAACTCTGACTTGATAATCAAATTCTACCTTTTGTCAAACGTCGAGATTATCGCTAACTAAACTAGTTAAGAATTGATTCACTTTTCTGTCCTCAATTTCTAATAAGGTTGTTTAAATGGATAAAGTCTCTGTTACACAAACAGCTGTGAAGTTGAGAGCTACTCTTTTGGCAGTTTACTGCTTTGACGTTTTGGTCGTTAGGTTGTCTGTTGTGACTTATTGACTTAGTTCCAATATCAAATCTTTCATCAAGATTTTTCTAGAATATCAGCTCCAACTACAACAAGGTAATTAAAAGCTCCCTAGAACGATGTTAGAAGTGGCCGCTGGCCTTTGACACGATATACAGGAAGTAGCACACTGATCTTAAAGGATTCTCTACGCTTGAAGTTTATACAGGCCTCAGGTAAGGTAACTGTTTGTCAATTAGATTTCATCTTTCCTTCTGAATCTTTATGTACAAAGAATCATGCATTGATAAGTAACGTGGATCGGATGAAAAGAAAAGAAAAGAAAATGATGTACGAAACTGAATGTTCTTTAGATTGATCATACTGCATACGCAGAAATATCAACATACTGCGAACGCTTATATGTACACTTTCCCATGCACGTTTCTCGTTTCTGCATTTTTCTTTTTCTCTTTCTGGCTTAGTTTATATGGTACTTACAAAAATTCAAGACTGATCCTTGTACGTCTTCCTTTTCTGCTCATTGCAAAATCTATAAACAAAACATATGGGTTCTCTAAATCTGGTAACTCTTGATGTTGTCTGGTTCCAACTTTGATAATTGAAATTTAGTCTGATGAGCAGTATGATTTTAACCATAAAAGGTCATTTAAGTTAGAGATGAAGTCATTTTAGTAGGCCCGGCAATTGGGTGGGTTGTGTCGGGTATGAGTCAGGTTGGAATGGGTAATGGGTCGAAAAGGATCAAAACCCATTAGAACCCGAATATCAAACTGATCAAAATGGGTCGGTTAAATAGCGTCGTGTTATAACAGGTAACATATTTAAACGGGTCACCCCGTATTAACCCAATTTTTTACTCAAAAATTCATACATTTATAAAGTAAAAACTATCGGATCAAAATGGGTAACACGACCAAACCGGCTTAACCCGACCCGTTATATATATATATTAATTAACGGGTTGGATTAGGTAATTTTCACATTAGGTCAAGTGGGTTAACGGGTTCTGGGTTATAATTGTCGGGCATACATTTCAGTAATGCTCCGGTGATCAACTATGACTTCTATCTTA
This sequence comes from Codonopsis lanceolata, assembly GCA_013146195.2. Lineage (NCBI taxonomy): Eukaryota > Viridiplantae > Streptophyta > Magnoliopsida > Asterales > Campanulaceae > Codonopsis > Codonopsis lanceolata. The sequence continues at coordinate 33,842,150 of CM028383.1, forward strand.
CTTGATAATGGCAGAGCCATTAGAGAAGATATTCAGAATAAGAATTGGAATGTACTAAAGTAGTGCAGCTTTCTTTAACACTGGAATCATTGAAAGATATGATTAACAACCAATAAGATTTACAGATAATACTAATAGTGAAAAATGTAAAACACCTGGTTCTGTTTCTGTTCAGTTACAGTAAGCAAATGTATGCACTCCGAACATTGATTGAGTTTCAGGAATTCATTCATTATCTTCTTTGGAAGTTGAGGAACTTGATGCCAAACGAAAATACAAAGCAGAAGAGGAGAGCGTAGCCAACATGGGCTAGCGCAACATATCCGAGGAAGTCATAATCAAAACCTAAGAAATCTTTGATGTATTGCTTCACTGGTATAGAACCTTGTCCCGGTACCTCAACTAGATTTGTGTTTTGACCCACTTGAGAGGTGATTAGGCCATATAACGTCCACGCCACCGGAGAACCCCAGTAATACCACCTCCACCATATTGGTATTTGCTGCATATGTTCAATAAGAATCAGATATAATAATTAGAACTCCAAGATAATGGGAAGTCTTGCATTTTCATTTCTTCATTCTTTTTTTCTTTGAAACAAGTGCGCTTATTAGTCATTAAACTATGGAGTAATGCCCAGAGACTCTAAAGGTTCCTTCCAACCTTGAGTATTCACAACTTAGTTAGCCTCAGAAGCACGTGGGTGGTGCCTGGACCAATCATCCTCATAAGAGGGAAGAATATTTGGGGTCTGTTTTGTACTTGGCCATCTAGGATTGCTGAGGAAATTTTGTTTTGAAGCTCTATTTTGTTGGGTCTGTTTAGCATTGGCCAAAGGTTAGGCTTTACATATCCACTTATAGAAAGTTTTTTCCTCGAGATTCACGGTGGTTGCATTGGAATTCAAAATCCACCAAAAACATAGAACCTATCCAAAATAAGAATATTTAAAGGGCACCCTTAGCACACATGTTAACTGTTGGCTTTTGTGTGGTACTACTTTAATGGTTGAATTTTGATGAATAACAAGACACATAAATTCATTACTCAAAAAAAAAAAAAAAAAAGATTAGTCACTACAATTTCTTATCTCAAGCTATTCAAGTGAACAGGAGAAAGATGACAATTCAAGCTTCCACCATAGCCATAACAAACAACAGTCAGTTTTATCTAATGCTGATTTAGCTTGACATAGGCATTAATCCCAGAAACTAACTAAAATAAAGATTGTAATCACTTTGTTAAAAAAGTTTTGTGAAGATGGAGGTTTTAACTAATCATGCGAAATACTATCTTAAAGTTTTTTCTGGTTAGCTGACTTACCACTCTGGGGATAAGGAAACCAGCGAACAAATTCCACAGGGTGAGGAAGAATGTCATTGTTATGGCAGCTATATGGTAGTTTGGAGTGAGGGCTACAAGCATCATCCCATAAAGAGTGAAATAGACGAAGCACATGAAGACGTAGAAGTAGAACCAGAAGAACTTTTCAGCTTGCCAATCAAATCCGATCATCGAGTAAAGCAGAATCGCGTACACAAAAGTTTGGATGCAAACATAAATGACCTCAATCGCCACCTGCATGAAAAAAAAGATGATTGAAAATAAACTTGCAATTCCCATTCCTGTTCTAAACTTAACCTCATCTATGAAATGAAGCAAGTTAAATACATCTGATGTTTTTGTTACGAGGATTACTTCCCAGGGTAGTAATTTATCGATTATTATCCAATGCACTACCTCTAATCAGGATAAGTGTGAGAACACCAAATGGTTACTTCATATTGCACAATTGCTTTTGCTATAAGTGCACTCGAGAAAAATTGACCAGTTTAAGCAAACGTCTCTCTCTCTCTCTGTGCAATATCAAATCAGGTATCCAAAGTGAATATTTGTTATTTTTACCTGAGCAAATGCATAAGGAAATGCTGAATACATCCCTGCTGCTCTTTCTCGATAGAAGACAGTTTTCTCAACAGCCACAACAGCCTGCACGGCAGAGGTGCTTGTTCCTCCAAGAAACATGACAGCAGAATACATAGCGCCCATTAGATTAGATAAATCTTGTTGTTTGTCCCTGGCATAGTATCAAATTACGAATGATCAAGCAACAATATTCTCCTTGTAATTATAGCCCATTTAATCTGATTTACGCTATGATTGTTGCACAGACACAAATGTCGACATAAACAAAGGGTGTCGGACATGCGACCTTCGAAGTACAAGAGATGAAGACACGTACCTAATCTATATAGATATAAGCAAGTAAATGAGTATAAGTATCTCTAAGAGATTCAATAATTACCTAGATACTATCTTTATTTAACATATCATGATTTGATATAAATTGTTAGTGAATAAGGGGTATTATAAAAGGGGGTTATGTGTAACTTCTTAATATATGCACATATGTATAAATACCCTAGCCTAACCTTTTTAGGGTTTAAGGCTTCCAAATCATATTCTTCTTCTTTCTTCTCTTCTCCGTTTCTTTACATGGTATCAGAGCAGGTTTCTCAATAACAAACTTGGTTTGGTACACTTCTATTTTATTTATTATTTATTATTTATTTTTATTTTCCTTCTCTGCATGCAAAGGTAAGGACGTCGAGTTCCTTTACTGCTTCGCCAGGCTGTGCGATGCTCGGAGTTGCCGGAGTGTGCAACCTTGATTGATCGGCTAGCCCAGGTTGTGGTTTGCCAGTTGTGTTTGTGCCTGAGGGTGCGCAAGTTTCTGTTGTGCGCAATGGTTTGGCCGTCGTTCTTCCGTCACAGTACCCTACAGTGCACCTAGTGTTTTGGCTATTTCCTGGTTACTTTTTCGACCCACGCGCCACCCAGATCCATTCGCCCCCTATAGGTGACACCGGAGGAGTGTTTTTCCTCGCCGGAAAACGTCGCCGTCGCCGGAGTGCAGACCACGCACCGGCGTGTTTGCCGGAATTTCGCCGGAAAATTCTTCGTTTCTGGTTCGCCCAAGTTCAGGTTGTCTACCTGTGTGGTTAGTTTTTTTGGATTTGCCGTGTGTTGTGCCTCTGCTGCTACTTGTTTGGTTTCTTGGTTTCTGTTTTCGTTGGGACTCGTCGGTTCTGCGGTATGTCGACTTCTGAGCCTGTTTCGGCAGTGATCACCACTCCTAATAAGCTTACAGATAAGAAGCTTGATGGTACGAACTATATGATGTGGCGTAAAGTGGTTAGTAAGAGTCTCATTGGTATGGAAAAGGGCGATCATCTCACGGATATTAAAACGGGTGAAGGTGCAAAGGCTTGGATTTGAGATGATGCATTACTCTTTGGCCAGATGATGAATTCCATGACTGATAATGTTGCCGAGTTAGTTTCACATACCGAAATAGTCAAAGATCTTTGGGAGTATTTGGAGGTGTTGTATTTGGGTCGTAATAATCTGAATCGCTTGTATGACTTGTCGACTGATGTGTTTCGACAGAATCAAAGAGATCGCACCGTGACTCAGTACTTTGCAGACTTTAAGAAAATGTCTCAGGAATGGTGCACTTTGCTTCCAATTACGGCCGATGTTAAGGTGATGCAGGCACAACGTGAACAGCTCCTTGTCATGGGTTTTTAGGCGGCTTGCGCCGAGTTTGCTTGCTCGCTCAGATTTTGTCGCATCGACATTTGCTCTTTATCTCGAGGCTTTCTCGCGGGTTTTACGCACATCTTCCAAGCCTCCTCCAATCGAAGGAGATACGGGTGAGTTTTCTGCTCTTGCCGCACAAGCATTTCATGGGCATCGAGGTTCTGATCATGGTAGTCGTGGTGGTGGTGGACGCAGAGGTGGTAGAGGAGGTCGGGGTGGTCGTGGTGGTGATGATGCCCATGGCCGTGGGGGGCATCAGGATGTCAAGGTATGTTACCATTGTGGGGACACGGGGCATCTGCAACGCAATTGTTGGAAGTTACATGGGAAACCTACTGGTAACCGATTTGCTAATATCGCTACTCATCCCGACCCTGTTAGTCAGTCCTCTCCTTTGCCTGAACAGAAGATGGTTATGATGTCAGATGACGAGTATGCTAGGTATACCCAGTTTCAGGTTTCTCAACCGTCTTCATCTTCCTCTTCTGCAGCCACTCTTGTCCATTCAGGTAAACCCACTGCGTGTCTTTCCTCCTCGAGTCGCAAATGGGTCATTGATTCTGGTGCTACCGAACATATGACCGGTGATGCAGGTATTTTATCTTCCTTTACCTCTTCTATATTGCCTAGTGTCACTTTAGCCAATGGGTCTGTTGCATGTGTTCAGGGGAGCGGGATCGCTAGTATCACTCCATCTCTGTCTTTGTCTTCGCCCTTACCTCCTGGTTTTCCGCTCAATTTACTATCCATCACTAAATTAACTCGTGATTACAACTGTAACGTCTCATTCTTTTCTGATTCTTGTGTCTTTCAGGATCTTATGACGAAGAGGATTATTGGTAGAGGCTACGAATCAGGAGGGCTTTACTTGCTGGATGATGTTGTCTCTCCTGTTGCATGTTCCAGTGTCACTTCCCTTACACCACATCAGATTCATTGTCGTTTGGGTCATCCGTGTCTCTCGAATTTGGAGAAATTGTGTCCTAGTTTAGAGTCTTTGTCTACATTAAATTGTGAAGCTTGTCAGTATGCTAAACACCATCGTGTTTCATACTTTCCTAGAGTCAATAAAAGGGCTTGTGTCCCGTTTGAGTTGGTTCATTCTGATGTTTGGGGTCCGTCTCCGGTAGTGTCAAAACTTGGTTATCGGTACTTTGTTACATTTGTCAATGATTTTTCACGTGTAACTTGGATTTATTTAATGAGAAATCGTTCTGAGTTATTCTCCATTTTTTGTGGTTTTTGTGCTGAAATTAATACCCAGTTTGGTGTGCCTATTAAAATTCTTCGTAGTGACAATGCAAAAGAATATTTCTCCACCCCTTTCTCTACTTTTATGCATAACAATGGCATGACTCATGACTCCTCTTGCACTGATAAACCTCAACAAAACGGGGTGGCGGAAAGAAAGAATCGTCATCTAATGGAAAGTGCTAGGGCTCTTAGCTTTCAAATGCATGTGCCTAAGTCATTCTGGTCTGATGCAGTTTTGACTGCTTGTCATCTTATTAATAGGATGCCATCCTCGGTTCTTGGGGGGGAGATTCCATATCGTGTCTTATATCCGTCCCGTTCGTTGTTTTCCGTGTCACGGCAGACCTTTGGCTGTGTTTGCTTTGTTCGCGATCATCGACCTCATATAACCAAGTTGGATCCTAAGTCTCTCAAATGTATCTTCCTTGGCTACTCTCGGTCTCAAAAAGGGTATCGTTGTTTTTCTCCCGAGTTGAATCGTTATCTCGTGTCTCTTGATGTCACCTTTTTTGAATCTCAATCATTCTATCCTCTGCCTTCTGTTGACCCATCCTCTTCGGACACTGATGATGATTTCCTTGTCTATCACTTTGTCCAGTCCGAAGCAGCCCCTGTACCACCTCCTGTACCTCCTTATTGTCCCCCCATTCAGCAAGTTTACTCTCGCCGTCAACGAGAGGGACCTCCTTCTGCACCTCCTGATGTGGTCACTACCGAGCCAGTCCTCTCTTCAGATCCCGGCACTCCCGTGCCACCTCTATCCGATCTAGATGTTCCGATTGCTCTTGCAAAGGTAAGCGTAGTTGTGCACAATATTCCATTCTTGACTACGTTAGTTATTCTGGTTTGTCTTCTTCTACATCTTCCTTAATTAATTCTCTTAAGTCTTATCCTATTCCTAAGTCTGTGTCTGAGGCAGTGGCTCATCCTGGTTGGAGAACCGCTATAGAAGAGGAGATGAAGGCTCTTGAGGAGAATCAGACTTGGGATTTGATACCTTTGCCGGCGAATAAGAAGGCAATTGGTTGTAAGTGGGTTTTCACAGTGAAAGAGAATCCTGATGGTTCCCTTGCTCGATTGAAGGCTCGTCTGGTTGCGAAGGGTTATGCCCAAACGTATGGTGTGGATTATTCAGAAACTTTTTCTCCAGTTGCGAAGTTGGCTTCTGTTCGGTTGCTTGTTTCTCTTCTTTGCATCATACCACTGGCCGCTTCACCAACTAGATGTCAAAAACGCTTTTCTTCATGGTGACCTGCACGAGGAGGTTTATCTTGAACAACCTCCTGGTTTTGTTGTTCAGGGGGAGTCAGGGATGGTGTGCAAGTTAAAAAAGTCGTTGTATGGTCTGAAACAGTCACCTCGAGCTTGGTTTGGTCGATTTAGTGAAGTTGTGTTAGAGTTTGGCCTTATGCGGTGCAGCAGTGATCATTCAGTCTTTTATCGACAGTCTGAAGCAGGGTGTATTCTCTTGGTTGTGTATGTTGATGATATCGTCATTACTGGAGGAGATAGTGTGGGAATTTATGCTCTAAAGTCTTTCCTTCAAGAGAGATTTCAAACAAAAGATCTTGGGAACCTCAAGTATTTTTTGGGAATTGAAGTTGCCCGTTCGAAACAAGGCATCTTTCTTTCTCAACGGAAGTATGTACTGGACTTACTTACTAACACTGGGATGTTAGGGGCAAAACCAGCTGAGACTCCTATGGATGCTAATGTGAAGCTTAGAGATGATGATGGTGAAGAATTGAATCATCCGGAGAGGTATCGTACGCTTGTAGGGAAGTTGAACTATTTAGCTGTGACTAGACCGGACATTGCGTTTGCAGTTAGTAAAGTCAGTCAATTTATGTCGACTCCACGATCTACTCACTGGGAGGCTGTTGTACAAATCCTCTGATATCTCAAAGGAGCTCCAGGCCGTGGGTTACTTTATCGAGATCATGAGCACATAAGAGTTGAGGGTTTTTGTGATGCTGATTGGGCTGGATGCCCTATTAGTAAGAAGTCAACCACGGGATATTGTATATTTGTTGGAGGCAACTTAGTGTCTTGGAAAAGCAAGAAGCAGGTTGCGTCGAGATCGATGCGGAGGCGGAATATAGGGCCATGGCTCAGTCGACTTGTGAATTGATGTGGATTCGCCAAATACTTGAGGAGATGGGGTTTGGTAGTTCAACACCTATGCAGCTATGGTGTGACAATCAAGCAGCCATCCATATTGCATCGAATCCTGTGTTTCATGAACGCACAAAACATATTGAGGTTTTTGTCATTTCATTCGCGAGAAGCTACAACAAAAGATTATTGTCACGAGCTACGTCAAGTCCGGTGATCGATAGCGATGTTCGACAAAGTTGGTGGTTGGAAATAGGTTGCGTTATATGTGTAACAAGCTGGGCATGCATGATATTTATGCTCCAGCTTGAGGGGGAGTGTTAGTAAATAAGGGGTATTATAAAAGGGGGTTATGTGTAACTTCTTAATATATGCACATATGTATAAATACCCTAGCCTAACCTTTTTAGGGTTTAAGGCTTCCAAATCATATTCTTCTTCTTTCTTCTCTTCTCCGTTTCTTTACATAAATAATAAAACCTTCATAAACATTTGGAGAATTTGTTTGCCTTACATGGAGCAAACTTTTCATGCCTCTCTAGAAACCCTAATTTTGTGTGTCCACACATGTAGAAACAAGTTTCCTAGGACACTACTTTTGTGTAATTTGTCATGTCCCCAATCACAAGATATAAGATTACTTACATCTTTTGCCCTTTTTTCCAGAAGATAGCCCCAAATAGCAGACCAACTACTGTTGTCATGAAGAATCGAACAGCATTGTACTGTGGATGCCTCCAATAGGACATGTGTTGTTTCCAGAAGCAAGCCTTGCATTGAGTAAAGAAGGATTGGGAGTATTTTGTGGGAAAGAACAGGTCTTGTGACCCTGGTGATGGAGTACTGAGTTCTTCGATCAGTACCTGATTCTTCCTGAGAGAGAGAGAGAGTTAACTCGTGACAAGATTAAGAAAACCAAAAAACTCAAGAGAAAGAGCTGCATACTTGTACAGATCAGAGTTGGCATAAATTACTGCAAAGTCAACATCAAGTTGAGTTTCGACTGCAGACGAACTGACCTCCAGCATCCAAGTAGCTGGATTTTCCCCTTCTCTGATCTTAGGAATGCCTGGTATGGACTGAAAGTTTCTATTGCATTAGCTGTGAAAGCGACTACTAACTACAAGCATCAATATGGTTAGGAATGGCATTCCAGTTTATCTGAGTTCACTATATTTTAGCCATAAAAACTTGGAAAGGGTACTCACTTCAAAATATTCTATTAAAAGCTGAGAATGGTGTCCAAGAGGTCCAGTATAAATGACCTGCCCCCCTCTCTTCATCAGCAACAGCTGCACAGCGAGTAGAAAGGTTAGTTTAAATGAAGCACATCAATTCGACAATCATCATGGAACTATATGATTCCAACCAAAATAAGAACCTTGCACCAGATAGCTAACCTCATCAAAAGCTTCAAAAATGTCGATACTGGGCTGGTGAATTGTGCAGACAACGGTTCGCCCTGTATCAACAGTGTTTCTGACAGTGCGCATCACGATTGCAGCAGCTCTAGCATCCAATCCTGACGTGGGCTCATCCATAAATATGATGGAGGGATTAGCAACTAACTCAACAGCTATTGTAAGCCTCTTCCTCTGCTCAGTTGAGAGACCATCTACTCCTGGAAGGCCGACTAGAGCATTCCTTAGGGAGTTCAATTCGACCAACGCCATAACTTCCTCGACAAACATCTACATGAAAACATTTATAATAAGCAATCATTGCACATTGAGCGAAAAAGAACCTAGACATATGTGACAATGACACAATAGTCGGGTGATAAAATACCGAAAGCAAAAACTAAGAACACTGATCAAATATAGCTATTTTGAAGCAAAATAATTCAAGATCTATTTGCATTAAATTATTACATGTGATGAAAAAGTGAAAATGGAAAGAAAAAATAAGAATCAAAATTGAGGGTTAGCTCTTGCAAGCACGTACTTCAAAGTCAATATTTGTCACATCCCGCACCGAGGTTTACCACATGCACTAACTAGACAGCCATGTGAGAACGAGCGAGACAGTTTGAGATCGCAAGAAGCACATGTGCATGAAAACATGCCCAGAGTCTTGTGGAGTATTATATATAGTTTGTCCCAAAGTACTCTAGAGTGTTCTAGAGTAGTCTAGATAATTCTTGTCTTCAGTAGAGTATTTTACAGGATTCTAGAATGGTGGAAATACTTGAGGTAGCAGATATATTGTAGATACTTGTATAGAAGGATCTAGAGGTGGAAAAGGTGAACGCCTCTAATAGGCGTGTCAGGGAAAATTTCCTATGAACGTAAGAATCGTTTGTAAGCATTCTTTGGTTTCATGAAATATAGTTGTGCCTTGTATGTGATGCAAGTGGCCTATTGGCTAGGTGCGATTAATAAGGCTAAATGATTTCAAGAAAAGGAAGGTAGTTAAGGAAGCGATCGGAAGATGGAAGCCAAATGTCATTTGTCTTCAAGAGACTAAAATGGAGAAGATGGATGCCAGTATGATAGTCAGTATAGGAGGAAGCAGATGGTTAGATTGGGCTCATCTAGGGGCTGTAGGAGCAGCAGGGGGAGTTCTGGTAATGTAGGATAGCAGGCTATTTTCAAGGCTAGACGTCGTGAAAGCGTCCCATTTTGTTTTGTGCTTGTTTGAAGGCGTGAAAGATGGGTTCAAGTGGGTGTTTACAGGGGTTTATGGGTCTACTTCAAATTTGAACCGTATGGATTTTTGGGCAGGATTGTTTGTCGTGAGACAGATGGAATTTTCCATGGTGTGTGGGGGGAGATTTTAATGCTATCAGGTTTTCGCATGATCGTACAGGGGCTCAAGCTCATCCCAAGCTATGATGGACTTCAATGATTTCATAAGTGATGCAGAGTTATTATATTGTCTCTAGAGGGCAGCTCTTATACTTGGTTCAGAGGTGGTGGTAGAAGGCAGTGTTCAAGACTTGACAGATTTTTGTTGTCCTCAGATTGGGAGGAGATGGCGGGCGAGGCAACTCAGAAATGTCTGCCCAGGGTTATTTCTGATCATTCCCCTATTGTTCTTGAGTTTGGGAGATGAGAAAGAGGAAGTACTCCTTTCCGATTTGAAAATATGTGGCTCGAGGAGCCGGGTTTCTTGGAATGGGTGAAGCTTAAGTGGGGCTCTTATGTAATAGTAGGAAAGCCATGTTTTCGTCTAGCTAGAAAGCTCAAATTGTTAAAGGAGGACCTTAAATTTTGGAATAGGGAGACCTTTGGGCAAGTGGAGTCTAGAATTAAAGCAGCGATGGAAGAGATCAAACGATTGGATGATTTGGAAGGAGAGGGTGGTATGGGGGTGGTAGAGTGTGCTCGGCGTGAAGAGGTAAAGATGGAGGCTAATAGGCTTTTAATTAGTGAAGAGATTAGTTGGAGACAGAAATCCCGCATTCAGTGGCTTAAGGAAGGTGATAAAAATACTAGGTTCTTTCATTGCATGGCTAGCGCTCATTCCAGTTATAATGAGATACGTAAGCTGTAGATAGATGGAGAGGTGCTGGAAGATCCAGAGTTGATTAAGAAAGGGATAGTTGATTTTTACAAGGAGATTTACACGGATAGAGGTGGGGGGAAGTGGAGCTGAATGGTATTCCTTTTAGGAGGATATCTCAAGAAGATGAGACTTTGTTAGAGCAGCCTTTCAGAGAAGAGGAAAGAGTTGAAGCATTGTGGAATTTGAAAGAAGACAAGGCTCCGGGTCCGGATGGTTTCTCGTTTGCTTTCTTTAAGCAATGGTTGGAGATAGCGAAGTTTGATATTATGGAGGTTTTTCATTCGTTTCATGAGGGGGGGATTTGAAAAAAGTCTTAATCCCGCTTTCATTGCGCTCGTTCCAAAGCGGAAGGAGGCGGAAGAATTGAAGGATTTCAAGCCTATTAGTCTTGTGGGGGGAATGTATAAGCTAATAACTAAAGGTCTTGCTTCGTGGCTTAGGAAGGTTGTTGGTAAGGTGGTATGAGAGTCCCAGCATGCCTTTGTTGGTAGCAGACATATTTTAGACGCTGCAATAATAGCGAACGAGGTGGTGGATGCCAGATTGGGTCAGAAGTGGGGTTCCGGGGGTGCTTTGTAAGTTGCATATAGAGAAAGCCTATGATCACGTTAATTGAGTTTTTTTGTTGTAACTTTTGACGCGGATGGGTTTTGGGGAGAAATGGAGAAAATGGATTTACTTCTACATCTCTACGGTGAGATTCTCGGTTTTGGTCAATGGAGAGCCGACAGGTTTTTCGCTAGTTCGAGAGGCCTGCGCCAAGGGGATCCACTTTCTCCGTTCCTTTTCATAGTTGTGATGGAGGCTTTGAGCAGGTTGCTTGATAAGGCAATGGCAGGGGATTTTATCCAGGGCTTCAAGGTGGGCGAAGAAGGTAATGCAGACTTTTCTGTCTCGCATTTGATGTTCACCGACGATACTCTTGTTTTCTGTGAGGCGGATAAATCTCAATTGGGATACTGAAGAATGGTTCTCCTATTTTTTCAAGTAGCATCGGGGCTGAAAATTAACATCTCAAAGTGTGAAATAATTCCGGTGGGTGAAGTCTTCAATATGGGGAGCTTGACAGAGTTTTTTGGGTGCACAGCAGGTCATCTTCCTACGAAGAAGGTTGGCGAGTTGGAAGAGACGTTATTTGTCAAAAGGAGGTAGATTAACTCTAATTAAGAGCACCTTGTCAAATTTGCCAACCTATATGCTTTCTCTTTTTCAAATTTCGATGTCGGTGGTAAAGAGAATCGAGAAATTGGAAAGAGACTTTCTGTGGGAAGGGGGTACGGAAGACAAGAAGTATCATCTAGTAAACTGGAAAACAGTTTGTAGTATTAGGATTGGAGGTTTGGGAGTTAAGAGCATTAAGGTGTTCAATAAGGCTTTGCTTGGTAAATGATTGTGGAGATTCTTGGGAGAAAGGGAAGCGCTGTGGAGAAGGGTAGTGGTGGGCAAATACGGTGAAGGGAACCATTTGTGGTTTCCAAAGGAAGTGTCCTGTTCATATGGGTAAATGTTTGAAAGGGTATAGGAAAGTCTGGGACTTCTTTGAAAATCAGATTTCCTTTAACATTGGAAATGGGGAGAAGGTGAGATTTTGGAAGAATAAGTGGTGCGGCATGGTTTCTCTTCAAAGGGGTTTCCCTAGTTTATTTGAGATAGCCGTAAACAAGGATGAGATGGTTAGTGAGGTGGTGGAATGATCTAATGGGATAGATTCTTGGAGCCCTTCGTTCCGCACAAATTTGCATGATTGGGAGATTGACAATATTTCTAGACTCTTCGGAATGCTTTATGATGTCCGGAGGGGTACGTGGGAGGATAGAGTCGTTTGGGACGGTTCGAAAAGGAAATTTTCTCTGTGAAGTGCTTTAACTCTTTCTTAAAAAATGAGGACGGGAATCACTATCCGTGGAAAGTGATTTGGAAGTCGAGGGCTCGTAGTAGAGTGATGTTCTTTGCTTGGGAATTTTCGAGGGAGGCTATTTTGACTGGGGAGTGGGGACAATCTCAAAGCTCGAGGGAAGGTTTATGTTAATAGGTGTTTCATGTGTAAAATGGAGGAAACAATAAATCACTTGCTCCTTCACTGCCTGTTGCTGGAGCCTTATGGGATTCCTTTTTGTGTGCAACAGGTATTTCTTCGGTGATGCCAAGGACTTCTCTCCATCTTCTTCATGGTTGGGGCTCGTCCAGAAGTATAAGTAACAATAGTAGATGGAGGTCTATTCCTTTAGCGATTTGGTGGAGTGTTTGGATGGAGAGAAATCATAGGATGTTTGACAATGAGGAGGTAGATGTCGACAGGCTAAAGAAGGAAGTGCATCATTTTTGGCATTCTGATGTGACTTCAAGTTCAGGGGACTCTAATGTTAATATATTGGATAGTTTGTAGATTTGATTCTTTTGGTCTTATATACTCCCTGTGTACAAGGACGCGTCACCTGATTTGATGCAGTGTTAATATTACGTTTACTTATAAAAAAAAAAGTATATGTTAAGGGAAACGAGAAGGCTAGATCAAAGGATAATCATGGGCAACATTCCAAGGTAGAAAGTTGTCTGGGGATTAGCCAAGGGTTATTGGTTGGGCCATATGTGACTTGCAAGAAGAGCTTATGGGTGTTTCAGGCACGGTATCCAACGAGGAACACAAGCTCCACGAGGTATTATGAAGTCCGAAAGAAGAGTGAGGATCAGCTTATTGTCATCGAAAAGATAGCAAAACTAGAGAGCAAGGTTGTTGGCATGGTTGAAGGGTAAGAACACCTCATCCTATACAAGGTTTGGGTCACAATGGGATGTAAGGAGGCGCAACAAAAGGATCTGGCCTCACAAATGGTTGAACTATGGACAATTGGTAAATGGTTGAATTAAATATGGAGTTGACAACTTGTTGGAGACTTGGAGGGGCTTGGCAAGGGCATCAAATGCGAGAAAAGTGTAGATGCTGAAGATTAAGAAGAAAATGCCTGAACCAAAGGCATATGAAAGGGGGATGACCGGTTGATACACAACTTCTTTTAGCAATTGTAGCACCCAACATCGTCGAGAATTGTAAGCTGGTGTAGGCATCCACGACGTATCTACAGACCCAGGATACAGATGCTGGACGACAACAGTGAACATAAGGACTTGAGAAGAGTTCAAGGGAGAACTGAAGTTGCAGTTCTACTTAGAGAGCGTGGAGGATTTAGTCATGATTGCGCAAGGCGGGTTAGGCAGAAATGGAGCATCAAAAGTACACATGGAGCACTCAATCATATTAGAGGTCTGCAAGATATCGGAGAGGCACTAATGATGCTTCTTCATAGATGTGCTCTAATTATGAGAGCTATGGAGATGAGAACTAAGGGACTTTGCATTGACTATAGCATTGCAGACTAGTTTGAGGAATTTCCAGAGTAGCAGCCCAAGTCACCTAGGAGGGATCATGTGAACCATGGGAGAGATTGAAAGAATAGCAGTAGCACACACCACGTAACGATTGACGATTGGTGCAAAGATGAGAATGCAACAACAACAAAGGTGAGGACAATGCAAGAACGTCCAAGTCGAGCAAGGGTGATGAAAAATAGGGCAAGAAAGGTGATTGCCAACAAGTGGATGATTTTTGAGTGATGGGGGTCACTTGGCAAGAAATTTCCCTCATAGGACATTTCACGCCTTGGTGAAAGGTGAAGGGAAACGGGAAGCTGGTGTATCCAACAGCGAAGGGCAACATATGAGCACAATGCAAATGTTTGGCGTGATAGTAAAGCGTGGGCGTCATGGATGCCAAGGATGGGGGTACAAGGATCGTATATAAAAATAAGCCATGGACAAGGTTTAACGAGGTCCAAGGCACGAAGGACAGTAAGAGAGGCGTTGATACCAAAGTGTGGAACTTGGAAGTAAGTTTGTTCAACCCTTAGCGGACATACACATGATACATTACTTTATGACATCCATGTAAGCGAGATGGCTAGGGCTTAAAATCCAACCAAGGAAAGGTTGGTTGAAAGTTGTCAACTAAGCGGGATATGAACAAGGGCATGGACTCTCATAGGCAGATTCAAAAGGGATGTAAACTTCATCATCATCAAGATGAATCATGGGGAGATTGACATAACTTCATAAGCAAATATAGCACTATAACTGTGTTGTATCTTGGCGTGATAATGATATGGTTAAGGTGACATGACATATGCACGGTTCCGCTAGTAAAAAAGGGGGAAGGCACAAGCAAGGTACTTGCTGACATAGATTTTATCAAGGGTCAGAGCTCGAAAAGACATTTGGGCTATGGACGGATGAGCCCAACAAGCTGAATGAGAGAAATAGTTGTGAAGAGAGCATCACGTAGGTGAGGAGGATGTCGTGCCATGGTAGTTGGTATGATACTTAGCACATGTGATGACCATGTGAGAACGAAGCGAGAAATTTCAGGATCGCATTGAGCATTAGTGCACTGAATTGTCAAGGACGTGTCAAATTTAGTTTGTCCTATTATACTATAGAATGCTCTAGAGTCATGTAGATAAATCTTGGTTATAGCAGAGTATTATCTTAGATATTTGTGCACAAGGATATAAAGTTTAATTGTTAGCCTAAGATTGGATTAACCTAATTGTTGTTTGATGAGGAGGAAGCCTATAGATGGGGAGGTTCTCATTTTGTCAAATCACTTCTGATCCTTTCAACCTCGAACCACTTCTAAGAATTATTTATTTTTACTACAAACTACTCTTTCATTTGGACATTGTGCCTTGTGTGTGTGATGGCCTAGTGGGTAAACGTGACACACGGCTTTGGTGATGACATGTGAGTTTGTTAGCTAGAAAGAGTTGGGGAAAGGCTGATGAAGGCTAAAGGGACTTTTCTTAGTGCTGCAGGAATTACTAGAGTTGTGGCTAAAACTTTAAGTCTGTGAAAAATGCTTGGATAAGCTACGAGAAATGGATGCAACAATGTATATTAACCTAATTGTTGTTTGATGAGGAGGAAGCCTATAGATGGGGAGGTTCTCATTTTGTCGAATCACTTCTGATCCTTTCAACCTCGAACCACTTCTAAGAATTATTTATTTTTACTACAAACTACTCTTTCATTTGGACATTGTGCCTTGTGTGTGTGATGGCCTAGTGGGTAAACGTGACACACGGCTTTGGTGATGACATGTGAGTTTGTTAGCTAGAAAGAGTTGGGGAAAGGCTGATGAAGGCTAAAGGGACTTTTCTTAGTGCTGCAGGAATTACTAGAGTTGTGGCTAAAACTTTAAGTCTGTGAAAAATGCTTGGATAAGCTACGAGAAATGGATGCAACAATGTATATCAAGCTTACAGTCTTACACCCACTCCCTCTTACAAGTAATCTTTACCATAAAGTAGCAAATCAAGGTTAAGCATTATAAGAAACAAAACCACAACTCAATGCCCACAACTAAAAAACATAAAGGGAGACTAAATGCAAGCTAGAAAATGTGAATCCTATAGTAAATAAATTCATATGCTGTCAAGTGACAACTTGCTCTATAAGCTTAAGTTGTTTGAGAATGAGCCAACAAAACTTCAATAAAGACAGTATAGGTGCGATCTTGCAGTTTGTTGGACACCATACTAATCAACACTTTTGCGTTAGGAGTAACTCACTTAAGCACTAAACTACTACTACTAAAACAAACCACTAAAGACAATTATGTGAAGATCACTAGGAGACAAAGTATAGTTTAAGAAAATGCTGTAAGATATTATCAAGATAACCTGATCATATAGGCAATGGGCAGAGGAATAAATACACAAGGGAAAAGTGACAGAAGTCTTACCTTTTGTGTTTGCTTATTTACATCTGGAGCAAGCCTCAACCAAGCAGAGTAGACAAGAGATTCATAAACAGTAACATGTGGAGAATGTATATCATTTTGTTCACAATAACCACTAACACGAGCAAAAGTCGCTTGGTTTTTTGGGTAACCAGAAATGCTGATACTCCCTTCAATATACCCACTAGTTTTCCTTCCGGCTAACACATCCATTAAAGTGGTCTTTCCAGCACCACTGATACCAACTAATGCTGTCAAAACACCAGGCCTGAAAACACCACTGACATCTTGTAATAGTTGGAGACGAGACTCGTCAATTCCTTGGTTCTTCATTTCCTGATTTAAAAAAATGGATAGCAGTGAGAAATTTTTTATAATAAATTTAAGATTACCACTAGGTTCATAAATATTCCAAAATTTATTAAGAATATCTTACCCTGATATTATGGAAATTTTTAAAAAACAGAAGATATATGAGTGAACATGTTATGCTGCTAAAGCTACTGCAGTTACAAATATGTAGCTTGTTTGACATCGACTGCCAGTTGTAAACAAAGAAGTATATTCGATTAGCCATCATAATTATTATGCTTATACGAAGTACGCTACGCTTTGGTGGGCACGGAAAGGTACATAAAATTGCTTTGTCGAACTTGGGGTCGACATGTGTCAACGCATGAAGTTAAAGTTCCTTGAAACACAGTAGTACATTTTTTTGTGGAAAGGAAATTAACTGACAATATTTACTACAAGTCTTGATTGTTTGTATCAAATCAAGATATGTTAATAACAAGAGTATGAAAATAATTATGAGAGCTTTTACAGGTATCTATATTCATATATGTTGTACATATCTATTTAGATGTTATATGTATATTTACGTGTGCTTGTGTCTTGGATTTTGAAGGTTACCATATCCGACACCACGTACCTATGTCGACACCACAACTCAAGGTTGATAGGTTATTGTACACACCCCAATCAATGACCCATAAACAAAGAAATTTACGCAATATTCTTGATAAATTGTACTAATGAGATGCTTTATATGTTGAAGGAGGACCAAAACGTGATCAAGGACGTGCAAGGGCCTAGGTGCAAATAGATCAAAGTCAAAAAGAAGGCAAAAAGTTAAAATTGGTGGGCTGAGAAGAACATGGTGCCGAACCTATGGTGCCTCCCATCCATTACCAAATCTATTGCTCCCTTGGTGCCGCGCCAAACGCTTCAGGACTAACACTTTGCAACTTGATTCCATCTGTTGTTTGGGAAGCATTTTGATGATCATCGATTATCACAAGTCATCCTCATTTCTACTCCTTTGATCTTTGAAAAGGTAATATTTTAGATGAGTTGATAGATTGATCTTGTAATCTTGTATTAGATCTTTGCTCTTCTTCATCTTGCCATGATGTGGACACTCAATATGCTTAGCTTATAGTATAGTTGTATTACTCCTTTGATTTCTCAAAATGTAGTCTTGTAAAGATTTCTCTTTGATAATTTAGATTCATCTTTGATCCTCAAGATGTGTTGTTCATTACTTCTATACGATTCTCCCAAGAGGATAACTAGGCTTTGAAAGTGTTGTTTGAGTGTCCCAAAGGGTCATCTTGAACCGCACAGTGGATCCCCCCATTTCCCCCAACATAATCCCAAAATAGAGTAGATCTCTAATACACATTCCATTGGGAATGTGTATAAGATTGAAGCTCAATAGTATCCCTTCTCACTTTTGGTAAAAGTGCTCCTTCACACTTTGTGGTTAATAAAGTTCAACCTCCCATTTTCCATCTTTTTTATTCCTTTCATATGTGAGAAAAAGATTTCATTATGAGTCTCAAATGATTCAACTATCCAACTACGTTTTCATCCTCAAGCCAAGGACGGGAAGATTAGTAAAGTTTTGTTCAACATTGGGCCATTAGGACCCTTTTTCATTTATTGATGTGTTTTTGTATTTAATCCATGGCCTAACACAATGTGGTTAATTTTGTTGCACTTTCATGTCAAGATTGGGTCATTTATGGAGTTCTACTTGTAATCATATGAGAGATCTTGGGTCGAAACATTGAAACGTTATGGTCATCATAGATAACATCATGATTAAAGTTTGTTATGTTTATTCACATGTTAAGATCATGCTAGATTTCATTTCAAACGTTGATTAAGCATGCCTTGGTGTTCTTTTGGTGATTAGTTGTAGAGTTAAACTCCTTGCAAACCCTATTTGACTGAGGCCTAGGTTATTAGTCTTTAATCTCTCGTCATCTTTTCCCACTCTATGATGTTTCAGACTCTTTTGTGACTCAAGTTGTATTTGTGAAACCATCATAATTTTGTGCTTCTTTGACACGCCATGTATACCTAGAACCATTGATGAGAGACCGACCATGTGGAGTTCCAGCATGATTAGAAACCTTGAGACTAAAAGGGCAAGTCGGGTGCCTCACATCTCTCCAGCATGTATCTTAGCCCATGAACCCATTCAATCTAGGGTTTTCTTCCATTTCCCTAATAAATGGAAGTGACAACTGTTGCTTTAAATTGATTGAGAGTCGATTTGAGGCCCAAGTTTATTCCACGCACTCAATTTAAGAAACTCGTCATTTTTGTTCCAACGACCGTCGGAGTTTCAAAACAAGGTTCTCATAGTTATTAATTTCCCTTTTGTCAAGAAAAGGTTGGCCACCAACTAGAAATGGTTCACTAGCTATTTATTACGGGTCTTTTTTATTTGGCTTATTGATATGTGTCGATGACTTATTATTTATGACTAATGACTTATATTTAATGGCTTATATTTAATGACTTATATTTAATTACTTATATTTAATTACTTATAGCTTATGACTTATGACGATGAACTGGTGTTTGATTTAGCTGTTTAAAAGTGTTGATTAGCTGCCATAAGTTAATGTGCGCATTTGATTAGTAAGGAAGTGCTGAATTAAAGCATAATGACTAAAATAGCCTCACACAAAATGTCATTATTATAATAATAATAATTATTATTACTGCCACTACTATCATTATTACTTTTATTATTATTATAGCTATTACTTTTATGATTATGATTATGACTATTATTATTACTTTTATTATCATTATAACTTTTATTATTACTATTTTTAAAAGTGTTGATTAGCTGCCATAAGTTAGTGTGTGTGTTTGATTAGTAAGGAAGTGCTGAATTAAAGCATAATGACTAAAATAGCCTCACACAAAATGTCATTATTATAATAATAATTTTTATTACTATTATTATTACTGCTACTACTATCATTATTACTTTTATTATTATTATTATTATTATTATTATTATTATAGTTATTACTTTATGATTAAGATTATGACTATTATTATTACTTTTATTATGATTATAACTTTTATTATTACTATTTTTATTAGTATTATTATTACTATAATAATTATTACGGATAATCTTGGAATATAAAAAGTTTTAATAAAGACGAGAACTTAGGTGTTTTTTAAAAGTAGAAATAAGCACAAGGCCTAGTGCATACAACTTATGATGTCCTTTAAGTGACTTGTACGTGACTTATTACTTATCCTTCCATAAGTTAAATCCAATGCTTCGATAACAACTTATGGTAAGTCATAAGTTATAAGCACATTCCCAAAGGCCAAATCAAACAAGCCCTATGTATTCCTGCCGCAGCCAATCAAGTATGAGGGAAAACATATAAATTCACCAGCCTCTCCGATCAAAGATTTTGTAGATTATATGACTTATGAGACTATTTGTGAAATCTTATCAGATACAAACTGGAGGAGAAGTCCTAAATACTTCAAGAAAATTTGAAGTGACTTACAGCAGGCATATCAACATAGTAGTTCACGTGATCAAATGCAAGTGACAAGGGCTGGAAGGGCAGGACCATTCCTTTTTTGTTAGTTGCATTCTCTGCAATATTTGAGTTGCTATGTTTGTGAGTGCTCCTTACTTGCATAGCGATGCCTGTAATCATTCAGGTTGTATTAGTGGCAATAAAAGAAAATTTAAATATTGATGTTATCTGTCATGCTTTTGATGCTATATTATCTTAGCTGCTGCACATATGTAAGGCTACCAGAAATAACCAAATAGATCATGACATGTTCTACAATGAAGAACTCATTATATATATTAAAATATCACAGGCAGGTAAGTGTTGTCTTACTTCAATGGGGGGCAAACGGGGAAATAATTTGAGTCCTTTGAATTGAGTCTCAGAAGGGACAGAAAACGAAGAACTGATTTACATGCTACGTAGATAGACTCTGAGAAGTAGCAGGTAAATGAACTTCTTAATTTTGATAAATAACACAAGGCCGTTTTTTCTGTAAGCCTGTGAACTTCAACACCCTCTCTGGCATTCGTGAATCTCAAAAGCTTCATTTTGAGCCTTACCCACCTGCTTGTGTATATCAACTTCATAGACTAGATGAATATTTGAATTGGGAAGGCACCAAGGCTAGCGTATCAAGGAAATTAGTAATTTGGCACCGCAACAAGGAGTTCAATGCTCCCCAGCTTTGAACCTCTGTATAATGGGGCTGAAGATGCTGAACTCCTACCGTGCTTACCTTGGTACTAGAGTATGATGGCTGTTTATTCTTATGTTGGCCATCCTCATTTGGAACAATAGTTCTAGAATCTCCCAGACCTGCAGTGGTGTGCTGGTGTAATTCTACTTGCGGTGATATAGATTAACTATATTTTACCCTACTAACAAACTTGTAAGTACGTGTCAATCTCATACTCTAGTACCATTACAAAATCTTCCAAATTCTAATAAACTATTATGCTAATGTTAATTCTATGCCCAACTCTGTCCTGTGTACAACTTTAAACCTGTATTTTCTACTTCTCTAGCTTTCTCTCTCCCCCCACACCCATTTTGTTATTTTGCTGCAAGCATTTCTAGTCTTTCTTTAAATCATACTCCATTCCCTTTCCGGACATGGTTCCTGAGTTTCTTTGGTTTCCCTTGCTATTTCCAGTGCGCACAGACGGTGATGCGGCGCCTCTAATATTATCAGTACACCCAAGGCAGGTTAAACTTAATCCCTCCCTGGCCTTTTGTGACAAGTAAGTTTCTTGACCAATCGATTGAAAAACCTATCCCAGGAAGAGAGCCGGACGAGAGCATCTCTAATAAAGCTGTCTAACCAGTTTTGTCTATTCCAAACGCTTGCCCATTTCAAGTGAATTTTTCAGTAAAAAAATCTAATTAAATTTCGTTTCTTGAGCCTTACAGCCTGATTAAAAAAAGTTCCCACACATGATGCATATTTTGAATTAAGAAGGCACCAAGGCTAGTGTGAAAACGAGGTGTTTTTGCTCCTTTTTTTCTTGGCCAAAACAGAAAAGATACTCCATGCTTATTCACAACAACCAAGCAATAAACTAGTATCAATGTCATATGTCATACAATGAAAACTGGAAAAACACCTACTAAGAAGGTCTCACAGCCCAATAATTATACAAAGTAAAAGTACAGCACTGAACCTTCATTTGATGGAGCCATAGATGCTGAACCCTTATCTGCGGCTGCCTTAGTATTAGGGTATGGCTTCTTCTTCTGTTGATCATCCTCATTTAGAGTAACAGTCCTAGAATCTCCAAGAGCTGCATTTGACTCAAAGAGTAGTAAATATAAGAACTTCTATTCAATTTTTATAAAAGAGATAGGTAAGAATTATGAGAATCTTACGATTCAAATACGTCAAAGCAAGAATGAAGCAGATGTTGAAGAGAAGCGTAAACCCAAATAATGCCATAACACAAACCCAGAACATGTACTCATCCACAAACATGCCCCTGGCCTTGAGAAGAACCTTTCCCACTGTAGGTTCAGCAATCCTGGTGTCGGGATTGGGCTGTTAAGAAAAATGTACTTAAAAGACTATAAAATGGGCTTTTACCATAACACGAGCGAAAGTTTGTTTAAAAACAAGCATTGCACTTACAGTGCTCCATCTTGTATCTAAAAATTCATTCATGGCGATGGCATTCTGTCCATACATCATGGGAGAAATGTAATAGCCCCAAATCATCCATGGTTGAATATCATCTGCAAGCGAGTAACATTTAAAAATAATAATAATATCATGACCATTACTCCAAGTGTTATGTATATATCAGCTCACTCTGCTATGAGAGTATGAAGCACAAAGATGTAAATTACCAACCTTTAGCAACAATGAATCCACCAAGGACAAAAACCAAGAGCAGTGAAAAGGTAGCAAGAGCACTTCCAACAACTATTGTTCTTCCAAGTGCAGCAATGAAGCGAAAAAGAGACAAAGCCATCTGATGTAAACCAATATAGGCCAATAATTGGCGGAAAAACCTAAAAAGTTGAGATGGAAAAGTTATCTAGTCAGCGTTTGAGTTTGATATATAATTCTTAACTAGTTACTTTGAACATCACCATTTAGGATCAATTGTTAACCTAAGATGGCGAAGGAGGAAATGATGTTAGTCATATGATAAAATCAGGTTGGCTGAAGTAGAGAAGTGTGTCTGGAGATCTGATAGGCATCTACTCATTGATTTCAAAGGGAAGTTTAATAGAACCACAATTAGGCCCACCTTACTTTATGGAATAGAATGTTGGGCAACTAAGAGAACGCATATTAATAAGATGAGTGTAGCCGAAAGTAACCACGATAGGAGATAAAACGAGAGAAAATAGCTTGCGAAGGTTTAGGGCATGTACAAAGTAGACCAAGAACTAGTAAGAAGTGTGATAATATCTATATCAACAACTGTAATGGAGATAAGGAATGACAATTTAAAAGGATATAAGTGAATGTGGGTTGAGTAATGACCTTGATTTGGACATAACAGAATGACGGACAAGGATTCATGTATCTGACCCAATGTAATAGGGGTTGAATTGAGTTGAGTACCAGTTCTCCTGAACATATGTTCACACAAAGACTTAAAGCAAAATGTTGTACCCATTTTAAGCATGAGTAGATTGAAGACTTAATGATGTCAGTGCATACCTACTAGCAGCAGGAGCAAAGCCAATAGTGTAATAAGTGAGAACGATCCATATGATTGATTCCACAACCGAAATAGGTATCCTCATAAGGCAAATGGGAAGGGCAAATGCCCATGGGGGGTAAAACAATGAGTCCCGTTGTTTATAGAACACAGGAAGCCTCATTATGGTCAGCCCAAGCTCAGCTGCCCCATTAAACATCACATTTAGAAGGCTGAAAAATAGTGCACCATAATACTTGCCTCCATCTTGTAATTGACCATGCTTCATCTCCGTTCTAAAGAACACTGTGAATGCAATGATGGACATGATAGTAATCTGAGTGGTCTTGAATATATATAAAAAGGAGTTACGTTTCATAAGAAGCCATTCTCTGTCCAAGCATGCTTTGAAAAGCTCCAGCTTTGATATACCATACTTTTCAGTCACCAATGCAGCGGGATGCACTTGATTTCTGTCGTAAGGAGTCCCAAGGTCATCAAAGAGCTTCTTCCCAACATGGAAAGAGCTGCAGTGACGCGCGAATTCAGGTACAGAAATATATTCATATGGTTCATTCTTTTCAAACCAATATTGCTCTTGGTCCTTCTTTGAAGTAACTTCCTGCAGAAAGTCTGCAACTCCTTTCCTTTCTGGGCATTTAAATCCCATACTCTCAAAGAACTCAAGAATGTTTTCGCGTGGACCTTGGTAGACAATTTGACCCTCTGAAAGAAGTATAACGTCGTCAAAAAGTTTGAAGGTTTCTGGAGCAGGCTGCAGAAGAGAGATTATCATGGTTACATCCATGATGTGAACCATTTGTTTCATAAACTTGACAATCTGAAACGTTGTGGAACTGTCTAAACCAGTTGAAATTTCATCCATGAAAAAAACTTTTGCTGGTCCTACCAATAATTCTCCTGCATTCAACATACAAACTACATTCAGCGACTGTTTTGACATAATTAGATGGCACTCATAAGAAACTGTCTATGTAAATCAAACCAGACAGGAGACGCTTCTCACATACCAGTAGTGACACGCTTCTTCTGTCCACCAGAGATACCCCTTCGCATCACATCACCTACCATTATATCAGCACAGATATCTAATCCAAGTATCTGAACATTGATGCATAATTAATTTGATGTACTTCATAAGTAGTACAAGTGTACAAAATAGAAAAAATATTACGCTGGGAGACAAACCTTGAGAACATAGTCTGTAACCAAACTAGATTCTTGGCCAGCCATTGCAGTAGCTTTCATGAATGCATCTATCTCCGGATCTGGTTTAATCCCTGCCTCTTTCTCTCGTCTTGACAATTCTGCGAGAAGGTCATATCTAGTTCCTACTCCCAAGCAACGTCCTGCAAAATCAAATGTCTCTCGTACAGTCATCTCACCATGATGAAGGTCGTGCTGGCTAATGTACGCACAAGTCCTCTGGGGAATGAACTCTGACATCTGATGACCACAGTAGGTCACTTCTCCACCGACTCTTAGATCTGTATCTGGAACTCCAGCTAGTGCCTTCATCAACGTAGTCTTTCCAGAGCCAGGAGGCCCAAGAAGAAGTGTTATCCTGCATTTGAGCACAAATATTTTACTTTTTCTTTATATAAGTAGCACTTGGAAATTGGTTTCCCTTAAGTTAATTGAATACCGACAAATTAGCAATGCCATCTTGACATACACGAAAACTCTTGATTAACGGGATACTCTAGCAAAGTTTCTTATTTAAGAAAGTAAAAGGACAGCCCAGTGCATGAGTTCCTGTAGTTCAAAACTGTGACCTATAAATCACTTTCTGATTTAAGAAAGTGATAAGAAAAAATGTATTCAATAGATTATATGCATACAAGAATGTAGAGCTTCAATTCATAAGCATACCTTGATGGTTTCACAATTCCGCTCACATCTCGTAGTATATTGACCACCCTTTTCTTTGATGGAACAAGCCTGAAGACTTGTAGAAGCCCCTGTTAGTGACAAATTTTAATGAAATGAATACATGAATGAATCTTTTGTCCGAGAAATGGTTGCTTCCAAAATAAAGAAGGATTTGGATTGAACACAAAATTTCCTCTTTAGTATGTTGCTACACAAAATTTCCTCAATTCTATTCATGAGAAAATAGTGTGTAGCAACACAAATTTATTCCCAGCAGTTAGAGTTACGGAGATTGAACAAAAAATATTCCCTTATATTGATAATTGGCAGCAATTATTCTAACAATAAACCATAGTAAGTTAATCCAATCCAGAGAAACAAAGAAGCAAAATTAGCTACCTCTATGGTATTCAGGGTAGCATTGAGCAGAGTAGGAAGTGCCCTTGACCCCACGTGAACATCTCCTTCAACTGACAAATGCTCGTATCGGATTTCAATATTGGGAATATCAATTCCAACCCTATTTAGCCACGTAAAAGTTTCACCAAAAGAATACACTTAAAATAACTATCAGAAGTTTAAGCAAGCAAAAGCAAAGCATTATGGATTGTAATAGCACCTATCAGTCCTATCTCGAAGCCTGAGAAGAAGCCGCTCGTTATCTTCTTCCACAACTTTGAGTATACTCTCCATAAGCTGCTTCTTGTCTTGCAGCCCAAGGTTGGCAACATCAACCTGTTCATGAACAATTTTGCCATCATCCAAAACTTGCTTCAACATTCCCTTCCTCAACCGATCATAAGTAGGGAGCCTCTCAATGGCAGCCCACTTTAGCTCAGCTTCATCATCCTCTCTCCCACTCATTTGAAAAACGTCTCCGCCAGGGCCGGCAAAAGCCTCCCTAATACTAGCTGAGGTCCTGCTCCTTCTGCTGCTGGATGATTCAAAACTCATTCGCCGACTCATTGACCTTGCCATGTCATCTCTGACCGGTATTGCCGCCATTTCTTTCCCCCTCTCTCAGTCACCACTCCAAATTGCAAACTTTGAGATCCTGTTCTTCAATCTAACACTTTGTGTCACACCCAGAAAATATAACTTTCTAGGATCCGTTGCTTCTATTCAAGACATTGCCTAGTCTTGACTCAGCAAGAATTATACCCTTTGTGATCCTATGCTTCAACCCAATATTTGCAACCGACCAAGAATCCAAGCTGCTGAAAATTCAGACATAGAAATAGGATATTATAGATGAAATACCAAAAGGAAGGGTTGACAACTATTCCCAACAACAAAGAAACCACACGTGAATTCATACAAGATGCCCGGATTTTATAGCAATAAAATTGATAACATCAAATTTGGTTAAAGGGGTTGGTCCAGTGGTAGGCACGGGTCTTCACAAAGAGCGAGGTCTCAGTTCGATTCCTTCCCATGCCACTTAGGAGAAAAAAAAAAAAAAGGTTCCAATAGCAATCATAAATGAATCTATACTTACACATCTGTTTAACAAGAAATCTGTAAGTTCCCAAACACAGAATTCTGGAAAAACTGAAACAAATATGAAAATTCTTCACTGTGACAGCATGAAAAAAAAGTATACTTTAGAAATGAAACTTACTATGAAATGCAGTACAAGTAGTGAAAATGATTGGATGAATGATATGACAACAAGAAACTTAATGAGTAGAAGGGGATTCTGTTAATAAAAGCTTGCGAAAGTAGTCTTGTTTGGGAACTGAGTAATCAGTCAAAATCAAATCAAATGTATAATACTCGTACTATTCAGTCTATTCAATGGAGAGAGACTTGGTCGAAGTTATTTATACAAATGATCAAGTAAAAGATATTTAGTCGTAATTTCTTTTAAAAAAATATATTTTTATGGCCTGATTTATTGGTTTATTATAAATCAGTAACTGATTTATCAATAAATCAATAATTAAATACTATATTTATCTTACCGGATCAAATGACCAGATTTGATAAATCTGCCTTGGACAAGTCTGAGTGTATAGAAAGCAAGTATGGGGAATAATGAGGATAGTCAATTGGATCAGTCATTCAAATTCTTTGCTGGGCTGTCTCTTTCTCTCTCTTTTGACCTTTTGTTTCTGTCTCTCTCTATTTGAATGGATTCTGGGAAGTGCCTGAACGGAACAAGCCAAAGAAAATGCATGGTCGTGTGTCTGCAGAAAGAGCAGTTGAGAAGATGACATAGTAGGAGTCTCTTGCCGGCCGGAATTTATATATGACGCACAAGTCCCAACGTTTTTGTATAGATTAGTGCTTTTTTGGTGGAGAGTTTTGACCAAAACGCTGACAAAAAATACAGCGTTTTCTCTTTAAAAATATTTCAATGCAGCGTTTTAAAACGCAGAATTTTAAAAATGTGCAGCGTTTTAAAACGCTCCAATTTGGAACGTTTTAAAAATGTGTTACATTTATAACTATTTTGTTTATAAAAATAACGTTTTGAAATAGTTTTCCAAACATATTTACAAGAAAAAAAATTACGTTTTGAAAATGCTCCGTTTTAAAAACGCTGCGTTTAGAAAAACTACGTTTTCAAAATGCTGCACCAGACGAGGCCTAAGTGCGGGTTTAAATAATTTTTGGCTTAAATCTCAATTTGTTCGGCCGATTTCACATTGATCGTACTTTTTTTTTCTCAATTTAATGACTATACTTGGTCAATCAAATGGTCACTTTATGTCATTTTCGTTAGTTAGATAGACGAAAATATTTGAAAAATAAAATTACCCCTAATCTTTGGAAGGGTGCAATGCAAGTTCATCGTTCCATCCAATTAGTAACAATTGATATTTAATATATTTTTAAATTATAAATTTTCTTAAATAAATTACCACTAATTAAAATAAAAATTGATGCCCAATTTGATATTTAAGATATTTTAAAATTATAATTGTTTTTAAAAAATTAAAACACATTAAATTAAAATAGTTAATTCATGTATTTTATCAAACACTTGTAGAGTATCTTTTTAAAACCCCCTTGCAATATAGATTTTGTTTATTCAATCACCCAACAATTGATTTCAAGCAAATTTCCAACAAGTCAAAATACTTAAACACAATCTTTGAATCATAGAATACATACGTTGAAATTCAAGAAGAAGCAACAGAGTTCCATAAGTCCTTTGAATGATGTCAACAATGTCATCCTCATTTCAGAAGCATAAGCAACACCAACACAAACTGATCGAAGGCTGATTTGGGGTTAGTGAAGTAGGCGAACTGGAAGAGGGTAAAGTTGACGGTGTCACTAACAAAAAAAAGGTCGGTAACTAGACGACGTCAACGACAATTTTGGGGGGTTTGTACACGAAAAGACATTGTTTTAAAAATCGCTAAGCAGGTGCTAGGCACCATCGCCTAGTGCCTAGACGGGGCCTATAAATAAAAGATAATAAAATCCGATTTTTAATATTTTTTTATTATAACCTAATTATTAAACATTAATTTTTTAAAATATACAAATACTAAATATCACCTAATAATTTAAAACTAATGATTGCATTATGATGTTAAATTTTTAAAGTAAAACTAGACATTTAATATCATCTAAGGTTCAAAATATTACAAAAATAGTCAACAATTTGATTATCCATAGGTCCATTGACAAATTATAAATTTACAAAAATAATTTAATAATTTGAAATTGATATTTATTATTATTATTTAAAAAAATCCAAAATGACATTATTTAGGGCCAATTTTTTTTTAAAAAATAAAAAATATATGAAACATCAACAGTTGGTCGCCTAGGTGACGATAATGATGACGGTGACAATGAAGAGGAGGAAGACAATCTGATGGTTGATTCAATCCGCCATAAACCACAACCACCAAAAACCTCTTTCTTTCTTTCTTTCGAAATCTTAGCGGATGCTCTTTGATATTCTAGACTGAAATACAAACACAACTTAAACCCCTCTCTATCATGTTATGCTCCCAGAAGTCTCTTTCTTCCTTTGACGCCACTTAGGATCCATTAAGTTTGTTTGAGACCATAGAGAGTATTTCTTAGCTTGTATACATAGTCCTTTTTCTTGATATCAAGAAATCCCGGAGGTTGTTCAACAAAGACTTGTTCTTGTAGGTCACCATTTAGAAATGCACTTTTTACATCCATTTGATAGACCTTGAAATCCTTGAAAGTTGCATAGGCAAGAAATAATCTAATAGCTTCCAACCTGGCAACAGGAGCAAATGTTTGATCATAGTGAATACCCTCCTCCTGTCTATAGCCTTGGGCTACCAATCTTGCTTTGTTTCTTGTGACATTTCCATCTTCATCCAACTTGTTCCTAAACAACCATTTTGTTCCAATAACTTGTTGATCAGAGGGTCTTGGTACAAGTTCCCATACTTGACATCTTTCAAACTGATTTAATTCTTCTTGCATGGCCTCAATCCATTGGGGATCCTCCAAAGCTTCATCTATCTTTTTGGATTCAATGGAGGAGACAAAAGCATGTGAATCAAGAGTTTCATTTCTGGAACTACTTCTTGTTCTTAGGCCAGCAAAGGGATCACCAATAATGTTTGAAACTGGATGATGTTTAGCTTCTCTAATTTCTTTGGGAAGAGCTGGAATAGGTTCAGTTGGTAATGGTGAAGAAATAGGAATGTCAGCTGACTGAATAGTTTCAGAAACAAGTATGTCGGTGGCCGGTCATTTGTGACAGTGGATTGTCGGTGGTGGAAGTTGTCGACTTTGTTGAAGTTCATTCTGAATATCTTAGGTTTCAGCTAGAGGAATGGAAAATGAAGGATTATTATGAGTTGAACCACCATTGTTTCCTGTCTCAAAAATCTCAAAATTGGCAGTAACATCAGGAGTCTCAGGGGACTCAAGTAAATTAAATTCATCAAAAGTAATATGCATAGATTCAACAATTATTTGAGATTTTTTATTAAAAACTCTATAGGCTTTACTGTGTTTGGCATAACCAACAAAAATACCTTCATCAGCTTTTTCATCAAATTTACCTCTGTGGTCACTACCATTGTAGTGAATGAAACATTTGAACCCAAATTTTTTAAAGTAAGCAATGTTGGGTGTTCTTCCTATCCATAATTCATAAGGAGTCTTTCTATGAAACTTGTTTATGAGAGATCTGTTTTGTGTGAAGCAGGCTGTGTTGACAGCTTTTGCCCAAAAATACTTTGGCAGTTTTGCTTCAGCTAGCATTGTTTTACCTGCTTCAATTAGTGTCATGTTCTTCCTTTCAGCTACACCATTTTGCTGAGGTGTTCTGACTGCTGAAAAATTGTGATCAATGTCATGATTATCACAGTATGTATCCATGCCAAGGTTTTTGAATTATGTGCCATTATTAGATCTTACACTTATGATTTCACATTCTTTTTGAGTTTGAAGATTTATGAACAGAGATGTAAGAATGTCATAAGTTTTATCCTTGGATTGCATCATTTTAACCCATGTGTACCTTGAGTAATCATCTACAACTACCAAAGTGTATATGTTTCCTCCCAAACTTGTAGTAGTAATGGGACCAAATAAATCCATATGATGTAGTTCAAGAATTCTTTTGGTTGAAAGACATGGTTTGGGTTTGAAAGAAACTTTTTTTATTTTTCCTAAAATACAAGCATCACATTTTTTATCAGAGAGGAAAGTTTATAGATGACAGTCCTTTCACTAAGTCTCATTTTGAGAGTTTTGAAAGATATTTGAAATTCAAATGTGAAAAGTCTTTTATGCCAAAGCTATGAAGTTTTTGAAGAATTGTTTGCTACCAAATATATTTGAGTATTGTGATTTAAAACAAGTAAATCAATAGCAAAAACATTTCTTTTTCTAGAACCTGTAAGTAAAACTTTATTTGTGATGATGTTTTTGATAAAACAATGAGTAGAAGAGAAAGAGCAGCTCATACCTTTATCACAGAATTATGATATACTTAAAAGATTATGTTTCAAACCTTGTACCAATGAGACATTTTCAATTTTGAATTTTTGATAGATCCCCTGATAATGGATCCATAACCTATAGTCTTCCCTTTTTAATTGTCTCCAAAAATGACAGAAGGTCCTTTGGCTGAAATAATGTCAGTAAGAAGTTCAGCTGACCAAGTCTTGTGTCTAGAGCATCCATTGTCTAATATTCATATGTCAGTCGATTGATCATTTTCCATTAAGCATACCTGAAATATGAACATTTAAATCATGGTACCCTTTATACTTTTGGGTCCAAAGGGTTAGTTTTCTTTGGTAGCCAAACTTGCCTAAAATTAGACATCTTGGCTTTGTCAGTAGGTTTAAATCTAAACAGGCATTCATGAGACTGATGACCAAACTTAGAGCAAATATTGCATTTGTGATAACCTGGTTTATCAGTCATTGAAGGTGAATTCTTTGATTCATTTTGACTAAGTTTAGAAGTCTTAGCCGCAACAAAATTTATTGGCTTGAACTTGTCAGTTGTCTTCCTTCTGATTCCTCCTCTTTTGTCAACTGGCTGACATTTGTCAGTTGGTTGACATTTAACAGCTGTTGCATTAGCTGACAATTTTTTAGGTTTATAACCAGAAGACTGACAACTGTCATTGTTTAGCTTATCCTTTTTGTTAATGGACTTCTTAAGTTGTTCATGCTTTTGGGATATTTGAAAGGCACACTGTTATAAGCTATTCCCTTATCCTTTTTAGCAGAATCTTGGGTCCACCATTTGACTGTCTGATTTCATAGTTTCCATCAGCTCTTGAATATCCAAGACCATGTTGATCTTCATGATCTTTCTGTTGATTTATGGTGGTCTCAACAGCAGCTTTTGACTTTGAGTAAGTATCAACAACATTGGTCAGTCGAAGATTTCTTTCTACAAGGTCAACAATTTGAGCATATGAGATTTTTGCTTGAATCTTATGTTTTTCATTGATGCTTTTAAGTTGCAGCATTTCATTTTGCTGTACTTTGTAAAGCTCATTGATTTTTTGAAGTTCACAGTTTTCATCAGAGATTCTTTTGAAGTCACCAGATAAAGAAGCATGAATTCTTTTGAGTGTTTCAAACTTGGAATACATTTCTTGAATTTGTTCCAGTAGATCATCAACACTTGTGTCAGTAGCCTTCTCCTCCTGCCTTTCTGACATGTTGCTTATTTTGATGTGAGCAATCATTGGAGAAGTTGACTTGATTTTTCTTTTTGGCCGACTTATGATTCCTTGTCCATAAAAACCATTTCCTATTCTCTTAACCACAAACTGATCAGGTTTGATGACCTTTGTCAGCTTGAGGTTTTTAATAGGTGAGCTTGACAGCTCATTATCAGACTCATTTGAATATTTTGGACTAGGAAAATCATTTTCTGAATCATATATAGCTGATTCTGCAACAAGACACATATTTGCTTCTTGCACAAAATCATCATATTCATCTTCAGAATATGTCTCAATCCATGTTGCAAGATTTTGATCTTCAGCAACTAACACTACTAGAAACATGACATTTACTGACGGAATTTTTCCATCAGTAATTACTGACGGAATTTGAAAATTACTAACGGAGGTCCGCGGGTCATTAATTACTGACGGAATTTTCGATGGCAATTACTGACGGAATTTTAAAATTACTAATGGAAGTTCGTCGGCAAAATCATTATAAAATGGCGCCATATTTAATGACGGAGTTTCCGTAGGTAATTTTTTTTCTGTCAGTAACCAGCCACGAAATAGCTCCGTTAGTAATTGCCGACGGAATTTCCGTCGGTAATAACATTAAATTAAAAAAAAGAAAAGAAAAGTAAATCGGTCTTTTGTTTTCGCTAAGCGCGGGACGGAGGGAATTCACCAAATATATGCCGCTCAAAAAACAATCTCTTAAAAAACCCTCTCTCAAAATCGTTCTCTATCTTCCTCTTCACGTCCTCCGTTCGCATTCGCCCCGACGACCTCCAACGCTCCCTCTGAAAGACCGTCAGGTATGTCCCTAGCTAGATTTCCCCCTCTCTCTCCCTTTATCACGGTCTCTCTCAAACTCTTTCTTCTCTCTTCGTCACTGCAGCCACTGCCAGTCCCTCAAACTCTCTCTTCTCTCTTCGTCACTGCAGCCACCGGCGCCGTCTGCTTCAACTCCTTCCGCCACCGTCTTCAGGTAGTTCTTTTTTCTCTTAAGTCTCAAAACCCTAGATTTGTAGAGACATTTATACCTATTTTTTATATATAAATTTCCCCTTTGCTATGTCCCAAACCCTACAAAATTTCCCCTTTCCCACTTGGAATCTTGAAATATGTATTGTGCATATATGTGTGTGTGTGTGTGTGAAGTGAATGACGATGACATTGTAATGACCATACTGTAATTTTATAATTTATTTTGATTTTGATTTTTTACTTGGGTTGTTGAATTATGATTTTTAAATTAGGTTGTTGCATTTTTTATTTTTAATTGGATTGTTCATTTAGTTGTCTTTTTTTTTTTATCCTAGGATTGTTTGGTTAGTAGTCGGGACATTGGACTATAGTATATGCTAAAGTACAAAACTAATGAACATAAAAATGATCATTGTGGTTAGTTGTCATGCCTTGATAAATACATGAACAATCATTGTTTAACACTTTTTCTCAAAAAGATCGTTGTGGTCAACTGGTTATGATTGAAAATTTTAATATTTAAAGATAAAAATTATAAAATAGTATCATTATATTTTAAATGTATTATAAATGAAATATTTCAAAATAATATAATAAATTCTTTGTTTGAAATGAACTAAGTATTAATCATATCCTTATTTACTAATATTGAAATCAATTAGAACCAATGAAATAAAGTATATAACTAATTTGATTAAGGATATATATTTAGAAATTAGGAGCTAACATATTTGTAATTGAGTTGGTAGATATTGCAAGCTGAGCAACAAAAGTAAATACAAGACTTCTAGGTATCAACTTGTTTCTTAGGAGCTAAACCTTGGAGCCTACTGAGTTTTGAGGCTTGATTACTTTTATTTTAAGTGATGCTATCATTTAGCTTCAACATGTGGGATTCTTCTGAGATATTGGCATGTAAGAGGATGAGATTCTGAACCAGTTGCTGCCTTAAGTTCTACATGAAGTTTGATGCCCACATAAATATAGTTTTGGTTTGATTGTAGGGAACTGTTTGGACCCTGTTATATATCGTGTTGTTTATCGTACCTTGTAGAACCAAAACCATGTAAGAAGCTGGTAGCTTCATTATATTCATGCTTTTACTGCCTAGCTTTCAAATACTACTAGTAATAAAGCTCGTGCTCCACACATGTGCAATAATTTTGAAATATATAAATTAGAAATAACCATTACCTACTTCTATTGATTCGATCATTTCTTCATACATTGATGTATTATGTATATTAAGAAGAAATAATGCTTCAAAAAGTATATTGCGAAAGAGAAAATTTTGACAACCACTTATGCTCACTTTAATGAATACCTTCTGGATATACCAAAATAGAAACCTTTTTGCTTACTGATAAACCACCGAGTCCTTTCGTCTCCTAGCTCAATCTCTTACCTATTGTTTACTATGAAAAAACCTTTAGATAAACACTTCTATTATATAGTTATACCTTAATACCCATTATTATAATAATTGTTAAAAGATATTGCTATTAGATAATGACTGAAATACAAATAGGCAAAACCATAGTACTCCTCACCAACTTTATATATATATATATATATATATATAGAGAGAGAGAGAGAGAGAGATTTCGGTTTAGGGTTATCAAGGATGACTCATTGGTCAAATCTTGTTCTTATTTAATGTCTCTGCTTATTATTACGTCTAGTCGCCAGGCCCAGAAAGTAGAATCAGACCTCTATTCCCATCAACTCACATAAAGCCCCTGCGATAAAATTCTTGGACCAAGCAAGTAAAAAATAGGGACACAACCGGTCGGTCCACTTTACAAAAATTGGGATGCAAAGATGTTCTGCATCATCTCAGTGGTTGAATGAGAGAATTTCTCTTTCAAGATATTCCCATGTATATTTTGTTGCTTCTTGAGGGAGGCTAGGGAATAAATTGGCTTGGATCCTTCACTTGTGGATGTTGTTGTTGTTCTTGATCCCTTTGTAAATAAGGTACATTGTCATTAGGTGTTGAATTTGTGTAATTTGAATCATTTACAAATTGAGGCAGAACAATAGTTAAAATATGCCAGCCCACTACAAGTCTACACTCTACGTTAATTGAATTGGGCGATTGGCTATAAGGAGCACAAATTCACTATCAGCGAATCAGCCTATGCCTCGGATGGACATATGTGGATGTACTCATTAGGTTTCCATTGGCCACGAGTTCAAGTGCCCACCATAGCTTTTCTTTTCTTTTTATCTTTCTTACAAAAAAAATATTTTGTGTAAAAGAGGATGCTCGATGCAAGAGGCTTTAGTTAGTGTAAGGTCTGTGAAGCATCTAATGTACCTGGTCTCACCTTTGCAAGCAGAGAGACTGTCCATAATAGTTCAAACTGGTGACTTGAGCCTCCATGTCTCACTAGCAACCTTAGCTTGGCTTTTCTTCGTGAGAAAAATAAGTTTATAATAATTACTTTAGCTCTATTGAAACTTAAAAACTAATACATCTGCTAGCACACTAATTCTATTTGAAAGACTTTGTTTTTGCTCATCTTTGCTGAATCGAGCAATGATAAATATAGTAGAAAGGACCAACAAATACACTTTATTAAGAGTTATAGGTAATAAGATGAAACAATAAGAGAGCATTTCATCCTGTTCTAAATGTTGCTGAATCTTTAAAAACCCATTTAAATTGTTTTTTTTTTCACCATGTTTTCTCTATATTCTTCTCCCGATGGTGTTTTTTGTATGCATGGTTTAATTTTTAGTAAAATACTAACAGAGTGTCAGTTGTTAAATTCTACCTAGACTTAGATAGGTAAACTAAGTTGTTGTCTATGTTTATGTTCAAGTGTTAAGTGTTGAATGTTGAATCAAATTTCTGAATGACCTGAATGAATCTATTAAGAAGTAACTTGCTGTTTTTCTGTAAAAATTACCTGACTGAAATGTACTTACAGATATTTCGCCATTTTCATAGAGTATTTTTCAACAACTTCCACTATAAAACAACTTAATTTAAGCTAAAAAAAATCCCGCAGATCCCACCGATCCTAGTAACGAGTGAAAATTCCTTGGTCTAGTGCATCCAAACAGGTTGTTGAGCTTGTAACATACTGCCTTCTTCCTCAGTTTCTCTTCATTTATGGTTATGTTTTTATGTCGAAAGTAGTACACTTTGAAGATATAGACTAATTGACTTGTGGTTAGAGAACTGAATTATGAATATTCAAGTCATAATTATCATATTGTGATCAGGTAATGCATAATTCTCTATCTGGTTTCTGTCAGAAATGAAGATAGAAACTAATTTCATTATTTATTTATTCACTTGAACACCATGGAGTACATGAATATATCGATCTTTATGTATTGGTGAATTTGAATTTAAATCAAATAAGTTTCTTGATTTTGCTCATTTTTGTAAAAATGAACAGAAACATTAACTTGTTAATTTCTTTGTTTGGGATGGATGAGATATTGCAAAAGTCGAAGCTCAAAATGGATGGTAACTCCAGATATCACATTGATTTATATTAGCATTTATATTAGTGTGTCATGTGTTGTTCTTGCTCCCTTCATTCAGCAGCTTGTCTAATA
This sequence comes from Codonopsis lanceolata, assembly GCA_013146195.2. Taxonomy (NCBI): domain Eukaryota; kingdom Viridiplantae; phylum Streptophyta; class Magnoliopsida; order Asterales; family Campanulaceae; genus Codonopsis; species Codonopsis lanceolata. The sequence continues at coordinate 33,879,029 of CM028383.1, forward strand.
GTACAACCACAACTTAATTTCTTGGAATGCTCATAGCTAATATGGACTGTTTTAGAAGTTGGTGGTAATGTAGTAATTGTTCTGTTGGATTGGGGGACTATGGTGCTAGTCTGCTTTCATCATTAATGGGAGGATCAAATGCTTCGTTGGACGAAGCTTCAACAAGCCAAGATGGATGCATTGGAAGCTAGGGTGGCGCAGCAGAAGCTATGGCTCGCCGAGATGAACAGATGACTGAGCACGCACGTGAAATAGTAGAGATGCACGCCCGATGGCCGCTTTTATGCATGGATCTTCGTCCACTCCTCGTACCCAACCCCCTAGTTCCTTTACATAATTTCTTTGTGTCGAATATTCAATACACTTGTAATTAACAATAGATTTGTGAAACGAATTTGATGTAATAACATTTTGTTGTATTTAATGTTTTAGTTTTGTAGTGCAATTAATTTTTGTTAATTTATTACATATATTTGTGATAAATCAAGTACTTAAAAATTTTAATTTATCTGACATTTTTTTATATATTTGTTTAAAATTTTTCTGACGGAAATTCTGTTGGTAAAGTTAAAAATTTAAGCATCTTTTTAGCATTACTGACGGAAATTCCGTTAGTATTTCTGCAATTGCTGACGGAATATTCTGTTGAGAATCACTGACGGACTATTCTGTTGGGAATCACTGATGGAATATTCCGTTGGTAATCACTAATGGAATATTCTGTAAGGACTATTGACGGAAATATATATTACTGACGGAATAATCCGTCAATAATTACTAACGGAGATGAAAATTGCTAACGGAAACGTTCGTTGGTATTTATTGACGGAAATGATAATTACTGACGAAAATTTCTAACGGAGGGTTCTGTTAGCAATTACCGACGGAAACGAAATTCTGTCAGTAATTACTGATGGAAAGAGTTCCGTCGGTAATCACCGACCAAATTTACCAACGAATCACTGACGGAACTGTTCCGTTGCGAAAGCCAAATTTCCGACGGAAATGTTAAATTACTAACGGAAATTTCCGTTAGTAATTAGCGTTTTTCTATTAGTAAACCCTTTTGTTTTTCAAAGTTTTTAGAAGCTCTTTTGTAATATTCATTTTTCGTAAAAGGACAGTTTGAGGTAAAATGACCTGATTTTCTACAATTGAAGCATAACAACTTTTCTTTCTCATCATTGTCTTCATTTCCTTTGAAATAAGGCTTTTGAAAGTTTGAAGAAGGTCTTTGAGAGGTTGAGAAAGGTTTTTGAAAATTTGAGGAAGATTTTTGAAAACTTGCAGAGGGTTTTTGGAAGTTCCTTTTAAAAGATTTAAACTTTCTGAATTGTCTAGCAAAAGCAACAAATTCATCTTCATCAAAGTCATCATCTGACAGAGATGTAGAAGTTTTAGGTGTCTCTTCTTCAGCTTGCAAAGAGATACCTTTAAAGTTTTTCTCAATTTCTTGAGCTTTAAAATTTTATTTTCATAAATCTTTAGACTTGCAACAAGACTACGTATATGAGTTTTGTTCAAATCTCTTGCTTCCTCTATAGCAGTGACCTTAACATGCCATCTACTTCCCAAGCTACTAAGAAAACACATATTCAAATCTTTCATGCTGTAAACTTTACCAAGAGAAGAGCATCTATTACTTACCTCGAGAAATCTATCGTAAGCATTCTTCAATGATTCTTTTGGGTCCTTTTTGAAGGCATAAAATCTTATATACAGTCATAGAGTTTGTTGTCCTTAGTGTTTTGGTCTCCTTCGACGTATTCAACAAGATCATCCCAAATTTCTTTGGCAGTAACACAGTCATATATTTGCTTGTAGTTTTCATCAGGAACATCACTTGATAGAATGTGTACAGCTCTAGCATCCAGTCTGTCAGTAATTTCATCTTCCTCAGTCCACTCTGATTGAGGCTTGAGGACATATTCTTCAATATCAGGAGCAAGAGGATTTATGGTATCATCATCTGTAGTAGAAGATTTACCAACTTTAGTATTGATTTTCATTGGTTGCATGGGACCACCTCTTACACATTCCATTAATCGTTTATCTTTATTGTTCATATATCTTGTAATTCTTTCCTTCCAAATATCAAAGTGAACTTCATCAAAAATAGGTACTTGAGTAACATTGTTTGATTGAAAAGCTTTTATGGTTGCCATGATCGAGCTTTCAAGTTGTTACACCTGAAAATATAATAATTTTTCGAAAAAATCAAGCTCTAATACCAATTGTAAGTCCAGTTAGCAACTGACAAGGCTAGAGGGGGGGGGGTGAATAGCCTTTAAAAAAAAACTTTGAGGGTTAACTTATAAAACTTTAAAAGTCTGCAGCTGAAATTTTATTTTTCTCAGTCAGCTGATATTGGTCAGATGACTGATGTTTATCAAGGGGATGAATTTGATGAATATTGGTCAGCTGTTGGCTGACACAGTTGTTTAAAAAAAATTCTTTTTAAGAAAGATCACTGTATATAAAGAAGAAACTGCAGAACAATTTATCAAAACAAATAGCTAAACAATTTATATAAGTAACTGGCTGACACTTAAGTAGAATAAGACTTCTTAAGTGTTAGATCAGTTTGTAAGAGCTGATAACGTAACTGACAAGAGAATTGAAGTGGTTCAAAGTAAAACTGCTACGTCCACTACCAAGTTGGTCAGACTTGGATTTTTGAAGTGCACTAATTTTATTAAAAATCTAATTGATCTCTAATGGATCAGTGTACAACAAAAGACCAGTTTTTATAGAGTAAGATTGAATAACAATCAAACTCGTGAGACAAACTGACTGAATTCTAAAGATTATGAAGTAAATCACTCAGTGTTTGTCCAAATTATAACTAGAGAGAAATTATCAAAGAGAAATATGTCTAGCTAAAGTTTAAGAAGACTAAGACACAGAGAGAATTTCTTTGAGAATAGTATGCTTTAGACTTCTTTTCTTCAAGTGATTTCTGTAGGTATTTATAGATGATCTTGAGAACTAGTCCGTTAGGATCACATTTGAATTTGAAATGTGTTTGAACAATATAGATGTATCTTCTCACAAGATCTCAGGGATCTTATTAGAAAGATATCGTACAAAATATCTATTAAAACACAAGATATGAAAGTGTCAGTACTAGAGAATGTCCAAGTAAATAAGGTAAAGAAGCTGACACTCTAAAACTGTAGTCAACCGATAGAAATGACTGACAAAAATAATGCTGCAAGCTGACCAAAATAATATAACAGCTTATAAGTTCTTGACTGACAAAAAAGTAGAATGATTTTAAGCAAATTTAATCTTAAGTCAAAATTCAACAATCCCTCCTATTTGCTTAAAACCATTCACTTGAAAGCAGAGAACAATTAAAGAACTTATGTGCCTGCAAAGTAGATGTTAGTAAGCCAAAAAATTGGATAGAATGATGAACGTGTTATATGTTATCAAGTACAATGATTAAAAAATATTTTTTTTGTTGAGACACGTTATTGCAAAAAGTGGGAAAGTAGAATGACCAAATTATGATTTAAGCTCAATGATATTTTCGAATTTCTACAATTGTTTTAAGCTTTCTATCTAAAAAATTGAATGAAATGATGAACGCGTATTACTAAATATAATAATTAAATTAAAAATATATACTCCCTCCGTCCCTAAATTATCGTTCTCCTTTCCTTTTTCGTCCGTCCCAAAATAATTGTCCACTTTGAAACTTACCTTTTTAGAACATCACTTTTACCACTTTACCCTTACTTTTTCACTCTACTTTAATTATGAGCCACATATACATGGACATTAATGGAAACTACACATTAAACCAATATAAATAATCAAGTAAATTACTTTTTCTTAAACTGTGCGTCGGGTCAAGCAGAACAATTATTTAGGGACGGATGGAGTATTACAGAATCATCATATAATAAAAAATGGAAAAATAAGATGATTAAATTGAAATTTAAACCGAATTTAAAATTACAAAACCCATACAGACACGGCTACTCTCTCTCTCGGGCAGCGGAGGAGGGAGTACAAGCCAAATGCCCACTAACCGGCCAAGAACCGTGCCACGTTGAAATCTATGCTTGTTAGCCCACCTCATGCATGCATGACCGAGTGGATATATATCTGACATCTGTTGGAAGGAGAGGTCTGTGAGTATTTTTGTCAAAACAACTGTTAAATGTTGAATTCATAGCAAAATTCGGTCAGACCACTCAAAAGTCAAAACAATTATTAGAAGCCTTTTAGCTTCCGTACAAAACAAAACATACATACATATTTTTATTTGCATTAAAATAATATTTTTAGAATAAAATTAACACAATTTGACTTGGTCAAATAAAGTAAAGTATTATCTAGTTAAATATCGCAAAAGTGTTATCAAATATGTTTTATAGTAAATAGGAGTATTAATGCATGAAGTAAAGTATTATCTATTTTAAAATATTTCATTAAAAAAGTCAATTTTCAAAAATTAATGCATGAAGTACATGTGGTAGAAAATATGTTTCTATATAGTTGATCTCAAAAGTGTTATCAAATATGTTTAATAGTAAAAATTATTATATACGGAGTATTTGTTTAGAGTCTACTATTCTATCTTGATGATATTTCACGATTTTTCTTGGAGTTGGAGCCAATTGAGTTCTTCTAGTGATTCTTTTTTTAATCAATTGATGATTTGGTTTATTATTTTTTTTAAATCGCCATTAGATTGTAAGATTTGATTTAATTTTTTTTTAATTTTTAACTCCATTGGCATTGTTCTTAGAAGGGAACGGAATAAGAAACACCCTTGTTTCAAAATCAAACAGGATGAACTTACTTTTTTTTTAATTTATAAAACTGATTACTCCCTTTGTCCCAAAACTATCGTCTGGGTTGACTTGGCGCACAGTTTAAGAAAAAATATATTTGACTGAATTATTAACATTAGTTTGATGTGTAGTTTACTTTAAAGCTCATGTGTATGTGTATTGAACCATATCCGTATCACATATCTTAGTTGACATTTATCACTTAGTTGTATATTGTTGATGTCATCCTTATCATATCTCCTCCATATCTTTGTAATCTTTATCTTTTCTATTTTGTGACTATAAATATATTGCTCACCTCACATAATTTAGTGAGTGAGATTTCTGTTCATTATTGTTATTAAGTTCCAATTTGGTATCAGAGCATTTAGGTTGCCAAAGCACAATGACCACTAGTGATTCGTCCTCCCTCATCCCCACTCCAACCACTCCATCTTTAAACTCTGCTCATCATTTTTTGTCTTTAGAACTAACTGCCACAAATTTTTTATACTGGAAAACTCAAATCTTTCCATTCCTTCGTGGACAAAAATTAATCGGATTTATTGATGGAACCCTCCCACAACCCTCTGAAACTACCACCGTCCCTAACAAATCTGAAACTCAGGCCTATCAATTGTGGTTCGAACATGACCAAACTGTGATGAGTATGCTTATTTCATCACTCTCTGATTCTGTCCTTCCCATGATTGTTGGATGTTCCATCTCCGCCGAAATATGAACCACTCTCTCTTCTGCCTTTGCTTTTCCCTCTCAGACATACATCACTCAATCTTTATTCACACCTTCATGAACTTCGCCAAGGTAATGACACTGTCACCACATATCTTCAATGCGCAAAATCCTATGCTGATGAACTCACCGCTGCTGGCCGTCCAGTATCGGACCCCGAGTTCAACATTTATGTTTTCCGTGGTCTACAAACTGAATTCAAAACCCTCATCACTACTCTCTCCACTAGGGCCGAACCAGTCTCTTACCCCGAACTCCACAGTCTTCTACTTAGCCATGAATTTCTGAATCACAATAATTTTTCCTCCCTTAAAATTGATTCTCCTACCCCTGACTCCACTCCTCCCACACCGATTACTCATTACTCCCAGCACATTAGTAACAACTCTTATCGTGGTCGTGGTCGTGGTCGTTGTCGTCACACTAGGGGCCGTGGTCGAGGTCGCCATTTCTCTCACCCCCCTTATCCCTCTCCCCATCATCGTACCTTTGCCCCTCGTTCTTCTTGCGCCACATGTGGTCGCAACAATCATATCATTGCTTATTTCTTTCACAACCAACCCAGTATTCTGCCCACTCCCCCTTCTACCCCGTATTACTCCCCTTATGCTCACTTGGCTTATCATCAGTCCACTCCTAATCCATTCTCCTGGTTTCCCTACACGGGTGCAACTCATCACGTAACACCCGACCTTGCTAGTCTCTCACAATATGATAATTATAATGGTCTTGACACCCTCAATGTTGGAAGTGGTAAGCCTCTACCTATTACACATACTGGTTCTTCTTCAATCTCTTCTCCGTCTTGTTTTTTTATTTTACCTTACGTCCTTCATGTTTCTTCTCTTTCTAAATCTCTTCTTTCTGTTCAACAATTTACTAAGGATAATAATGTTTTCTTTGAATTTCATCCCTCCTTTTTCTATGTTAAGGATCAGGTCACCAAGCAAACGCTCTTCACCAGTCCGAGTAAGGATGGTCTCTACTCGATGCATTTTGTCTCTCATTTCGTCTCTCTATCTGAAAAAGTCTCATCTGATTGTTGGCATCGGCGACTAGGTCATCCGCATCTCAAGATTCTGCGTCAAATAATTTCTAGGAATAGTTTACCTTGTTCCTATCCCTCTTCTCATTCATTATGTAATGCTTGCCAACTTGGCAAGTCTTCTCGTTTTCCTCTTTATGCAAATAAAATGTGTAGCACTTCTGTGCTTGATTTAATATATACTGATGTTTGGGGACCCTCTTATTACCCTTATTCTAATGGTAATCACTATTTTGTCATTTTTGTGGATGGATTTTCTAAATATATTTGGTACTACCCCATGCGTCATAAGTCTGAAGTCTTGTCCATCTTTAAACAGTTTCAACTTCTTGTTGAACATCAATTTAATGTCAAAATCAAATATGTACAAAGTGATTGGGGCGGTGAAAATCATCCTCTTAGTACATACTTCAAATCTTGTGGCATAAGTCATCGTCTTCCCTACCCTCACACTTAGAGTTGTCAAACGGGCTGGCCCGACCTGGTCCAAGCCCACCGGGTCCCGCTTAATGGCGACCCGGCCCGAAATAACAACGGGCCTCATAAAACTCAAGCCCAACCCACGCGCACTTCGGACCCATGGGCCAAAAAAATAAATATTTTTTTATTAAAAAAACTCACAAATTAGCTAATAAAATGTTATATAACACATCAAAAACTATAATGTTACAGAAAATCAGAAACTATAATGTTACACAAATTAGTTACTTCAACAATTAAACGAAACAGAAACTAGAAAAACTATAATGTTACAGAAAAAAGAAAAAGTACATGTGCTACTTGAAGTGTATTTTTTTCAAAAAAGTTATAACTAAATTGAAGTTCATCATACTGTCCCCAATTTTTTAATATGTGTTTTCTGAGGATAGACAAAGTTTTTCGGGTTCTAGTTTACAAAACCATACCAACTAGCAAATGTTCATTTTTCGATTCGCCCAACACAATCTAGCATTTAAATTTTTTTTTTATTATCTAGTTTATATTGTTGAGGCTTTTTATTAGTTAATATCAGATAGAGATACTTAATTAAATAAATCAGTTTCATTAAAATTACTAAACACAACCATACTAAACTTGGAAGATCAACTTCATTTCCTCTTAGTAAGTATCACTTCCATCAATTTAGAATATGAGTTTCAACCAAAAAGAGAACAATGATTTGAAAATAGATCATACTGTGTCATAAATTTATCTAACATAAAAAAAGAAAAAAAGTAGTCTAAATGAATGTTTGATAATTTTTTTCTTTTTAGATTTATGTTTTAGTTTCTAATTTTGTAATTAAGTTTAAGTGTTTAACTTTATAATCGGGTCGGACCGGACCGGGCTTTTTTAGGTCGGGCGAAACATGCCTAGCGGGCTGGACCAAAGAGGCCCAGCTTTTTTCGGGCCTTCTAAATTGAGGCCCATGCCCTTGAAAGTCGGGTGGGTTGGATCGGGCCTATGTGACAGGCTCAATTTTGACAGCTCTACTCACACTCATGCCCAAAATGGTTCGGTTGAACGTCGTCATCGCCATATAGCAGAAATAGGTCTTTTTTTACTTGCTCACAACTCAGTCCCTTTTCAGTTTTGGGACTTTGCTTTTGAAACTGCAGTATATCTCATCAATCGCATGCCATCTCGTGTATCCTGTAGTATCTCTCCTTACGAGTGTCTCTTCCGCTCTGCACCCGATTACTCTTTCCTTAAAGTTTTTGGTTTCTTATGTTACTCTCATCTCCGCCCATATACTCGCCATAAAATGACCTTTCGTTCATCCCCGTGTGTTTTCATGGGTTACAGTCCCAATCATCTGGGCTATCGGTGTTATGTTCCTCAAACTCAACGCATGTACATTGCCCGTTACGTCCACTTTGATGAGTTCTCGTTTCCCTTCTCTGGTCCTTCTGTCCTTGGCCCTCCTTACAAACCTTCACCTTCCGGACCGTCTCCTATTCCTTGGGCGATTGTTCCCACTAAACAGTATCTACCTTCTTTCCCCTCAGCTCCTTTACCCACTCCTCTGCCTTCTCCTTTAGTGCAATAGCCTCCTCCTACAATTGCTAATACTCCTCATCCAATCTCTCCCATGGTACCTGCCCCTATGTCACCTACTTCGACCACTTCCCCTTCCCATGCACATGCATCTTCTTCACAGACTGTTCCTCCTATTCCTACTTCTACTAATGCACGAGCCAACCATTCCACTTCCTCGGTCCACTCACTCTCATCCCATGCATCTTTGTCCCCACCCCAAACCTTCCACTAAATTTCCAAAACCTTCCAGTTTAACCCTCTCTCAAGTCTCCTCTTCCACTGAACCCACCTGTTTCACTACTGCAAATAAAACTCCTGAGTGGCGTCATGCTATGGCTTCTGAATTTGATGCTCTCTTACAAAACGGCACTTGGTCTCTTGTCCCCCATTCTCCCTCTATGAATCTCATTGCATGTAAATGGATGTACCGTATTAAGCGTCGCGCTGACGGCAGTGTTGATCATTACAAGACCCACCTTGTTGCGAAGGGGTTTCATCAACAACCTGGTATTGATTACGTCGAGACCTTTAGTCCGGTTGTCAAACCCACGACAATTCACACGGTTATTTCTATTGGTGCCTCTCATGGGTGGCCTATTCGCCAACTCGACGTTAATAATGTGTTTCTTCATGGGTCCCTCGATAAAACAGTATATATGTCTCAGCCACTAGGTTTTGCAAGTCTAGCTCATCCTAACTTTGTCTGCAAGCCTCACAAGTCTCTGTACGGACTCAAGCAGGCCCCTCGTGTCTGGTTTCAGCGTCTCTCAAGTTCCCTAGTTCGTCGTGGCTTTGCTCCTTCCAAAACAAACACCTTGTTATTTGTCTATTCTCGCAATTCTATCATTGTTTATGTTCTTGTGTACGTTAACGATATTATTTTCACAGGTAATTCTTCCTCTCAGCTCACATCTATTATTGCATCTCTTGGTTCAGATTTCTCTCTCCGTGACTTGGGCCCTCTCCACTTCTTCTTGGGTATTCTGGTTGACACCCTTTCTCATGGGTTGTTTCTCTCCCAAAAACAGTACACGTTGGATCTCTTGGCTCGTACAGATATGTCTACGACCAAGCCTTGTTCTACCCCACTCTCTACTACGGACAAACTCTCCAAGCCAAGTGGCACTCCATTTCTGATCCCACTTTGTTTCACCAAACAGTTGGCGCACTGCAATACTTGACTCTTACTCGCCCCGACTTATCATATCCTGTAAACAAGGTGTGCCAATTCATGCACACTCCATCTGATCTATATTGGGCAGCTGTCAAGTGTATCTTACGCTATCTCCGTCACACTCTTGACTGTTGTCTCTTCATCTCGAAGCATCCTTACTCTCAACTGCAAGCCTTTTCTGATGTGGACTGGGCAGGTTGTATTGATGATCGTAAATCTACAGGTGGCTTTGTTGTTTTTCTTGGCTCCAATTTGGTCTATTGGTCATCTCAGAAACAGCGTACGGTTGCCCGTTCCTCCACCGAATCTGAGTACAAAGCCTTGGCTGATGCCACTGCTGAGTTAACATGGTTACAATCCTTACTGGATGAATTACACTATCCTCTTCGCTCTCCTCCTGTTCTTTGGTGTGACAATATTGGTGCGACTTACTTATCTGCAAATCCTGTTTTCATGCTCGGACTAAGCATGCTAAGATCGACTTTCATTTTGTCCGGGAAAAGGTGGCTCGTCGGGATCTATCTGTGCAGTTCATCTCCACCAAAGACCAGCTTGCTGATATTTTTACTAAGCCTCCGCGCTTTCTGTTTCTTCGTGACAAGCTTCGGGTGTTCCACAAACCACCCTCATCTTTAGGGGGGGGGGTATTGAACCATTTCCGTATCACATATCTTACTTGACATATATCACTTAGTTGTATATTGTTGATGTCATCCTTATCATATCTCTTCCATATCTTTGTAATATTTATCTCTTCTATTTGTGACTATAAATATATTGCTCACCTCACATAATTTAGTGAGTGAGATTTCTGTTCATTATTGTTATTAAGTTTTAATTATGTGGCCCATAATTAAAGTAGATGAAAAAATAAGAGTAAAATGGTAAAAATATTATCCTAAAAAAGAAAGTTTCAAACAAAACAATTATTTTGTAATGAACGAAAAAAGAAAATAAAACAATAATTTTAGGACCGAGGGAGTAATATATACTGCAACTTCCAGCAAACTTTGAAGTTTGAACCCGTCTATACTTTGAGATCCCAAGTCAATGGTCTCTCTCAAAAATGGGTTGTCGCTCTTTATTGATTTAACTAGCTTTACACCCGTGCGTTAAACGCACACCATATATATATATATATATATATATATATATACACACACACACACACACACAGAGTAACTGACTTAACCAACTTTACAATCAAACAGACACTCACTCCCTTCTTATTATTATAATATAACACTCGCTAGCCTTCTAAGACAACCAACCAGAACATAATATAAGAAAATGACACACTCCTCCCTTGTATCTCCTATAAGAATGAAACTGTATAGAACTGTTGCTATGAAGGTCTGCTGTTATGGAAGACTACTGTTATGAAGGTCTGCTGTTATGAATATCTTTAACATGAACCCCACTTGAATCGAGAGCCAATGGTAAGTACAAGCGTTCACCCATCAAAATAAAAGAACAATATTTGAAGCAGAAGTTGTTGTATAATATTTAATTGTGGGTAAGGAATCAGTAGGTTAGGCACACCAAAAGATGCTATCTTTAAGGTATTTAATTCGTCCCACTATGGTGTAATGGTCTCAACGAATTTCACCTCCAGGATACAAAACCTACGCACTCTTATTCAAAGTTACACTCCTTTGAATAACTCAGGAACAATAATCAAAGCTTTAATTGTTTGACTCGAAGAATAGATCTGTCAAGAAGAAAGATTCACTATCGGGTTATTGGAGGAGGCAAATCTATTTATAGAGTCCGTGTTGTGGTCTTGAAAAGTCACAACCCTTCTAAACCGGTGCCTCACCGTATAGGCATATCACCAAAGGTGTGCCCTCCGAACAGTCATACTGCTTATAGGTCTATCAACCGAAAAGTCATAACCTTAAACGATATAACCGAACCATCGCTTTGGTCAAAATACCAGTAAAGGTATCAATAATTAATTAATTTATTTCTTTCTTTCTTATATATATATATATATATATATATATATATATATATATATATATATATATAATAATATAATACTCAAAACTTTTAAGCCATACTTGATATTTTCCCATAATAGAGGGAAGCTCAAGCAAGCTTATAGGAACTCTTCAAACTTAGCTATTATATAGCAAGTTTAGCTCCACAAGTTTTCATTAGTAATCCCATGTGGGATAAAGAGGATACAAGAAAACAAGAAAGGAAGAACAAGATTTTATACTATGAATGAATGGTTGCTTTACAAACTCAATATGGGAGATGACCAAGTATTATATGTGAATACTACTACATATAACAGAAGTAGCACTCCAAAACCAAACCTTAATTATCGAAATACCCTAATGAATTCTAAACTGTGGAATGAACCGAAGGATCACACTTACAAGAAACGGGCGCCAAAGAAACCACCAGCGTTGGTGAATATTGGGCAAGTGAAGGAAGGGAGAGACTTCATTACGCCAGATTCAAGATGGATCTGACATGGGGACGAGAAAACAAAGAGAAAAACCTACACTACCACAGTGAGAAACATAAAATTGCGCCAGAACTTGGATGGCTGATGTGCGCAAGAGAGAGATAAAGGAGTGTTTTAATGGATTATATCTGGTGGGTTTTAATAAATCTGGTAGGTTTTAAAAATTTTGGTGGGTTTACCAAAAAATTGGGGAAGAAGGCGTTGGGGTCATTTTTAAACTCTAGGGATTCAATTGTAAATTTTAATATAAGTTAGCTTTGAAAAAAAATCATTTTAGTTCTTACAAAATGCACATGAACAACTTAACGGTATTTCGCTAATGACATCCATCAAAAGGACTGCCGCTGTAAAACATTAATACTTGTAAGATCCAAATTTGATAAAAGCTTGTTAATAGACTATTACAGTGACAAGCCTATAGTCAAGGGACCAATGCTGAGATTTTCTTATCTTTTTATATTATTGGTACATCAACAGAAAAAACACATCAAATTACAATTCACATGAAACTAAGAAAAACTAAACAACAAGAAAATCATATTCACAATAATGATCTTTTCCCTCAATTTTTTAGTAGGCAAACAACAAGACAAAACAATGTTGGTGAATATGGACAAAAAGGCGTGATTTACATCTCAAATTAGTATTGAAGAGCGGGCATGATCGACCATCTAGCTAAGCAACTCCCATGGTCGGCATACAAGATTGCCGTGGCCAAACACTCGAACGTCATCATTGTACTATACATGCAAGGTGTTGCCCTTCAATTGGAAATAAAGACACTAACGTGCTCTGCGCCCGCCGCATTCCTTTCCACTAACCAACCTTCTGATACGCAAAGTATGACATACAAAGATACGAGCCAATAAGAGACGATCAGCTGGCTGACCAAATGCAGGCCGGTCTCCACGTCTAACAAACAACCTTGGCTTGGGGTGCAAGCCTTGGACTATACATAAGACTGTTCATCATCTTCAACAGGTTACACTTTTTCTCACACTCTCAAGCACACAAGGCACAATGTCAATACAAATCTATCACCGGTAGCTCTGAAAACGTCTAGCACCGGTCAATACATCCCTGTTACTGACTCTCACACCGGAGGGCATTAGCTGGGACAACCTCCCAACTCCCTAACGGTGCTTTCTCTTTAGGTCTCGGTCACAACAAAGATTCAAAAGCCAAGCAGATTCCCACAGCACATATATCTGATATATTTCCAGAAGAACACCAAGCCCAAATATCCTACTCATCATCCACACCTCAGCTTTGGTCCATTACCTGGACTGTCAGTATAGTCACCCTACTTTGTGGCGTGATCAAGTATAATTAGGTTAAATTAAATTGTAAATACATAAAGAATTAATGGATTATTGAAGCTAACATTTGGTGACAAATTAGTATATGGTTAATCGCACCATTGGTCCTTTGACTATGATCATCTCCGCTAATTTTTTTTTGCCAATTTGGTCCTGTGAATTTTAAATTTTCACGCGGTCCGTCTTTTTGATGGATGACGTTAGATAAATATCGTTAAATTCTCATGTGCCTCTCACGTGCATTTGTGTAAGGGCTAAAATGTAATTTATCATACATGAATTATATCACAATTTGCAATTGAGTCCACATGGGTGGAAAAAGACGCAAGCCTTCTTCCCCAAATCAATTCCTTTTCTATAAAATCAAAATGTAGAAAAACATAAACTTAAAATCAATTCCTACAAACATAAAAATAAAAATAGAAAAGAAAAATATAAACTAAATTACATAAATTAGAAAGAGAAAAGGAGAGAGAACATACCATTTTTATTTTTATTATTTATTATTTATTATTTATTTCGTTTTCTTTCCCTCTTTCCTTTTTTTTTTTTTAAATTACTCCACGTCTTGCCATCTTCATCTCATCTCTCTTTTTTCCCATCAACGAAACAGAAGAAGGACCTAATACTATTCAGCCCCCACCTCCTATCAACACCAGAGCCCTCATGTGTTTTTTTACTGCTCTGCTCTTTTTCTTTTCCTCTGACAATAATAACAGCTGATGTATCCAAAATATTCAGATACATTGGGCTTTAAGAACTAGGATATCTAGGCTTGTATCTTTTCGGCCCAAACCTGTCAATCAGCTTCAGAAAACATGAACTAGGCATGGGCTTACCCTGTAAATGCACTTCGGTGTGAAAATTAGCTAACAAATATGAATTATCAATTTGACAGAGTTTAAGCCTGTAAACGTGAACATACCTCTCCTTTTGGTGGAGAAGGGTTTATATAGGGCTAGCTTTAAAGGCTGGGATGGGTACCATGAATACATAGGCGAGAAAAGCGGGCACGATTATGGCCACGTACAGAACGTGGGGGCGGATCTCCCAGAATTAACTCCCCGCGTTCAAACGATCGTTATCGAGTAACTCAGTGGGCTGGCTACGCTCGCTAAGTCATCTGTATGCTCGCTACATTCTTGGCCCCCAAACGATAGGCAGAATGCTGCTTGCTTGGTATATCTGGGCGGCTAGAGATTTGTCCCTGCTCGCTTATCAGTTGTGCTCGGACCATGGTACACACGTGATCTACTTGTGACCATGGCAATGGCGTGCTTGGCACGTGAACGATGCTTGGGCCTTTTAGGCCTAGCAGCTCAACAACATACACACACTCTTACCCCCAAACTGGTAATAAGAACTGGCACCCACACTTACCCATTATCTCTCTCTAACCCCAACCCTCATCACCCCCTCCCCCTAAACCATAATTGACGCCCCACCACCTTCGGCAAACCCCCGGTTCTTCTCCGACTATCCCTCCTCCAAATTCCAAATTTCGATCTTCCCCTTCAAACCAAATACCCTCGTTTCTTCAAGCTCCAATGGCATTTTAGCCCTTACTCAAACGCACGTGAGAGACACATAGAAAACTTAACGGCATGTCACTTATAACGACATCCATTAAGAGGATTGTTTGCGTGAAAATTCAAAAGTTATAGAACCAAATTGATAAAAAAAAAAAAATTGTTAAGGGATTAATAGCGGAAACGCCATAGTCAAAAGACCAATGGTGCAATTAACTATATATATTGATTTGTAAACCTAGCATCTTTTTCATAGAATAGTCGGTCACCAAATACTGATTTCAAAGAATATCAAAATAGTAAGACTAAGACATTAAAGAATAGGATTGCTAATACTCATCTATTTCTTTTCTTTTTTTTTTTTTCACATGTTTTTGTTTCATATTATTTATATTTCTTTTTTATTTTGGATAAAAAATAAAAACACATTTGATAACTGTTTTTATTTTTATTATAAAAAATAAACAAAAGCTAATCATTTTTGACAATTATTTTTATTTCCTATTACAAAGTTATATATATATTTTTAAAAAATATTAACAAATTACAACTTCCATAATAGTATATCATATCCAATTCGAACATGTAAAATTTCATATACTATTAAAAAATGTGGATAAGCAGCTCCTCATCCATTGGGTTGGGTTGGAACGTGTGATGAGTCGAAATGAGTCGGGTTGAATCGAATCGAGTTAAACAGGTAACGGGGACACTTGTTTTAATCCATATTTTCTCCCAAAATTTCATAAATTTATAGAGTAAAAGTTATCGGGTCAAAATAGGTAACGAATTCGACCCGCTTTAACCCGGCCGTTAGTCTTATCCTTTGTACTCTTTATCAAATGAGAAATGAGGTGAATGATTCCATTGTTTTAACTACTTGGCTCTCTCTGAATGGTGGTGGGTGTAGGCACAAGTAGTTTCAAGATTCTCTAAATTTCTAGTATATATTTTCTTGGGACGAAGACAAAGTTCTATACTTCTATCAAGTATCCTGTAGAGATCTTGTTCTGGAGAACCATTTTTCAATAATAGATGCAAGTAGGGTTCTATGCAAGAAATAGGGAGATAATAAAAGAAAGAGAGGAGGGAGAACTAGAGCTTCAAGAGAATGGAGACTACTCATTAGCTGACTCTAACATTACTTGATGCAAGAATGTCTCAAAGTTTATGAGTCAAGCGAGTTCAAGTTTTTTATCATATTACTCACAAGTTGGTCGAGTCGGGTTTAGGCAAAAATCGGCTCCGCTTGAATACTCTAGCAAGCTCGATATGGTTGTAGAACTCAGCTCGTTCGTGAGACTCTTCTCGAGTGGAGTGGAGTTTTTCTGGGTCGAAGTTATGTTGAATTCCGGGTAACCCCCCCGAAAATATAACCCTTGTGATTGGCTCGTCATTAATTTACTTTTTCCTGTGCCCGCGAGCAATGGATTGACCGGTGACTATCTCAAGATCAAATTAGTTGCTAAACAAATCAAATTTCATTATATTTCAACCCATTTTATTACTATACAATAGAGCTTAGAGGTTATTCGGCGGTCGAGATCGATACCGGTAGTAAGATCTAACGGACTAGACGTACCCAATAACACTTACCGTCTTCAAACAAGCTCGAGGCTTCCACGTTCAAAGTTCAATGGAGAAATTTCGGCTTCGTCCCTTTCCAAAGTTTGCAATTGTTTTAGTCACGTATATTTCTTTTTCACCATTAAATGGTTTTTTCATAAAATTTTGGATAAATTTTGGGCCGATCCCTTTTGGAAAGTTTCTAATCGCTTAAGTCTTCTATATATTTTTTCAACTGAAAATAAATCGATCCGCATTTCGTTGTCCCAACTATTGTGATTTTCGAACAAAGTAGATACAAGTGATGATCGAGTCTTTAAAGATTTTGTTGAATATTTAGGCAGTTTCAGCAATTGATGATGATTAGTTGAAAAGCAATTAATGAAGATTACTTGATGAAACAATTTGAAAGGTTAAGAGAAAGACGGACAAATTTGACGTTGATGGCAAGAGGGCAATTGGAATAATTTTATGAAAATGTCTTTGTCAATTGAAACAATGAGAGAGTATTATAACGGTTGAAAGTTTACCGAAGGGGACTGGCCATAAATTTCTTAAAGATTTAATCTTGATACATTAATGACAAACAATAAGCGCCTCAAAATATTTATCTGATTAAAAATATTCGACCATTGACGAATTCAGTTTACATATTGTTTTCCTAACATTTTCTTTTCCAACCTAACAAGTTATTTTTACTAACAAGTTCTTCTTTCCTAACATTTACTTTTCCTTTACTAACAAGTTATTCTTTTTTCCTCGCAACTAATTTTTTTAATCCGTGCGTTTAATGTAAGTCATTACTTTTTTCAACTAAAATTGTATATAAACAAAATAAAAAAGATAAAAAAATCTTAAAGAATAAAATAAGAAAAATTGATTTATTAACAAATACATATCAATATATTACTAATTATTATAGATTCTAAAAAATTTCTTTATACACAATATTTGTTGTTTTATTAGTTGGTTTTTCATCTTCACTGCATATCAATATCTTCAAATCAAAACAATTTGTTACTCTAGAAACTGCGACATATAACTGCTCATGACTAAATGTTGGTTTCTTCAAGAAAAGACATATGTATAATTATTGACTTTTGTACTTGTTAATTGTCATTGCATATGATACCAGAAATGAAAATTGTATTCTCTGGAACTTGTAAGTCAGTCTTACATTAGATGAAGTTTTTTTAAGTTTTTTTTTTAAGTTTTTTTTTTTTAGACATTTACCCTAAGGGGACATGAGAAGTGATCGAACCTAAAACTTCACATTTTGTACAGCCCAAACTCTATCACTGGGCCACCCCTTAGGGTTTACATCAGATGGAGTTAATGACAATTTTGGAATAAAAACATTTTCTCCAACATTGCTTCTTTTAAAAAATTTGTTTCAACAATGTTATCCCCAAGATTTTTGATAATTATTCTTGTTCCATTGCACAACCTTGCAGCATGGTCAATATTTCTCAATAGCATTACTGGAACACCAATTTTAAATGTCAATCAATAGTCTGCTGGCCCCGAACACTTTATACTATTCAAAAACTCTGTATAATGAATATCTTCGAATAAACTTTGATTTTTTCCACCCTGCAAATAGAATCTGAACTCAAATAAGTTCTTCATTTTGAATGATTATTTTTATTGAATTATATTTGTATTTTATGAATAAAGGAATTATAAGAAAATAAGCTAAAATCAAAATAACGAAATTATTTTTGCCATTAACTATTATTTTTATTCTGTAAATTATTTTGATTTTACTAACTTCCATTATATTTTTTGTTTTATTGATTTCGTAACTATTATTTTTTGTTTTATTTTTAAAAATTAGTTTTACGGAAAACTTTTGTTCTGTAAATTATTTTTATTATTTTTCTAACACCAATTTAAATTATTTTTGTTTTATTGACTCAATAACTATTATTTTTGTTCCATCAAGTATTTTTATTTTACTAACGTATTTTTTTACATAACTACTTTTAAGAATTTGTTTTAAACTTTTGTTCTGTAAATTATTTTTATAATTTTACTAACATTAGTTTAAATTATTTTTGTTTTATCAACTCCATAACTATTATTTTTGTTCCATCAAATAATTTTATTTTACTAATGTATTTTTGTTTTACATTACTATTTTTAAGAATCTGTTTTAAAATTTTGTTCCGTAAGTTATTTTTATTATTTTAGTAACCTCAGTTTAAATTGTTTTTGTTTTATTGACTCCGTAACTATTATTTTTGTCCAATCAAATATTTTTATTTTACTAACGTATTTTTTTACATATATATTTTTAAAATTTTGTTTTAAACTTTTATTCCATAAATTATTTTATTTTACTAACATTCGCATTAAATTATTTTTGTTTTGTTGATTATGTAACTTTTATTCTTATGGTGACTTGTTCCATAAATTATTTTACTAACCTTCTCTTATATTTTTGTTTTCTTGACTCCGGAACTATTATTTTTGTTTTAGTTACTATTTTTTATGTTTAAAGAGAGAAAAATATTTAAACATAATTAAAAAAGAGGAGATGGTGGTGATGAGAGAAAAATAGGGAGGAGACGTGAGAGAGAAAGAGAAAGAGAAAGAGAGAAAAATATGGAGAAGATAGGAAGAGAAAGAGTGGAATGTAACTCAAAAGTTAATGGAAAAGACTTGTGTAGTACGGACTTACGGATCTTAAATCTGAAAGACGGAACCTCATTTAGAAATTCGCGGGTTAATAACTAAACATATTAATAAACGTTACAAGTTTGCTAGTCGAGTTGATGAAGGGTGAACCTTAAAAGTTTAGCCCAAAACGGTCCAGGGTTCAACACACCCCTGTTACAAAATTCAATTTTAACGCTCATTTCCTCTATTTGCTCCGATGCCCCTTCATTTTCAATGTTTGCCGTTGAATTCCCACGCCTTGCAGTTTAATCCTTTGTCAGCTCCGTTAGCTATCCGTTAGCATCAATTGCCTTGAGATACTTGACAGATCCTAACGGACTTTGACGAAATGCTAAATGACACATTTAAAACCAAACGTTACACATTAAAAACACAAAATTGACACATTTTAATGTTAAAAGTAACACATTTTAATATTAAAAGTGACACATTTTAATGTTAAAAGTGACACTATAAATGAAAATTTATTATAAATTTATTAAAATACAAAACAACACTCTTAATACTAAAAAGTGACACATTTAATACTAAAAAGTGACACTTTTAATACTAAAAAGTGACACTCTTAATACTAAAAAGTGACACTCTTAATACTAAAAAGTGACACATTTAATACTAAAAAGTGACACTCTTAATACTAAAAAGTGACACTCTTAATACTAAAAAATGACACATTTAATACTAAAAAGTAATACTCTTAATAATAAAAAGTGACACATTTAATATTAAAAAGTGACACATTCAATACTAAAAAATGTCACTTTAAAACTAACGTTGATTGCCAAAGTGACATATTTAAGCCAAAAAAGTAACACTTTTTTAGGGAAAAATTATAATTTTCATTAAAAATGTAAAGTGACACTTCTAAGGCTAAAAGTGACACATGTTATACTATAAAGTGACATTGTTAATATTAAACGTGTCACTTTTTAGCATTGAAAATGTCAAGTTTTAGTATTAAATGTGTCACTTTTAGCAGTCAACGTTAGTTTTAAAGTAACATTTTTTAGTATTAAATGTGTCACTTTTTAGTATTAAAAGTATCACTTTTTAGTATTAAATGTGTCACTTTTTAGTATTAAGAGTGTCACTTTCTAGTATTAAGAGTATTAAAGTGACACATGTTATACTATAAAGTGACATTGTTAATATTAAATGTGTCACTTTTTAGCATTGAAAATGTCAAGTTTTAGTATTAAATGTGTCACTTTTAGCAGTCAACGTTAGTTTTAAAGTAACATTTTTTAGTATTAAATGTGTCAATTTTAGTATTAAAAGTGTCACTTTTTAGTATTAAATGTGTCACTTTTTAGTATTAAATGCGTCACTTTCTAGTATTAAGAGTGCGACTTTCTAGCATTAAGAGTGTCACTTTTTAGTATTAAGAGTATTACTTTGAATTTTAATGAAAATTATAATAAATTTCCCTTTATAGTGTCACTTTCAACCTTAAAATGTATCACTTTTGTCTTTTCAATGTGCTACGTTTGGCTTTAAACGTGTCATTTAGCATTTCGTTAAAGTCCATTAAGATCCATAAGTATCTCAAGGCAATTGATGCTAACGGGACTGACAAATGATTAAACTGTAAGGCGTGGGAAACATAAGAATTTCGGCGACAAACCTTTGAAAGTGCAGGGGCACCGAAGCAAAATGACACATCTCTGGCAATAAAATTTTTAAAAAAGGCTAGTGAGTTTCGAACCAAGGACCGACCGCACCATCTTTGAAACCTTAAGCAAATCGTTGGGAACCAACTCAGTTGACCAATTTTTGTTATTTTTAGTAACATATTATTTATTTATTATGACCCGCGAATTTCTAAATGAGGCTTCGTCTTACGGATCAGACCGTCTTACTGGAGACCACCTCAAAGTTAATAATTCAAAAGTGAGATTTTGGAGGGCTAAATCTACCATTGTTGTTATAGAAAAAAAGGAAAGAAAGAACTTGTTAGGAAAGAAGAAGAAGAAATATATATATATATATATATATATATATATATATATATATATATATATATATATATATATAGATAGATAGATAGAACAATGCCTAAAACTAAAATAAAAATAACGAAATACAAAAACTTGGGTAAGACAGTCCTACATTTATTTTTTGTAAGACAAATCATCCTTACCCGACCCACCGTATGTTGGTGGGTTGACCTCTAAAAGAGTGGAGCTTCATTTTATGAATTATGATCTGTAAGACGGTCTTACATGAGACTTACCCATAACGAAAAGGCAAAGACTTGTGTAGGACGGTCTTATGGTTCTTAAATCCGTAAGATGTAATCCCATTTAGAAATTTGCGGGTTAATAACTAAACCTGTTAATAAAAATCACAAAAGTTAGCCAGTCGAGTTGGTGAAGGGCAAACCTTAAAGGTTTAGCCCAAGGCGATCTAGGGTTTGACATGCCCCAGCTACAAAATTAAATTTTAATGATCATTTCCTCTATTTGCTTCGGTGCCCCTTCATTTTCAATGTTTGCTGCCGAATTCTCACGCCTTGCAGTTTAATCATTTGTTAGCTCCGTTAGCTATCCGTTAGCATCAATTGCCTTGAGATACTTGACAGATCCTAACGAACTTTGACGAAATGCTAAATAACACATTTAAAACCAAACGTGACACATTAAAAACACAAAAGTGACACATTTTAATGTTAAAAGTGACACTATAAATGAAAATTTATTATAATTTTATTAAAATACAAAGTAATGCTCTTAATACTAAAAAGTGACTCATGTAATACTAAAAAGTGTCACTTTAAAACTAACATTGACTGCCAAAAGTGACTTATTTATTACTAAAACGTGATATTTTTAATGCTAAAAAATAACACATTTAATTCTTAAAAAATGACACTTTTAATGTTATAAAATAACACTTTAATGTCAAACGTAATTATTTTTATTTATAAAAAAATGAGACACTTTTCAAAGTGAGAGTAACACATTTAAGACTAAAAGTGACATATTTAAGCCCAAAAAGTAACACTTTTTTAGGGAAAATTTATAATTTTCATTAAAAATATAAAGTGACATTTTTAAGGTCAAAAGTGACACATGGTTATACTATAAAGTGACACTGTTAATATTAAATGTGTTACTTTTTAGCATTGATGAAAATGTCAAGTTTTAGTATTAAATGTGTCACTTTTAACAGTCAACGTTAGTTTAAAAGTAACATTTTTTAGTATTAAAGTGTCACTTTTTAGTATTAAAAGTGTCACTTTTTAGTATTAAGAGTGTCACTTTTTAGTATTAAGAGTGTCACTTTCTAGTATTAAGAGTGTCACTTTCTAGTATTAAGAGTGTCACTTTTTAGTATTAAGAGTGTCACTTTTTAGTATTAAGAGTATTACTTTGAATTTTAATGAGAATTATAATAAATTTCCCTTTATAGTGTCACTTTTAACTTTAAAATGTGTCACTTTTCTCTTTTCAATGTGTCACGTTTGGCTTTAAACGTATCATTTAGCATTTCGTTAAAGTCCATTAAGGTCCGTAAAGTATTAAATGTGTTACTTTTTAGTATTTGATGTGTCCAAGAAATCTGGACGCACTGAATAAGCCCAATCCGAACACTTGGCTTTCAACGTGTCCGTGGATCCTCAAAGCCCAACTCTGCAATTTAAATGAACAAACGTGAACTGGGCAGGGGCACTCCCTGCAAAGGCCCTCCGGCGTGTAAATCAGTACACAAATTAACAATGGAGTAAGCAATTTGGCAGAGTTTTGGGCTAGAGAATTAGATTGCGCATACCTTTCTCCACATTTTTCTCAGCTTTTATATCTGCCGGAAGGTTTAACTGCCGATACTTGTCAATAACCACCCATGATTGGCATTAACTGCCCGTGATTATCATTAACTACCCATGATTATCATTAACTGCCCATGATTGGTCATGACTTTTTATGGCAGGCATATTAATGAGCCCATTAATACCAATGGTTTACCTGAAGAGTTTTCTGATCATTACTGTTAACGGAAACTCTTGCTCGGACATGATCGTCCTCAACTGGTACCTTGATCTTTTCCGGACACGGATGTCCTCAACTAAGAACGGCTTGTGTTTGCCGAGCATAAGTGATAATGCTCGCGCATCCACCTTGCTCGATAAACAAGCCCCCAGCTCGCAGGCAACTCACCTAGTGAAAACCCAGGCTTTGCTCGCTTGCTCGCATAATGCACTTGCTCGCTTACTCAGAGGGAAACACATGCTTGACACGTGGCTCATGGCTTGGGCCTTTTGGGCCAAGCAGCTCAGTATTAAATGTGCCACTTTTTAGTATTAAGAGTGTCACTTCTTAGCTTTGAATTTTAATGAGAATTATAATAAATTTCCCTTTATAGTGTCACTTTCAACTTTAAAATGTGTCACTTTTATCTTTTCAATGTGTCACGTTTGGTTTTAAACGTATCATTTAGCATTTCGTTAAAGTCCATTAAAGTCCGTAAAGTATTAAATGTGCCACTTTTTAGTATTAAGAGTGTCACTTTTTAGCATTAAGAGTATTACTTTGAATTATAATAAATTTCCCTTTATAGTGTCACTTTCAACCTTAAAATGTACTCCCTCCGTCCCTAAATTATCGTCCTCCTTTCCTTTTTCGTCCGTCCCAAAATAATTGTCCACTTTGAAACTTACCTTTTTATAACATCACTTTTACCACTTTACCCTTCCTTTTTCACCTTACTTTAATTATGGGCCACATACACATGGACTTTAAAGGAAACTACACATTAAACCAATATAAATAATCAAGTCAATTGTTTTTTCTTAATCTGTGCGCTGGGTCAACCAGGACAATAAATTAGGGACGGAGGGAGTATCACTTTTGTCTTTTCAATGTGTTATGTTTGGCTTTAAACGAGTCATTTAACATTTCGTTAAAGTCCATTAAGATCCATAAGTATCTCAAGACAATTGATGCTAATGGGGCTGACAAATGATTAAACTGTAAGGCATGAGAAACATAAGAATTTCGACGCAGACCTTTGAAAGTGCAGGGGAACCGGAGCAAAATGACACATCTCTAGCAATAAAGCTTAAAAAAATCACTAGTGAGTTTCAAACCAAAGACCAACCGCGCTGTCTTTGAAACCTTAAGAGCTTCGTTGGGAACCAACTCGGCTGACCAATTTTTGTCATTTCTTGTAACATATTATTTATTTATTATTGTGAGGTTCCCGGGGTGCGACCCGCGCCCCGCGCGCCCTTGGATAGGGGTGCGCGTACGTGCGGATGCGGGACACCACTGCTCTCGTTCCACCCTCCCTTGTTTAGGGGAAGACGAAATCCAAAGTGCGAGAGGAGTGCTGTCTATATTAGCACGTTGGAATGTGCCTCGGTTGCCTTGAGTGGATTTTGTATCCAAAATGGGAACTAAGGGTTTCCTCATGTCAGGTTATCCCTTATTTCGTGGATAACAGGATATGGGAATGCATTACCTTTCCATTCTCATTCTCCCCTTTTATCCGTCGGGAAAATAGAAGTGCAAGAAAAGATATTGCGACGCCCCCACTTATGGATTTATTAAAATGGCCTTATGGCCCAATCGGATCGCTATGGGAGCTATGGGTTTCCTCGCATCAAGTTATCCCTTGTTTAGGGATACCAGGATATGGGAATACATCACCCCTCCATTCCCGTATCTCCCTTTTTTAGGGGAGAACAGGAAAGTGCAAAGAGGGAATGTTGCGTGGCCCCACTGGATCTGAAAGTTTTTAGAGTCGCCACCTTTATTTTAAGGCAAAATAAAGGAAAACCGAAGAAAACCGTAGATTTTAAAACGAAAACGGTTCGGGGGCTAAGTTACGAGTTGGGAAGGTGCTAGGCACCCAACTCGCCCTTTCGGTCTCAAAGCGTTTTTGGCTGAAATATGCTCATTGTTATATTAATCTAGCAAATAAATAAGGTCTTATTTTGACAAGGGAAAATTAAACAGATACATTCGTGGCTACATTATTTACTGGACTCATGCCGCCTCCTTCCAATAATTACAAACAAATTTAAGAATATTTGGTCATTATAATGGCTCTTTTACATAATTTTCCTAATCTAATCGGGCAAGCAACGGCTTATATTGGCTACATTGTGCGGATTTAAAATACAACTTTTGAAAATAAATAAAAGAAAGAAAATACAAATGAAATAAAATACGCTCTTAAAGGTATTACCTTTTAGAGCGGTGGTGTGCTCGCTCTGTCCTCTTCGGGAGAGGGAGTCTTTTTTTGTTTTGAATTGAACTGGACTGGAATTGAACTGGATTTGAACTGGATTTGATTGATGTTTTGAGTGGGGCAATCCTGAGGCGAGTGGCGGCTTTATTTGGTTGGTTTTGGCCTTTTCGATTGGGCGGAACCTAGACTTAAGTTTTGACTTTTTTAGCTCGTTACTCGGGCAGAGTAACGGCAGTGTGTGTTATATGTATTTATCGTGTGTGCGTTTTTATATATTCGTGTGTGTGTGAGTGCGTGCGGGTTGAGTGTGTGTGGTAGAGAGAGAGTATATGCGGGTGAGTGGCGGTGGCGGGGGAGTATATATGAGTGTGTGTGTGTGATTGGAAAAGAAAGTGGGCCGGCTGGGAGAAAATTGAGAGAGGCGGGGGAGTGAGTGATAAAATAAGAGAGATTGTGATGGGAAATTGAGGAGAGAGAGTTAGTGGCGCTGGAATGAGGGAGTGAGAGAGAGTGAGGGATGAGAGAGAGGGAGTGATCGCTGGGTCTTGAGGGGAGAGAGAGAGCTGGGGGTTGAGGGAGTATTTATATGGGATTAACTTAGTGGGGAAGGTATGGTGAAGGGGAACCGGCCGGAGGGAGAAATAAGGGGGGCGGCTGATAAGATAGACTCCCAAATTCGAGATAAGAAAATATTTTTATGTTGCAATGGTCGGACCTACTGATGTAGGCTGCCTACGTATCCTTTTTCAAGGAATCAGACCAAGCGTAGTTCAGGCCAAAACCTTAAACTACAATGGAGAAAGATTTTTTTGTGTTTTCGAAAAAGTCGTATTCTTCCGGTCCGAAACCGTTGTCAAATACGGTATGAAGATTTGAATGTTTTTCTGTTACCACCTTTCAACTAGTTGAAACGTGTTAAGAAAAATTTTCTAATTATGTCTGGGCCTTGATCGCTGTCTTGTTTCCAGACATAATCCGAAAACTTTCAAATATCAGAAAATTGTGTTTGACTAAAGATCCGTTGCCGAGCATTGCAAATCTGTTACCACAATTTCAACCGGTCAATACCTTGGCATTGAAATGTGTTAAGAAAACTTTCTAGGTATGTCTGGGCCTTGATCGCTGTCTTGTTTCCAGACATAACTCGAAAATTTTCAGATATCAGAAAATTGTGCTTGACTAAAGATCTGTCGCCGAACACGACGAATTAATCATTCTTCAAGTTTTTTCGAAAATTGTGAAGTGAAAAACATTCTTTTTCCTTCCTCCTTCTTTTTTTTTTTTCAAATATTCCTCTTTTTTTGTGTTTTTGAAATATTCCTCTTTTTTTTGTTTTTGAAATATTCCTCTTTTTTTTGTTTTTGAAATATTCCTCTTTTTTTTTTTTTTTTGTGTTTTTGAAATCAAAACTCATTTTGAAAAATAGTTTTTCTTTTATTTGAAAATAAAACAAATTTTCCTAAAAAGGAAATTATTTTAAAGTTAGGGTAGGAATACTGTACCTGACTTACCTTTCGTGCCCGGGTGGCTGCCGCAGGTTCGGCTGATTCTGACGTTTCTGCCACTCTTTGCTGGGGAATTTCTTTTTTATTTTTTTTTTTTTTTTATTGTGATGGTCGGACCTACTGATGTAGGCTGCCTACGTATCCTTTTTCAAGGAATCAGACCAAACGTAGTTCGGCCTGATGCTGGGAATCTTGCTCATTTTTTTCCTTTTGATTTTTCTTTCTTTTTTTTTTTTTTTTTTTGATCTGCTGGGGATTTTTCTTTTTATCACTGTTCTGGCCTTCGCTGGAAAGTCTTTTCCCTTGTCCCACTTTGTTTTCGGCTTTAGCTGGAAAATTTTCCTGATGCTGCTGCATTTGTTCTTGTTACTCCTTCTAACCTTGGCCAGAAGCTCCCTTTTTTTCTTGCTGTAGCATCTTTTGGTATCAGCTGATGTCATCTTTTCTTTGCTGTTGTTTTCTTTTTGCTCCATTTTCTTGCTTCAGTCGAAAATTTCTTCTTCTGCCGCCGCATTTTCCTTGTTGCATGTACCTGAAATTTTTCTTCCTGTACATACATTTTCCCTTCTCCCGATTTTTTTTCATTTTTTGTTTTTTTTTCTTTTTTTTTATTGGAGGAATGTAAAAGAATATGGTATATATGTACAATATATACAATTTTTTTTAATGAAATCAAATGTTTATTTACATGTAAATTTTGTTCACGTATATTTACATATTTAAAAAAATGGCAAGTGTTTATTTACGTAAAGAATGATACAATTTTTTTTTGTTTTTTTTTTGTTTGCCTGGATATACTTCTAATCTGCTAGATTTTGGTACTGTTTGGTACTTTTGAAGCATTTTTGACTTTATTAATGATGCATGTGCATGTCCTATTTATGCCTAAATGATGTAATTGAGTGATAATGTATGTAATTTTTGTGATTTATTTTTGAGATGCATGATTTGAAATAGTGATAACTATTTGACCCTACTATGCATGATTTATATTCTAAATGCAAATGAGGCTATATGATGCATGTTTTACACTAAATCACATTTTTGCATGCAATAGAATGGCGAAACGGAATATTCGGAGTATAAATTTAATTTTTCCGAAACGCTTTTCGGGCATATTTTCGGATAAAAACATGACAAAACAGATATTTTTCATGCCCTTAGACTTATTTTCCAAGCATGCAAATGCTGCAGAGGTATAGTAAATACCACAAAGATATTTATTTTGATGATTAGTGATACTTTACCTTCTCTTTGTTGTATTCCTATGGCAGCTTATTGGACAGATGAAATGCAAAATATGAATGCATGAATTATTTTATTTGATGCAGATGCAATGCAGAACATTTATAAGATGATGCATGAATTTTTCACATTTTATTACGCACATGACAAATGCAGTTATAATATGTACATTAAGATGCAAAATTAATTATATATATGAATTGTTTTTTTCTTTTTATGATTTTGATTTTCTATTTTTATTTTATTAATTTTGAAAAAGAATGATTTTTGAGAAAGAATGATGTTTATTTACATGTAAATTTATGCACATGTATGAAAATAGTGTGTGACTATTTAAAGAATTTTTTTTTTCTCTTTTTATTATGAACAAGTTTTTTTTTTTTTGCTAAAAGAATTTATTGTAAAAAAAAAATGAAGTATAAAACATGCGATATGTTTATTTATTTACTTAAAGGACTGTACAGAGAAGGAGGTAAGGGTAGAGAACTTACCCCGTTGTTGTTGTTGTTTTTTTTTTTCAGGTTCGCAAGGAGCAGCTCAGTGCGGCGGCCCAGATGTCGAGATGACGATGATGATGATGATAATGATGATGATGATGATGACGGGTCAAGCCGCGGGGCGAGAGGTCGAGGATTAGCAACGGTCCCGAGTCAGGGGTGGTGGTCTTCCCAGAAGCCATTCGTCCCGAGCACATTAGCTTTGAGTTCCTGCGAACATTAGTATCTCTTTCCCTTTTTTTTTTCTTTTTTTTTTTTTTCTGTGAAAGAAATCTGTACAAACATTATGAAATAATGCAATATAATGTATACGATGCAGTATGTTACACATGCAAAAATAAATTCATGCAGAAAATAAAACTATACCGGACATCTAAAATGTAACGGCACGCTGTATTTTGGAGAAAGGGTTTTTTGAGAATACACCTTTGGACAAGAGCGGGCTTTTTGGGTGATATTGGAACGGAAAGATGGCTGAATCTCTTATTCTTTCGGTGCATTGTGGTTGTTTAGTCCGTGGCCGTAGCTTCCTTTTGTAGGTTTTCTTTTTCTTTTTGCGATCAGACGCAGCAGCAGATGATGGTTGGAGCCGAAATATCATGGTACCGAGATCTCTATCCGGATAATGGGGACATTGATGATGAGGATGAGGACACTTCGGGGCTCTCATGTCGATGAGTCTAGGGTTTCTTCTTCGCCTCGCAGAAGGAGTATATGGGCCTGCTCGGTGAACGCCGCAGTAATCGATGGACCACTCGGGGCTATGGCTGCAAGAAAAGGATTGTTTCTGGGGAAAACGAAGGGGGTACAGGCAATAATAGATATGTACATGCCATTAATGCATAATCTAAATTTCTTTTGCAATTATTCCTAAGTTGCACCTTAGGACCCGTAATATTATATTTTAGTATTTTATTGTGAGCTTATGTCGTGGTTTTTCTTTTCCTTCTGTCAGTCGAGTCTCTTTGTATGCCGAAGACTGGAGGTAAGATGCCGAGGTTTCAAAGAGTGTCTTCCCTCTCCTTATTCTCCTGATATATATTTTTTACTTGGCTCTAACTTTTGCCTAGGCCGCCCTTTCGGGTTTTCAACCTAGCGAGCCATTATTTCTTTTTTTTTTTTTTGTATTTTTTTTGTTTGCTCTAATTTTGGCTAGACCGCCCTTTCGGGTTTTCAGCCTAGCGAGCCCTTATTTCTTCTTTTTTTTTGTATTTTTTTTTGTTTGCTCTAATTTTGGCTAGACCGCCCTTTCGGGTTTTCAGCCTAGCGAGCCCTTATTTCTCCTTTTATTTTTCATTTTTTTTTGAATGCCCTAACTTTTGCCTAGGCCGCCACTTTCGGGTTTTAGACCTAGCGGGCTTTTCTTTTGCCTAGAAGCAGCCCTTTCGGGTTTTTCGACCTAGCGAGGTGGAGAGACTTGTTGGATAGAGCGGATCGAGGCTATACCTTTTGAACTTGTTGAAATTGGAGGCTGAACAATGTCTTCTTTCTTGGCTTGTGGGGAGTCTGACATCTCTGGCCAGGATCTTTTGACAATATACGACATCGTGGAAGAGAGGGAGTAGCGACCTTTGATAAGTAGCCCCGGCATTTTTTTTAGTCCAGACGGCATGACATGATAGCAGTATGTTTCCCAAAGAGGTAGTGAATAAGGTCTTTACTTGGTCTCCTACTGCCTTTGATTTGACTATAGCTCAGAATGCTGTTGTTGGATTTGGGAATGGTCACTATTTTGGGCCGATCGGTCGGGTATTTTTTCTAATTTTTCTTTTTTTTTTTTTATTACTATATTTTTTTTTTTTTTTGTATTTTGTATTTTTTTACTGAATGAAGTTGGCGCATTTGTTTCATGCTTTCTTCTTTTTCTCAACTTGGCAGTGACATTAAAGCGATGCGGCGGAGGACTTTTGTCGATTGGTGAGGCATCGGATATGGGGATCGGTGTTCAACCATGGCTGGGTCTACTCCTGACATATCTTTATAGGACTAGGCGAGCATGTCCACGATCTTGTCGATGAGATCCATGAGTGTTATCCTTGCAGGTAGTTGCCGATTTTGACTTCTTTTTTCATTGTCCGGCCCCAGTTGATAGTAGATTAGTCCTCGATTCTTTGTTGATGATGTTGTCCACTGTTCACTGACTTTTCAAGCTCAAGCAAATTTTTTTTGTTTGGGTCCTATTAAATGACTCATTATTATAATTATTTAATGTGTCTTTTAATGCGAC
>CM028383.1:33910147-33955558 GCA_013146195.2 Codonopsis lanceolata
TTGGCGTCATTTGGAATGCACGATCATGTCGTCGGCGTAGACTTCGATCTCTTTGTGGATCATGTCGTGGAAGAGAGTGGTGGCGACCCTTTGATAAAGTAGCCCGGCATTCTTGAGCCCGAATGGCATGCAATTATAGCGATGGGGTACCCCGGAGTGGTGAATGAAGTTTTCTCTTGGTCTTCGCTGCCATTTTAATTTGATTGTGGCCAGAGCATGCGTCGGCCGAAGGATCGATCTTGTGGCGGCAACTGCATCTACCAAATATCAATGTTGTTGGTAGCGGGAAGTCATCTTTGGGCGGCGCTTTGTTGAGGTCGCGGAAGTCGGCCAGCATCGAACCTTCCGTTGGGCTTAGGAGCGATCACTATGTTGGACGGACGGATCGGGTATTCAACCACCGAATGAAGTTGACATGGGCTACTTCATAATTTCTTCTTTGACTTGCGGTGACCATTACGGTTTGATTCGGCGGAGACTTCAGCGATTGGTAGAGCATGCGGATAGATAGGGATCCGGTGTTCGACTATGGTGGATCTAGCCAGGCATATCTTCATAGGACGAGGCGAAGATATCTACGAACTCTTTGAGGAGGTCGATGGCGCTACCCTTTGAGCCTTGCGGTAGTTGCCGATTTTGATTTCTTTGACTTGATTGTTCGGCCCAGTTGATGATTGACAAGTCTTCGGTTCTTCTTCTTGAGTGATGTTGTTCTGTTGCTCAAGCTGACTTTACAAGCTCAAGCAAATATTTTTTATCTTTTGGGTCCATTTCATTAAATGACTCATTATTATGATTATTTAATGTATCTTTTAATGTAAGGTGCAACTAAGGAATAAGCAAAGACATTCATATTATCATTAATAACAAGCTGCAGGGGCTTATTACATTATTGAGGACACAGGGTTTGAGATCCTCATTATTAGGGAGCGGATCGGTAGATGACCAATCAAGTAAAGCTAGGAAGGAAGGGGATGAGTATATCAGGCGGTCTACCGATTCTGCAGAGGAGTCAAGAGTGGGCCGGTCGTAATGTACCAATTTGGAGGCTTAGCGGTGAGAGCTCGAACTTATCGGGGAGTTTGCATATTAGTGCCTCAGTCTATCATACCAAGAAGGCTGTCTCCTCAAACATTTATTTAGAAACTCCTTTATTGATCGGCATATTTTACAACACCTTTATTCATGGCTAATTAGACTAACTTGCCCTTTTAGACCTCCTTGGCTTGATGCATTTCAAAAATTTTGTGCTGCCACTTGTAATTACCTCGTTATCAATGAGATCTGAATTGCCTCTTTGAGTGTATGGCACTTGTCGGTAAGATGACCCTTTGCTTTGATGATACTCACAATCGGGCATGATTCAATAAGCGGCAATGGTTTGGGTGGTCGGTAATTATCAATGGGCTTTAGTATCCCATGGGCCCACAGTATTTGGAGTATTTCAGATCTTGGGACGGGTAGGTCATCATAATGCTTTGACATTGTTTCTTTTCGGCTTTTGGCTTGGGTAAGTGGCGGATGGGGTTTTGGTCAAGCAAGCGAGTGGGATTTTCTTTCTTGGATAATATTGTCTTGGAATGGGGTTGCACGGACTGGGCCCAATAGGGATTCTTTTTCTGGTATACAAACGACTTCCTTTAAAGTCCATGGGGTTATTTGTTGAGGATAAGCATTTGAGGGATTAAGAGGAGGGTAATTCCTTTGGTTGTAATAGCAGGAATTCAGGTGAGGGGGATCAGAGCTGATTTCTGGAGAATATGGGTTAGAAGCATGGGCGCTTGAAATCATATTACCTTTGGCAAGGAGGTCATCATTTGGTTGGTGGCTGGCACTGGGTAGCTTACGGTGGCTTGGAAAGGATATTTTAGCGTGGTATCGGGGAATTTATTTCGGGAGAATGGGAAGTATTAGGGTCATATTTTGGGATTTTGGTTTTTGGGAAAAAGTGGCGAGAGTTTCGAAAAACCGGAGATTAATTACCACGATTTGTTATTCTTTACGCATGAGCATCCGGTTCCTTTCTTAGCCAAGCTTCAAGCCCGGAGGAGGTGCATACATGAGTTTCCCTTTACGGTTCTCGGCATTCCCGGCTATCGCTAGCCCTGCCATAGCTTGTTTATCTCTTCTTTGCCATACCGCTTGCTTGGATTCGTTCCGAATCTACGAGCTTTACGCTTTATCGATTGTTTACGATACCCTCGATCGATTTCGCACTTGTTTCGTATCAATCGGCGATCTTGTCTCGCCTTTCCAAATTCGGGCCGGGTTTCGAGGAAAATGGGTTTGGTATCGTAAGGAATTTGGTGAAGGCTTTCTGGGCTTGGAGTACAGCGTGCCTTTATTAGTATATTTTATTATTTATTATTTTCCTACAAAATGACCGGATAAGCACATGCTTAATTTTGACAGTCTCAGGACTTTCCTGGAACAATGGATTCTTTCTCCAGAGTATAGGACCAACGTATTCCACCTGCCTTTCGACTCCCCGAGATCGGACTGATCCCAGGCGAAGGGCCTATACTCTTTCCGGGATCCACCATTCGAAATGATCTAGGTCGAGCATTTGAAAATAATAAATCAGCCCCAGTGTATTTTTTTTTTGTTTTTGACTTGCACAATTTTTTTTTGACTTGCGCACATTTTTTTTATTTTGCGCACATTTTTTTTTGACTTGCGCACATTTTTTTTTGACTGGGGCTGACCCACCATTTAAAATGCAAAAACCGGTCGGTCTTTGAAGTGTCCTGAAAAGCTATATGCAAATCTAACGTTGGCTCATGCAGGGGGTAGGTTGGCCGTGGTGTAGGGTAGCGCTCGAATATATTTATATGCATGTGCGTGTGTGCGGTATCTAAAAGAAAAAGAAGTTTTTTTTCAGATATAGAAATAGAAAATAAAAGCAGATATAGCGTTATGTATGGATTTTCTTGGCTTTTTTATCTTGAGCGCGAGCAAGCAAGCATACCATCAAGAAATAGAAAGAAAAGCGGGGAATCTATCTATTTTATTAATTATAAATGAGTCCTAATCCCTAAAATAAAATGACAGAATGAATGCATATATATATTTTGCAGAATGGAAATAAAGCAGAATAACATAATATAAGGCCGAAAATGAAAAGATTTTAAAAATAAAGCCCCGGCCCTTTTGTTGTGCTGCCCGGAAATAAAAAGAAACATTACATATATATCATATATATATATATATATATATATATTTGGTTTTTTTTTTGAAAATACGAATATTTTCAAGTATATCCGTAACAATCGTTTGAAATGAAACCGCCGCAAGATGGAGGATCATATCCACAAATATAGACACGGATGTTAAAGGAACGCAATATTAGACTGTTTTAAATTAATATAACAAGCATACTTTAGCCAGAAACAAAAAAAAAAAAGTTTTGGTTAATGAGTCTAGCCCTCCATTTTTATTTATTAAAATAAAAACAATCTCCCCAGCAGAGTCGCCACTGTGGGTTCCCTGAAAGTGCTCCGCGCCCCGCGCCCATTGATAGGGGTGCGTGTCCGTGCGGATGCGGTGACATCCACGCCTGCTCCTCCACCCTCCCTTGTCTAGGGAGGACGAAATCAAAAGTGCGGGAGGAGTGTCGAATAGCGCTGGAATGCGCCTCGCTTGCCTTTAGTGGATTTTTGATCCAATATGGGAGCTTTGAATTTTTTATGTCAAGTTATCCCTTTTTTAGGGGATACCAGGATATAGGAAAACATCACCTTTCCATTCTCATCCTCCCTTATTTAGGGGAGAACGTGAAAGTGCAAAGAAAGATGTTGCAGCGCCCCCACTATGGATTTTATGAAAATAGCCTTATGGCATATTTCGGATCACTATGAGTGCTTTGAGTTTTCTACGTCAAGTTATCCCTTGTTTAGGGATACGTAACATAGGAATACATCACCTTTCCATTCACATTCTCCCTTTTTAGGGAGAACGTGAAAGTGCAAAGAAAGATGTTGCGAGGCCCCCGATCCAAAATGTTTTTAGAGTCGCCATCTTTATTTTAAGGCAAAAATAAAGCAAAACCAGAAAAAGAAAACCAGAGATGAAGAAAACGGGTTCGGAGGCTAAGTTACGAGTTGGGAAGGTGCTAGGCACCCAACTCGCCCTTTCGGTCTCAAAACGGTTTTTGGCTAAAGTATGCTTTTTGTTATATTTATTAAACAGATAAATAAAGCATTAACTGCCTACAAATACATCCATTACATCTATATTATTTACGGACTTGCAACAATCTCTTTTACAAACAATTACAAATATACTTGAAAATATTTGGCCATAGTAACGGCTATATTTAGTATTATTTCATAACAAAATCCGAGCAGCATAACTGCTTATATATTTACATTGGACCGGATTGGAAATAATACTCTTACAAATAAAGACTTTAATGAATAGATAAAGCAAATAATTACAAATACATCTGAAAACATTTGGCCATAATAACGGCTACATTTAGTACTATTTCCTAATTAAATCCGGGCAGCACAACTGCTTATATGGCTACATTGGGCCGGACTGGAAATAATACTTTTACAAACAAATGTAAGACTTTAAAAGTAAAAACTTACAGACAGCCTAGGGTGTGCTCGCTCTGTCCCTCGGGGAGAGAGAGTCTTTTTTTGTTGTTGAAGTTGTGTGTTGTGTGAATTTGGGCAGCGTGACTGCTCTGAAAGTTACTTTTCGGCCTCGGGATCGGGGCAGGGTAACTGTTTGTGTTTGGTTGTTTGTTGGCTTGAGGTAGGCTGAAATCGGGCAGAATAACGGCTTATTTCTGAGCGATTTGGCCTTTTAAATCGGGCAGAGCAACTGCTCTTTCCACGATTTTTGGACCGGGGAAAAAGGGTGGATACCTAGCTGGGGGGCTAAGGTACACTTCTATCGGTTGGTTTTGTGTTTGGAGGAAGTTTGGCAGGGTTTCGAGGCTTTTGAGGTGATCTCTCACTATCTCACACCGCTCTCTAATTCTCCAGCGTAACGAGAACGCGGAGAAGCTTTACGCAAATTTTCTGTGTCGAAATGAGGAGCCGGGTGCCTCTATTTATAGGCTGAATTAGGGACATCGGAGGAATTAAAATTCCTTCTCTACGCATCAGATAGTGGTACACTGCGCTGGATTTGTTGCATTTTACGGCAAATGTGAAGAGCACTGTACACTGAGAGAAGGAAATTTGGGCGCCATCCCCTATCAAATTGGGCGCCATGCCCAAATATCATGAGAGCCACGCCCATTTTCCAAATATTGCATCGAATGAGTGTACACCGCGCTGGAAAAGTTGTGAATTACGGCAACAAAATGGATGAACAGTGGCTGGGGGGGGGGGAAATTGGGCGCCACCTCCTCCTAATTTGGGCGCCATGCCCAAATGTTATGGGAGCCATGCCCACTATTCAAACTTGGTTCATTTTGCACTCTGGTCCCTGCAATTTGTCCTTTTGCGCATCCTGCTTTGTCCTTTTGCACTTTTAACCCTGTAACTTGACATTTGTTAATATTTTAACAGGTCTTGATATTTTATGTCATGTCACATACCAGGGGTACGAAATTGGGGTGTCTACAGGTAAGGAGACTGATGAGCAATGGTGGGTGTTGGTAGCCGATTTATGAGGTAGGCCGCTGTTTGGAAGGCAAACGACCAGAATGGCAGTAGAAGAGATACACGAGAGAGAAGGGAGAGACCTGTCTCGACAATATGGTGATGGCGACGTTTTGAGAACCCATTGTTCACTGGGGTGTGAGGGGGCGAGGTGAGGTGAGAGATGCCATGGGCGGACAGGTAGGTGGCCAAGCCAGAATCCTGGGCAAGCCCCATGTACTCGCCTCCATTGTCCTAGTAAAGAATGGCAATAGTTGTTTTAAAATAGTTTTCGACCAAGGATTTAAACTTAGGAAAGATGGTGGCAACCTCAGACTTGAGTCTGAGCGGGTAAAGCCAAATGTAATGAGTATCGTGATCAACAAGGATCACATAGTATTTGAAGCCATCAATAGAAGGAAGGGGGAGGTTCAAACATCAGTATAAATAGTTTGTAGAGGTAGAGTAGACACTATAGTATTTTGATGAAAATGAAGTTTATGACTTTTATTAGAAAGACAATCATTACAATGAGTATGATGTGTACGAGCAGTGTCTAATGTTAAACCTAGGCTAGAGAGTATCTAACTTTGTATGGATCCAGACGGATGACCAAGGCGATGATGTCAATCCTGGTGAGAGACTTTGGAACTGACACAAGCAGAGGGGCGAGGAGAAGGAGTTGTGGTCGGCCATTCGTACACACCATCCTTAGACTATCCGGTCAACAGTATTCTCCCTGTCAGTAGATCATTCACATGAAAAGAAGATGGTAAGAACTCAATAGACATGTTATTGGATATATAGAATTGAGATATGGATATGAGATTACTTTTCATGCTAGGAACAAACATGACATTTTTTAAATTAAAGGTGTGTCTAGGTGTGGGGAGGATAGAAGAACCAGTTTTGGAGATATATAGGCCTGTACCATCACCAATGACCATGTCATCCTTGCCCGTATAGTTGGAGTGAAGATGGAGGTTTCCAAGAACGTTGGTAACATAGTGAGAAGCACCACTGTCGAGAAGCTAGCCCGGAGTCCTAGTGTCCATTGTGGTCGCAAGGTGTGCTCGTTGGTGCCTTATGTAGTTACTAGCCGATTTAGAGTCAGCGTGCAGAGATGTGGTGGCGACCAATTGAAAGTTGGGGCAGCGAGCAACCGTGTGTCCTTGTTGGCGACAGCCCTAACACTTACCTAGATAATGTCGTTGCTGGCGAGGAGCAGAAGCCGAGGACTGCTGGGAGTGTTACAGAGGTTGAGCGGGAACTGCCCGAGCTTGTGAGGAGGAATACCGAGTATGCGAGCTATGGTTCCCCGAGGTAGCAATACTGGCAGAGATAGGATGCGAGAAGGACGCGAGCTGTGACTGCTTCAGCAATACTGGCAGAGATAGGATGCGAGAAGGACACGAGCTGTGACTGCTTCAGAAGCAGTTGGCGATTGATAAGTTTTTCATAGAGCTCATCAAACGATATGGGAGTGTCCCGACCTTCCACCACATCCACGATGTGGCAGTAGTCATCATCCAAACCAGCAAAGATGGTCTCAATAAGATCCTCGGGGTCAAGCGGTTTTCCCAGAGCCGCAGACTGCATGTAGTCGAAGACGGACTGAGTGCCCTTGGATGCTCGCTTGAGGTAGTCTTTAATCTTCTTGATGTAGCCGTGAGTCGGGCGAGTATAGGTGTGAGCCAGAGTTTCCCATGCTTCACGAGTAATGGCGGCCTATTGGATCATAGGAACAAGGGGAGTAGAGAGGAAACCAACAAGAGCTCCGAACAGGAGTTTGTCTTGCCGAATCCAGGGTTGGTAGTATGGGTTTGGGACGGGAACGTCCTTGGATGATGGACCATCCATGGCTAGGACAGTGGGAGGCAGGCATGGGTATGGGCCGTCTACAAACTTGTAGAGGTCATAGCCAATGAGGGTGGCCTCAACTTGGAGTTTCCAAGCTATATAGTTTGTGGAGGTGAGTTTGGTAATGTTGTGATGAGAGATGTTGATGAGGTCAAAGGTTTGTGTGGGCTCAAAGGAGTTTTTAATGGTGAGGGGGTAATTTTCGTTAGCCATGGCGGAGGGTGGTAAGGGCGGCGGCTAGAGGAAGAAGATGAAGGTTTTATGAGAAAATTTCTGATACCATGTAGAAACTAATAAAATTTAGGAATAACAGCATATCATTTCCATTGATTGAATCACCTATTTATAGAGAAAGTTACAACTAGGGTTACAATTGGAGTAGGGTACAAGAAACCTTTACGAGGAAGGTAACATAATAAGGAAAGAACCATACAAGGTAATTACCACTAACTAATAATTATAAAAAAAATAAATAATAAATATATTATTCTCTAATAATATTAACTGAATTTGTCAGATTACCGAATAATATTCCTATAGAATTTAGTATTTATAACGTCACTGGTGTATAAAAAT
Source organism: Codonopsis lanceolata (assembly GCA_013146195.2). Classification (NCBI taxonomy): domain Eukaryota; kingdom Viridiplantae; phylum Streptophyta; class Magnoliopsida; order Asterales; family Campanulaceae; genus Codonopsis; species Codonopsis lanceolata. The sequence continues at coordinate 33,918,181 of CM028383.1, forward strand.
TAAATCATTGTAATAATTATACGGTACAATAATCTGTGTATCTTATAATCATTGAAAACATTGTGTACTTGATCAAGTCTAAGCAGGATGCAGCTTTCATAAGGTGGTTTCATGCAATTGAGTTGATCTATCGGCTATCATCTATGGTGAAGCTCTTTCTGGGCTCGTAGTTTTTGGTCTTACCGGACTTTGAAACTTCAGATAATTGTCTGCCGGTATCATTTCTCAAATATTTAATCATTTAGGTACTTTTTTGGGGGGGGGGGGGAATTCGGACCGGTCCATTTTCATAAGTTTCTAATCGTTAAAGTACATCTTAAAAAAAACAGAAAAAGTCACTTCTTGACGTGAAAAGACTGCGATACCCTTAATGAGTAATAGGCTTGCTACGTCAAGTTTATCTATCGTGGTGTAAAAAATGTTCCTTTATCAATTAAGCACATATATTTTTACACCACGATTCCCTTTTTGTATATACCGTGGTGCAAAAAAGTTCATTTTTCAAATAATCCAACATATTTTTGAACCGCGATTTATTTTTTTAATACTTACTTTCTGAACCGCGATTCCAAATATCAACATTAAAAAATTAATGACAAAAAACCATTCTTCTTCATTTTATCGTCTTTAAATACATACTGTCATTTTTTTATTGATAATCATTTTTCTTTCTTCCTTATTTCCTTTCGTTTGTTGTAAATCCAAAACAATGTTTTTGTACCGCGATTCCCTTTTTGATATATCGCATTGAATATATTTCTATATCGCGGTGCATACTTTTAAAAAAAATTAGAATATCAAGAGCCAGCAATTAAAACAAATGCTTAACAGATAATTGCGATATAAAAATATGTGAACCGCGTTGCAACATTATGTGAACCGTGATATATAACTGAACATAATATCAACAGCCACCATTAAAAAAACAAATTACACAGCACGTATATCAACGGCCAGAATTAAATTACAAAAACTCTTCTTCTTCCTTATTTATATAACGCAATGCAAACATACTATATTACGTTTAAATACAAAAATTCAAGTTAAATACCACGGTGCAAAGGATGATATACTCTATTATGGTTGTTTGTTTTTCTATTATGGATAATATATTTGTCAACCGTGGTACAACTAATTTTTATTAAGAGAACTATTTATAAACAGATATATCAATAAATTGAATACTGCTACGAAATAAGAAAATTTACACCGTGAGCTATAGTTAATAATGAAGTATATTTTATAGCTAAAATACAAACTGAATTACAAAATATAAACTGGATTACAAACAAATACCGAGAATAAACTAGTACAATCTTATTGTCCTCTTTGACCCGGCACACCCTTGAAGAAAATGAAGTTTTTTTCTTTCATGTTGTGGGTTAAGTAGAGTAGGGTAGTGTTTGTAAAGTAGAAGTAACTCCAAAGTTGACAGATAAACCGGTTTCATCCGGATCTTTCATTTCCAACATAACAGAGAGCTCAAATGTAATTTATTTTTTAATATGCATCTAATGCCCAAATTAGGATTGGGATGCATTAGATGCAGAGAGTTTTATAATTCTGATGCATTAATTAAGATTGGTGGATGGATATTTATGTAGATCAAGATCCATATTGGATGAATCTAGAACCTAAGCTGGTTTGAAGAAAAAAAGAGAAGAAACAACATAACTAAAGCAATGAAATAAGAAAGAAAGAAAGAATGATTAAGGACCATATTTATGATTAAGGACCGACTTATAAGAATGATTAAGGACTGGCTTTAAAGAGAAAAAAAAACTCAACGCATGAAAGGAATTAAGGAAGAAAGAAGGATACTTATGAATGAAGAATGAAGAAATGACAGTAGATATTTAAGGACAAAAAAAGAAAGAAAAATGGTTGTTATCTTTAATTATGGCTCTTGATATATGTGATGGGTAGTTCGATTTATTAAATGCTGGCTCTTGATATTTAAATCATGAAAAAGGGACATGTGCATTGCGCTTTTATATTTTTGTGAACCGTGATACTAAAATGATACTTTTATATCATGGTTCAAACAAAAAAACATAAAAATTAGTTGCACTGTGGTTGACAAAAAATCATAAATTCATAAAACTATGCACCGCGATTCAGACAGCTACCCATTCGTTAAGCGTTTTTTTATTTAGAATATCAAGAGCCAGCATTAAAGACAAATTAAAGAAAGTCAACTACCAAACACATATAACAAAATCCATAATTAAAGACAAACAACTCTTCTTCATTTTTTCATCCTTAAATATCTACTTTCATTTTTTCCTTCTTTATTCATAACTATCCTTCTTTCTTCCTTAATTCCTTTCAAAACTATGTTTCTAGATGCAAAGCTTTAACACTGCATTCTGATGTTTCAAAAATGGTCCAAAATACAACAAATTTATTCTTCGTCACAATTTTAATTTTTGCATTATAATTAATGAACTTGAAGAAGGTTGGATTGTCTTTTAGCTTCCAACCCATTTGACGACCCTTTATACGATTTATTGTCAATTCCAACTGTTTATTTACAATTCCAGTCGTTTATCAACAATGATTGGAATTGACAATAAATCGTATGCGGGGAGCAGTTCATGTTGTGAAACCAACAGCCATAAGCATACAGATTTGAAAAAGAAGATGGTTTGAACGGAGCTGTTGATGTTCAAAACATATGTGAAACCAACAGCCATAGGCATACTGATTTGAAAAAGAGGATGAGTTTCTAATAGATATGTATTGACATTTTGTTCATTGAGATAGTTTATTTTCTATCTTCGGTTGGAATTGGAAATAAAGAGAGTTGTTGTTTCTTACACCACGATTCCCTTTTTTTTATTGATGCACCGCGATATATTTGCACTTTATGTTGTACTTTATACTGCACTTTTTTCTATACCACGATTTGTATTTTATTTTTGTGGTTAATAATTTTAAAACGTAGCAGTCTCTCTATCCAGTTGGAATTTGAAATAAAGAGAGTCGTTGTTTCTTGAACCGCGATTCCTTTTTTTTTTTTTTGTTCATCAAATAATTGTTGCACCGCGATATATTTGCACTTTATGTTATACTCTATATTGCACTTTTTTCTATACCGCGATCTGTATTTCATTTTTGTGGTTAATAATTTTAAAATGTAGCAGTCTCTATATCCGATTGGAATTGTAAATAAAGAGAGTTATTGTTTCTTGTACCACGATGCCCTTTTTTTTGTTCATCAAATAATTATTACACCGCGATATATTTGCACTTTATGCTGAACTTTATATTGTACTTTTTTCTATACCGTGATTCTTATTTCATTTTTGTGGTTAAGAATTTTAAAACATAGCAGCACGTATATCGAGTGTAGAGGTGGACATTTGTGGTTCTTTTATTTTTATTCTTCCTAAAACAACCCTCACTTTCTTCGTCCTTCATTTATTCCTCCTTTACTCATAACTATCTTTCCTTCATTTATTTGTTCTTCCTTCATTTCTTCTTTTCTTCCTTAACTTTCTTCTGAAATACAGATTTGTTTCTACTTTAAGCTAATATGGATCTTGATCTGTATAAATATTGTCCTAGATACACGAAAAATATGTCTGGTAGCAATCTTAATTTGTGAATCAGAATTAAAAAAATTCGTGAAGGACTTACATAAAAAAAAATTGCATCACCTTCTTCCTTCATCTTTTATGATCTTGATGAAGGAACTGTCTTTTGTCTTCTAAGTTCCAACTCATTTACGTTTTGATTTTAGTTTACCAGAGAGTCAACGGTTGAAATTGGAAATAAAAACATACATCTGTATCTCCAGAGATTGTGTTGTATGATATCAGGTGTTAGATGCTTCCAGCCTAGTCTAGCATATTTAATTAAAGCATACATCTGTGTCTACAGAGATTGTCTTCACTTATTGCGTGTAATAGAGTATTAATATTTTAATAAATATATCACGATTCCCTTTTTTTAAATATATATCGCGGTGCAAAGTTTCTTATTAATGTTTCATATTTTTTACAACACGATTCCCTTTTTAATGGAATTCAAAAACAGTTGCACCGCGATTCAGAGATATATGTGAAGAAAAGTGCATAAATGGAGCAAAACCTACCGGCACGTAAGTCAAGAATCAATATTAAAGAAAGATATACTGCGTTTCATATTTTATAACAAAGGAAATAAAAAATTCATAAAAACAGTTACATCGCGGTTCACAATTATATTAATTAATAGATTCTATAGTACAAACAAACAAACTGAATTTACAAACAAATACAGAGAAAAAACTATTACAATTTCATTGTCTTCTTTGACCAGGCACACCCATGAAGATAATGAAGTTTTTTTTCTTTCATGCTGGAGTTTTTAAGTAGAAAAGACGAATAAACAAAGAGCCCACCACACAGTACGATGTTTGGCTTCTTCAATCATGCTAAGGAATGAATGAGAGTGAGGGTAGGTGAGAGGGTAGTAAATAAGAGTGAATGAGTTTGATAGTCAATGAAAGAGATTGAGTCGAAAAGCGAAGAAGAAAATTGAATAGGAAACATATGGTAATGTTTGTAAAGAAAGAGCTACTCTAGTTATGGTGTTGGCAGAGACCAGATCCATTTGGCTCCTGCATTTCCTACATAACAAATAGCTCAAATATAATATATATTTTTTTAATATGCATCTGATGCCCAAATTAGGATTGGGACGTATATGATGCTCGAGATGATTATAATTCTGATGCACAAATTAAGATTGTTGGATCTAGGACCATATTTTTCCAAATCAAGATGCATATTAGATGAATCTAGAACCTAAGCTGGCTTTGAAGAGAAAGATAGAAGAAACAACATAGCTAAAGTAACGAAATAAGGAAGAAGAAATGAACAAATGAAGGAAGGATAGTTGTTAGTGATGAAAAAAAAATGAAAGAGATGACATAAGCAATTTAAAGAAGAAAAAGAGTCTGGGTTATATCTTTCTTTAATGCTTCCTCTAGAAATACGTGCTGGTAGGTTTTACCTCATAATACAATTTTCTTTAATGCTGGTTATTAAATGACGTGCTGGTAGGTTTTGCTTCATTTATGCTCTTATCTTTAATGCTAGTAGGTTTCTTAACATATTTTAAATTTTTTGAATCTCAGTTCAGAAATATATTTTGATTTCATATATTTTTTGAACTGCGATTCCCTTTTCTTTTTTTTTTTAATATATCGCGGTTCATAGTTTTTAATAAAGTAAATCAAAAATGATAAGTGTATATTGTCGTTTGCATCACGGTATATAACTTTTTATATATTGTGTATTCCCAAAAATAGGTCCTCAACATTACTTAAGAACTTTTAATATATCGTAGTACAACTCTTATAATTAACTAGCTATTGGAATTACTTGCATAGAACGACAACAACAAAACAATAACAACAACAAACACAAACAAACATTTTTGTAAACATTTATGTTTTTACACAATCACAATTTCAAAGCTGAGTCTGTTAGTCATCAATGACAATTTGTAAACCATTCAACTTTTTGCGGTTGTTCTTCCACTTTATATTTGCAATCCTTCGGGAATTTCTTTTATCTGTGCAAATATGTTCAGCTTTTTGTTTTTTGTTTTTTTGAGGTCTTTGAGTCTCATATGATGTAGGGATGGAGCCTTCGATATCTGCATATATAGGATCCTCGATATGTGCTGAGTTTGGAGTAAGTGTTGGAGAAGTAGAAGCGGCAACACTAGTTGGTATTGGATCAGTAGATACTGCAGGAGCATTAGATGTTGAAGTATGTTTCAGTGTATCTATACATTCGAGAGTTTCATTTAAAAGAGAGTAACAGATAAACCGTTTCAGAGGTAGAAAGTTCTTGAGCCTCTTTTGGAACTCCAGTAGCTAGAGGGGGTTGACTTGATGGCTCTTCCTGAGCTTTAGATTCCATTGAAATAATGAATTGTTTATCCTCCTGAATAGGAGAGTGGATAGGAGAAATAGTGAAAAGAGGTGGACTTCTTTTTCGCTTTCAAGAACCTTTTTGGAGAGGGGAGTGGCATTGCACTTTTTCAATTTTTGTTTTTCTTCCTTTTTTTGTTGCCTTTGCCTTTGCTTTTCTTTCAGTCATAAAGGTCTGTAAAGTCATAAAAAAAATATTGAGAGAAATACAATGCATATCTATAGAAGTAAAAATTATATATTTATCAGATTCACAACCAAAAAAAAATTGATCCTTTGCATTTCTTATTGAGTTCAGACAGATCCCATTTCACAAAACTTGGGATGTAATTTTTGTGGATTGGTTTAAGAATTTTGCTTCTCTCACATAGCCAGTATTGCACATTGTAAATAAACAAGTTATTCTATGTATAAATAAATTTAATAATAATATCAAACATTTTGAAATTTACCGGCACTAGCAGCATGCATCTTTGACAATAGCAATTGTTTGTTGTTTCCAAACTTTCAACCAAAGCATCTACTATGTGTTTGGACCAGTTGTACTTTGACAGCATGTCCAAATCAGATACAAGAATTGTGTACGCCCACGGTATATATGAATTTTTGGTTGAAACAAGCAAAGTAATCAAACCTGCAATGTAGTTTATATCTTCCTACTGTGTACTATTTATCATTTCCTTCATCCGATCAAATATTAGCTTTGGTCTCAATCTAATGCTATATGATGCTTTTAACAACCTCTCAGGAAAGCATCTCTCTACAAATTCTGTTCGTTTAAATTCGGTAAAAGAAATATCAATTTACTTATCTCCATCATCGATTCCCAATATTTCCTTCGCATTTGTGGGTGTAATTTTCAGCTCTACCTACTCAAATTTGAAACACTTTTTCCCTTTCATGTAACAACTCACAATATTTTTTATTACTTTATCACTCTTTTTTGTTAGCTCCTTTATATTTCTTGGTTACGGATTCTGTCAATTATGTTCCAGAATGGTGTCTTCTTCAGTACTGTCAGATGTTCTTCAGTGAAATATACTCTTTCAATTGGTTCAATCAACATTTTAAAACTACATCTATATATAATTTTTTTTGTATATCTTTTCAGTTGCATAACAAGTAAATAGGCATTGACAACTTAGAATTTAAGCATGGTTTACATATACAATTTACAATCAATAAATTCTTTCTCGCGTATTTCATGGAACATAAAATATGCATTATGAAGCATCTACTTTGAACAAGAAAAACGTATAGATAATTTAAAAGCTTTTACATGTAATTTTTTTCAACATTTGACAAAAACTATTCAAGTTGAATCATATATCGTTAACAAAACAAAATGCACCGTACAAAATGTATTTGAAAATGAAAAACATCCCTTCAACCTTTTCTTCTTTATTTTCAACTCCTCGTTTTAATTTAATACTTCTGGTATTATATATTTTCATTTTTTTTCGTCATGTCTTGTATCACTTTAGGGTTTGACAATGGCAAAAATTTTGTCCTTATGGATGTTTAAATGGTTAAGGTTTTTTTTTGTCTCCAATTAGCAAGTTGAGTGAAAAGTACTGAATAAATATTGAATAATTGTTTTATATGTATGTTCATTTTTTTATTCTATTAAATAATAGTGTACTGCGATTCAATTTCATTTTAAACACATTTATATACCTGTGAGTGCCCCGGATCGCTCCCGGACCCCGCGCGCCCTTTTTTAGGGGAATGCGGGTTGCAGAAGGACATCACTCTTCTTATTCTATCCTCCCTTGTTTAGGGGAAGATGAAATTAAAAGTGCAAGAAGAGTGTTGTCGAAACCGCGTTGAATACGCCTCGGTCACTGAGTTTGCTTCAGTCCATTATGAGTGCTTTGGATTTTTCCGTAACTCATCCTCTCTTGTTTAGGGGAAAACAAGATACAGAAAATACATCACCTTTTCATTCCCGTCGTCCCTTGTTTAGGGGAAACGGAAAAGTGCAAACAAAGGATGTTGCGAAGGCGCGTGGGAACACGCCTTGCCTCACTATGGACTGTTGTACGTTCTGGGTCACTATGAGTGCTTTGGGTTTCAAGTGTCTCATCCTCCCTTGTTTAGGGGAAAACAAGATACAGGAAGTGCATCACCCTTTCCATTATCATCGTCCCTTGTTTAGGGGAAAACGGAAAAGTGCAAGAAAAGGATGTTGCGGGCCTCACTGTGATCCAAAATGTTGTAACAGAGTCGCCATCTTTATTTTAAGGAGAAATAAAGAAAAACCAAAAATAACCAGAGCTTGTAAAAAAAGGATTCGGGGGCTAAGTTACGAGGTGAGAAAGTGTTAGACACCCAAGTCGCCCTTTCGGTCTCAAAAATAGTTTTTGGCTAAAATATGCTTTTATTATATTTATTCAGCAAATGAAATAAATCATTTAAACAAATATATCTGTATCTACATTATTTACAGACTTGCAGCCGCTTCGTTCCAGTAATTATAAATACATTTAAAAATATTTGGCTATAATAATGGCTCTTTTAGTACTATTTTCTATATAAATCCGGGCAGCATAACTGCTTATATTTTTATATTGGGCCGACTTTGAAAATAACCCTTTTTAATAAAAACTCTTAAAGGCTTACTATTAAGGGCGTACGGTGAGCTCGCTCTGTCCTTCCGGGAGGGGGAGTCTTTTGTTGTTGTTGTGATTCGGGCAGAGTAACTGCTTTGAAAGGGCGTGAAGCAGGCGGGCTGCTTGCTTACGCGATTTGGTCTCGGATTCGAGGCGAGTAATTGCTCTTTTTTAGATTTTTGGACCGGGGAAATAAGGTGGAATCCTAGCTAGAAGGCTAAGGTTCACTTTGACCGGTTGGATTTATGTTTGGAGGAGATTTGACAGAGCTTTGAGGCTTATAGGAGGATGGGTACCCTCTCTCTCGCTTACTGCGTAAACTAAACGCGATTTCTTCACTGCGTGCGATGAAGTGAACTGTGTGCGGAGTGAAGAGTTGTTCACAAACTGAAGCCAGACACCTCTATTTATAGCTGGGAGTGGGGATCCCGTTGTCATTTTGAGTTTTCTTTTTGTGCTTCATCAGCTTGTACCGCGCGCTTGAGAGAGTGTACCAAAAGCAAAATGCTACAGTGCATAAGCACTATGCTGGCGCCACCCACATACAAAGTGGGCGCCACGCCTGGTTCCTCTATGGGGGGCGCCAGGTTCCAAACTTAGGCCCCTTTTTGACACTTTGGCCCCTGTATTTCACTGTTTTACGCATCCTGTTTTTCCTTTTGCATTTTTAAACCCTGTAACTTGACATTTATTAAGTTTTAACAAGTCTTGATATCGAATATCATGTCACATACCAGGGGTACAAAATTGGGGTGTCTACAGAGCCCCTCAACGATGGAGTTTACGGGTAACCCACAGCTTACCTAGTAAACGAACATCGTTGATAAGAAATACTCCCTAATTTCGTCGAAATTATAATGGGGAGTGATGCAACAGGTAGCAGTTATAATGCAATAGTTTATAATGCATGTCTAATTTCACATATCCTAGACATATTTAGTCGGTTGTAGCATGTTATCGTAGTTTTTAAGCATATATGCAAATTAAGTGCTCTGATGGTCGGACCTACCGAAGTAGGATGTCTACGCATTCCTTAATAAAAGGAATCAGACCAAACGTAATTCGGCCTCATGCAAACAAACAATAGCTATACGGAAAGATAGTTGCAATATCCATTACAACCTAGTGAAAATGGCGCACATCAAGATGCAATATCCATTGCATCGTAAAGATCAGATGCAATATCCATTGCATCGCCACAAACCCAAATGTTATATCCATTGCATTATCACAACACCAAATGCAATATCCATTACATTACCATGGAATCAGATGCAATATCTATTGCGTTGCAAAGATCGGATGCAATATCCATTGCATCGCCACACCCAAATGCAATATCCATTGCATTATCGCATAATCAGATGCAATATTCATTGCATCGCAAAGACTAGATGCAATATCCATTGCACCATCAAAGACCAGATGCAATATCCATTGCATCGCCAAAACACTAAATGCAATATTCATTGCATTACAGCATAATTATATGCAATATCCATTGCATCACAATGCTAGATGCGATATCCATCGCATTATCATGACACCAAATGCAATATCCATTGCATTATCACAGAATCAGATGCAATATCCATTACATCGCAACACTAGATGCGATATCCATCGCATTATCAAAAAGTCAGATGCAATATCCATTGTATCTCAACACTAGACGTAATATCCATTGCGTCACCACAAAACTTAATTCAATATCCATTGCATTATCACAGAATCAGATGCAATATCCATTGCATCGCAACACTAGATGCAATATCCATTGCATCGCCATAACGCTTAATGCAATATCCATTGTATTATCGCAGAAATCAGATGCAATATCCATTACATCGCAACACTAGATGCAATATTCATTACATCGCCACAACGCTTAACGCAATATCCATTGCATTATCGCAGAAATCAGATGCAATATCCATTGCATTGCAATGCTAGATGCGATATCCATCGCATTACTAGAAAGTTAGATGCAATATCTATTGCATCTCAACACTAGACGCAATATCCATTGCGTCGCCACAAAACTTAATGTAATATACATTGCATTATCGCAGAATCAGATGCAATATCCATTGCACCGCAACACTTGATGCAATATCCATTGCATCACCACAACTCTTAATGCAATATCCATTGCATTATCGCAGAAATCAGATGCAATATCCATTGCATTGTGATGAGCGCAAGATTTCCACTAATTTTCCCGGGAATTTTATGTTATTTTGTGCTATTTTTGAATTAATTATGCTTTGGAAATATTATTATTTGCGTTTTTGTGCTTAATGTAGGTTTCCATGCATAATCGTGCTTTTATATGGTGTTTAGCACGAAGTTCGAGGCAATTCCGAGCTTAAAAGTTGTTTTGGGAATTATTTGGACAAAGTCCGTTAAGTCCGTCAAGAGTTCCAGGGCATTCAGAGGCTAACGGATGCTGAAGATATTAACTGAGGACCAAATTGATAGCCTGGAAGGAATCAGGCAGGCGGCGCCAACAATTAGAAGATGAGGGGCACCGGAGCAATTTTCTGAAAATGAAGGGCAGCCGGCGCAATTGCGAAGAGTCCCAGCGGCGTTGTCGATCCTAGTGCCACAGCGCGTTACGCCGCCTCCACCCCACTAAGCAAACCCGCGGTTCAGCATTCGGATCGGGTACGACCCGCGTGTTCCAGCCCACCTACCATCTCTCCAGCCCACTTTCATCTCTTCTTCCAGCCCACATTAAGCCTGGAGCGACCCGCGATGCCCTCCTTGGTTCAGCCCAGCTCCATGCCGCGACCCAGCCCCTTTTTCTTGCCTTTCTTGCCCCTTAAACTCCATTGCTCTACCCAAAATACCCCTCCTTCCTTGGCTGCCCCTTTGCGGCTTCTCCATACATTCCAGTAAGCCCTCATTTTCGAATCAAAACAGCCCCATTTACGGGTGCAAGCCCTAAATGGGGCACCAGCCCCATTTCACTAAAAATCTCTTCCAATTCATTAAAGCTTGATCAACTTGAAGGTTTGGAACATCATTTCAAGGGCCAAGGACGCAAATACAAAAGATTTCAACCCCGGATTCGAGCAACATTGGTTTAATTCTTTCAACCTATCTTTTGATAAAATGTTGTATATTCTTGGGATGATTTATTTTGTAATTGTTGAATTGGTTGGTGCTTAAAATATTTATGGATATGCAATTAATTTTTATGTCCAATGTAGTGTTTTAATTTAATTTATCTCTTTATTTAGTATACAAGCATGTTGGTTATTATTTTGTAAAATTAATGCTTTTAATCATCTGGCCAATAATTAAATGATTTTAGAAATATTTAGGATCCGCGAGAGCTACCTATTTATTTCGGACCAATCAATTTAATAGTTGGTGTTTTGTGACACACACCGATAGCCGTAATGAGACTAGGTTTGACACGGGATCGAACCACCTCAGTCATTCGCGAGGTCGGGGAGATTAGGGTTGACTATAAGATGCAAGAGCCCGTAGTTAGCCAATTTAATTGTCTCGGCTACCAACATGACTTGTAGAAAAATATGGAGAGTTTCTTTTTGCGAAGTATTACCCATGCGCTTGGTTACTATTGTGCGTTCTTAAAGCTTTTAATGGCGTAGAGAACCATTAGATGATCACTAGAATGATAGGATACGAAGCGAAAGCCCTTCCTATTATTCCGAAAATCTCAATAGTAGTTTGCGTGGCGTGAGACCGAAAGGAGATCGCGCGTAGATAGTCTTTGGATGCTTGTTTACACATGCAGTTATTTTCTCCCCTATGCTATGTGTTGCGATGATATGAGTCCGTAGCAAGGTTGAGAGATAGCTAGATTTGCTATCGTAGCCGTAGCGAATAAAATAGCGCGTCCGACTACCAAGACTTGAGTTAAAGAAAAGCAAAAAGATAATTAAATTAAGCACCGGCTAGACTAGAAATAATGCGTTTCTATATTTTTTTATCTTGATTTGTTGTTGCCAAACCACCTTCGCAGTAGTTTAGATTTAATTGCTTTCTAGGTTGTTTATATTTTTAGATTTTAATTTAATTTATTTTCGCTCAAATATAATTATTTAGCATAATTTCGGTACTTAGTTGGAGTGAGAATTACGCGCATTCCTCGTGGGATCGACTCGTACTTACGTACTTTATTACTTGATACGGCCGGGTAATCTTGCCAGAGATGCGTTAGCGCACATCAAGTTTTAGCGCCCTTGGGGAATGATTTATTTTTTGCTCCTATATGCTAATATCGATGCCAAGCGAAGCTGATTGTAATTTGAGCATTTTTTTTTAATTAGTTTACTTGCTTTTGTATTTATATGTTTTGTATTTTGAGTCGCTTTTTGAAGCCCTCCCGAGTTTGTGGGTTTGTAGGGAGGTGTACATAGTGTCTCCACACAAAAATATTTTCTTTTCTTTTTTATTCCATAATTGCATTTCTACTCTTTTCTTTTGAGCTTGATTTGATGCAGGGGTTTTAGCGCTTCATTGTAGAGGTTGCTTGTTGAGATACATGGAGTGGATCTTTTCGGCCCGGACTCCATAAGAGATCGACTTTGAGGGAGTTTTCTTTCCTTTCTTTCTCCTTTTACTTTAAGTTTAGGGAGTATGTTTGGTTAGCAAACTTTGAAAATTCTGAAAATCTTGTGCCTTATACGCCCCAAATTAATTATGCTTTGATCATTCTCATCTCTCAATTTTTGGCGTTCTTTGAGTTTTGCTTGCATTATTTTCTTGGAGTCAATTTTGAGATTACTATATGCATAGTTGAGGATATGTTTGTGATTCATGTGGTAGCATCACCTCATTCATGATGTACATTGCCCAAGTTGTTGATGGAAATATTTTTATGCTTTGCTTTAGTGATGGTTGTGCATGTCTAAGAGTACCATATTGTGAGTCTAAATGCCGAGAGTTATATGTTGATGATGAAAAGCTTGGTTTGGGCATGTGTGTATGACAAGAGCATGATTTAGGCCATCTTTGGACCGTTTGTGCCTTTCTCTATCCTACCCATTTATTTCACAAAAATCCCTAGTGTCCCCGTTGAGCTCATTTAAAGAATGGCGTGTGCCTAGAGCACACAATGACCCCCATTCGACTTCATTTCTTTTACCCGCATTATCTTATCCCATGAACCTATACACTTTTGCTGTCGCCCTTCAAGAGAGCATGATTTGGAATGATTTGATTTATTTTTGTAATCTTGTTGGGAAGTGTTTGCTTCATGGAGGTCTTGTGCTGTTATTGTTGTTGATGTTGGGGATTTGAAAATTGTTGTTGAATGGTGGTGAAAAAAAAATGAAATGAAAAAGAAAAGAGCCCCCTTGGAATGCAATGAAAAAGAAAGAAAAGAAAAGAAAAGAAAATGTAAAGGGTGGCCATAAAAGAAAGAAAAAAAAATGCCATTGTTCTTCAATTTTTCTCAAGGAGATATAAGGATGGTGCTTAATTGTTTGTGGGAGATGAGATGCTTTCTTCAACCCAAAGTTTAACGTTTAAGGGGTTGTTGAAGTGAGTTTGTGGTTAATTTGAAGAGTTGTGCTTTCATGAAGTAAGTCATCTTGTGAAGACTTCAAATTCTTTGCTCTCTTGACTTGCTATCCTTTCCTTCATTTGTAGCCCAAACCTTGGCCAAACATTACAAGCTTTATAAAGTCCTATTGATATTGTCATGTCGCGTGTTCTTGCCTTGCTTTGTAAAAAAAAAATATTAGTTGATGACTCTCCCGGTTTGGCTTGCATTTGGTATTTCGGTTGGCCGTTCAATCTAAGCTAGAGCATTGCTACTTTTGGGTAAAAAAATGTTTTATGGTATGAAAGATTGTTTGAGGATTGTTTGATAGCATTTGAATCAATTCATACCTCTGTTAAGCATGTTTATAATCTTAAGGTTGATCTCTTGGATGGTAATGCGTGTGGGATCTTAATTGAGCGCCACCTTCATTTCATGTTGTTCTCGAGCATTTCCATAATTCATCTTCTTTGCTCGGGATGATCAAAGTTTAAGTTTGGGGGTGTGATGAGCGCAAGATTTCTACTAATTTTCCCGGGAATTTTTTTTTACCAAAGGTAAAACATTTTTAAACCTAAAGACTCTTGATTTTCATTAATTTTTTTATTTCTATTAATTTGCTTATACGTTTAAATTTTTAATTGAACTCTACATGAGAGCCAAACAAAATAATCTTAATTTTAATGTTACAAAATTATATATTCAATTATAAACATCGAACTCATAATCTTTATGTTGTAATCATTTGTGTATTTTATTAGCACTAAAGTTTTAACTATTGTATTGATATGAATATAGGCTTCGTGCATCGCACGAGTGCTTTGATTATAATTTTCTATGATTAACTTTAATTTTTACTATACAAAGTAAACTGTTTTGATTAAGGACATGTCACTTCAATATTAATTTAAAGATATGTTTAAAAAGTTATTATTTTTATTAACATAATTTTCTATAATTTGTTTCATATGCATATTGAACTCGTGATTTTTCATATAATTACTCGGTTATATGGTTATTATTAAAGTTTTATATTGTTTTATTTATATCAACATTGAACCGTGCATTACACGGTTGTGTTGTAGTATATATAAAAACATAAGTGTATAAATTTTTAGAAATTTTCCACCAAAACTCACTTTTCAAAAATGGAATCACTTATATTCTGTTTATGTCAAAAAAAAAAAATTAAATTGAATTTGAGAAATGTCGTTTAATGATGTTGACAGAAACTATTCCAATTAAGCTTACTTTTTTATTTGGAGAACTAAATTTGAAAATGACATATAAATGACATATAACTAATTACATACCAAAGCCATATAACTATTAAATATCACACAAAAATAAAATAGAAATCAAATTTCTAGGCAAGCTATTCATAAGTCAGACAGAGTCCATGTGCATATAACTAATTAAAAACAAAATCAATATAAAAAAATAATTCGTAAAAAATGGTATTTATTAAAAAATATTGAATAGCTTACTATTATTATAAATAAGAAATAAGTGAATAAAAATACTTACGATTGTTTTTAATAAATCTTGAAATGCATTTCTATAATATTTAAAACAAATAAAAAATAAAAAATACTCATGGGCCCGACTTTGTTTGTTTTTTTAGTTTGAGTCCGTCTTAGTTTAAATTATCACTAGATTTATGTCCGTACTTATGGTACAGTGTCAATATGGAACTTATTCAATGTATGAAGCGGACAGTATGCAAATGAATTTATATATGCTTTGAGATTTTGTAAATATCAGATGAATGCACACTACACAACTGAAAAGAAGACAAAACTTAATAATTATTATGGGACCTACCAGCCTAGCGGACAGAGCTACCAAGGTATCGAGCAATGAGTAAACACAACTCCTGTCTAAACCTGGGTCGGACACAGGCCTTTGTGGGTCCCAACGGGCATAATAATAAGCTAGAAGGGGAGGGTTGAATAGTTTATTATACACTTAAAAACTTTTGAGTAAGTTCTTTGAAAGGTACTTACAATCTATTGAAAAAGATTGAAGTAGCGGAAGACTTTCAAAGTAGCTGTTTCAAGAATGCGCCGATAAGGACTACTAGGTAGACCTTAACGAGGTTACTTAAATTATTTGTTTAAAGGATAAAGATAACTAAAGTAATAAGCGACGTTCAAGCAGGTAGACAAGCGGATAAATGAATAACACAAGTATTTTGGGATGGTTCACACTATAAAGAGTGCTACGTCCACCACCAAGGCAGTCAACCTTGGATTTAAATAGTGCATTATGTTTTCCACTAGATCTATTACAAAGAATATTCCTAATGGATCGTGTACAAAATATTGACTTGTGTTTGGGGTCTAAGGAATTAAATATCTGTGAAAACAAGATATTTAATTCATGCAGAAGAATAGCTTTAGAAAGAAAACAACAAGAAGTTAAAACAATAAGTGTTGATGAGCGAACTTCTTGTTGGCGAGACTTCTAGATCTGTTGAGGATCTCTTAAATGCACTGAGTTGTAAGACTTAGAGTTGTAGAGTTTCAGAGCAATTCTTCAAGTGTTCGACTGATCTCTCTCATTAGTTTTTCAGTCTTTAATGACAGTATTTATAGCAGGTGCAATCTTGAGAGCCGTTGGAGAAGACGAAGACTTTAACAGCTCTATTATGAATGCATTAAATGCATGGGGCTGTCAGTCAAGAAATTCGTCTTCACAGATATCTAGAGCAGGGAATGATTTCTGAGATCTTCGAAAAGTGGGGCAATCTGGGTGTCAGATCTGAGAGTTGTTCGAGCGGTAGGTGACGATGCCTTTCCTACTTTCATTTGTTCGATCTGCGAAAAGTCTTCACGCTTCGGAAAGCGCTTTCGGCGAGATTGAGGTGTCAGGGAATGTCTCAATTTAAATTCAAACTGATAAGGATAAATTTAAATTGATTCATAATGGAATGCTTGACTAGACACGTCATGATCTTGACCGAGTGTAGACAAGGTCTGTCGATTGTGAGCTGGAGCAGGTCTTCCGGTGAAGCTTTGAAGAGGTCTTCCGTTGAACATGTGAAGTCCTATAAAAGCTATACTTGGCAAATTTCTATACACAGTTGCCACGCTAATCAATACGCAGCCCGATTAGCCACTGAAGTATAAAACTAGTGTAATGTATGAACAAATATAAATCTAATACAAATAAGAATCAACAATCTCCTCCTATTTATATCTGGTCATCATTACTACAAATGAGGGCTATAACCGACTATGTGATAGATAATTGCATGTCTAAGAGATTTATTTATTTAATAGCGGAAGACATGCCTCTATCAAACAGAAGAGCACCTCAAGTGTAAAGACTATTCTATGTGCGCATAAAGATAAGGAAATCATAGAGCAGCGCACAGATTAGTAGCAAAACAATTTAAATAAATTTAAACTGGGTGTTTAAATTCTAAGCAGATATAGAAAATGAAAGAACAAGAATTTAAACATAAGACAATTTTGAAAAGCAGATAATCTTCTGTATTATAAACAAGATGTTTAATGTGTACAGAGTTTTCAAAAAAGAATACAAAGGTTAAGGGAAAAACAGATACAAAGTTTACCAAGGTCGTTTCCCTTTTCCTTTGTCTGCAGCTTCTTTCTCCCTACGCTGTCTCTCTAGCTCTTCCATTCTTCGTACGTACTCGTCATCGGCATCAGTGGGAGGTCTGGTGGAACGAGAGCGGTAGTCGAGTTCTTCACGAAGACGACTGTTCTCTTCCATCAGCATTCGGTTGATAGATCTCATTTGTTTCTCCTCCGTGATGGCCAGATCACGATCACGATGAGCGTTCATGATATTGTGAGCAGAGTCTCGAGATAAGTTGTTGAGTTCGAGGACAGGAGGGCGGCCATTGCCGAGATGTAGAGTGATGGCATGGAATAGCTCGTAGAAGAGGGAGGAGCAGATACGGACACATTCGTCGCGTTGAGCTTCAATATTGATTTTGACGTCTGTGAAATCGTGTCGCATCTGTCCAAAACGAGTCCATACATCGTCTTGAAATTGTCGTAGAAGAGCTGCAGTTCGGTCATTGGCCTTGGACGCAGCAGTGGCTATCTCAGCGGTAGCGGTAGTTATGCTAGTGAGAGCGCCTAGCCGTTCATAGATGGCATCCAGCCTTGACAAAATTTCAGCATTGGCCGGCTGAGAAGATGATGTTGCCTGACCAATGTGAACAGGAGCAGTGCCTGCTGAGGTAGTGGCTTCAGGAGACACTAGTCGGAAGGGCTATTGGAGTGGAGGAGTGATGGAGTCGGAAGAGGAAGAGTCCTGGGTTAGTATGGTGTCGGTAGAGGAAGAGATGGTTTGAGGTTGATTATAACAAAACTTGCACGAAACTTGATGCAATATTCATTACATCACCAAAAAACCTCATGCATAATATTTGATGCAATATTCATTGCATTGTTACAAAACTCCCAAAATTCGATGCAATATTCATTGCATCTTCACGAAACTTTGATGCGTGATCCTGATGCAATATGCATTGCATTGCCAGCAGAGAAAGTATATGCAGATACCAGGTGCAATATCCATTGCAGAATTACCAGACTGATAAAAGATCAGATGCAATATCCATTGCATTCCCACGAGACTTATCACAAAGACCAGATGCAAAATGTAAACGTAGGTATAAAGGGTAAATGCAAGGATTTGATGCAATATTCATTGCATTACTAACAGAGCAACTACAATAAATATCTGGTGCAATATTAATTGCATTACTTTGAGAAAGACATTGATTTAGACTGCAATACCCGTTACAAATTAAGCGAGAATTAATTCATCTTTTATGAACACACTGTACCTTTTGGCTGGTAGGTGAGAATGCTGAGGTTGTTGCTTTATTGGCGTTTACTCTGAAGCTTCGATCATAATCGTAAGCGGTGTGTTGCATATATATTGTTTGGTGTCTGGTAGGGCTTTCTTAGTGAATAAATGGAGATCTCCTGTTTCTTTTTCTTTTGATTTGGTAACAAAATGTCATGGTTTTCGGCAAAGCAAGTAAGGAAGTGTTTCAAAGACCAAACCCGTATGAGGAGATAACATGGCAGTCAAGTAGCAAGATCTGATAGAACTTAGGGAAACTGGCGCAGTGCCAAAGCGAAGCTGATAGTCTAATCTTGTAAGTATAGTTTCGAACCTTTGGTATTCTTGACAGAGATTGGTAGACAACCAGTCTAGCATCAATAGGAAAGTAGGAGCAAAGTGTACCTGAATTCATCTACCCAGCTCGTAGAAATCATGAGGGACCTTTTCCTAAGAAGTCCTTGCCCAATAAGGCTGAGGCAGAAATTTCTCGGTTGATATGTGTTTTCAAAACGCCTTCTCTTTATTCTAAGTCCAAGGATAACTTTTCTTTGTTTCCAGTAAGACTCGAATTTAAAAGATTTCCTAACCGGAGCATCTTCCGTTATGATCAATAATTTATGGTTCAAGGAAAATGGGATAGGAGACTGCATGGACAAGACTTATGAGTTTGGTGGGAAAAGCCCCAGGGTGACTCAATCAACAAATTCTTCAGGATGGGATAGAAAGCCCCTAGCATACTCAAACGATACGTTTTTATGAATGGAGAATAACCCCAGAAGTGAATGGAGGGAAAGCCCCTAGGTGGACTTTTCTCTTCTTCTTCTTTTTCTTCTCTTTTTTTTTTGAAGAGAGAATCAAAGGCACATGATACGAGGATGACTCTAATGAACAAGAAAGAGAGTCAGGGTTCAGAGTTCACCTTATCGCCGAGTATCACCAGGTTGGTGGGTTATGGACCCTACTTGGTAATTATCTTTTGATGTTTTTGTGTGTTTTAGCAAGGAGCCCATCTTCGACTCAGATCACGTTATGACCGATTGAAGAAGAGCTATTGATTGCGACTGGTTCAAGGTGTTCTATTTAAACTTTTGGAGATGGATTGGTTTTGAGGTTAGAAGGTCTCTTCACGGAAAAAGCGATCAATAACTTGATCAATGGTTGGCTTTTCAGGATATGGGTTCTATATGGATAATTGGCTTTTGGTCTTGAATATGGTAGGCCTTTTGGCTTTGACTTTGGGTATGGTTTTGGTTTTTGGTATGGCTTTGGCTTTGGGTAGTAGTGGGCTTCCTTTGATCTACGTCTAAAAAAGCGTATGTGTTGATTTTTCCTGAGAAGCCTCAAACTAGTTTGGAAAAAGGGAGAGATGGACAAATGATAGACTCGTTCCAGAGAGATTTTTTTTGTTATTCTCTTTTTTTGTTCTTTTTTTTTTCAGAGCATCATCATAGCAGTTAAGGAGTGTCATCTCTCTTTTTGGGACAAATGGATAATCATTCTTGGTGGATATAAAAAAAAAATAGCCCCTAGTTTTGGGAAGCTGGATGAGGATAGTTTGTTTGGCTGGGATATCGGAAGGTCTTAGTTTTGGTAAGGAATTTCGGCACATGGTGGGCTTTAAAAAGGGTTTCAGACTTTCAGAAGGGTTTTGGTGTTTATGGTAGGTAGCCGCAGTATGCTACTAACAGCTCGGCCACAATGGTTCGAAGGTGATTCCGGTCAAGACAATTTGTCTGCTTTGGTTTTCATGTGTTCTTAAAAGTTTGTGGGTCCATATCTTCTAGATGACTCATTGTCAACTCGTGTAGGGACATTGGGGTATATAATTCATCGTAATCCCTTCTGTTTCCTTAGTAAGGTCCTATGAAGCTTCTATTGGTATTACTGCTTCCTTCAACATAATTGGCAGATTCATCTGTCTCATATGACCATGGCACATTACTGTACTCACCAGTTGGGATTCTTTCAACGATGTTGACTTCTTCTGTAGATTATTCCTCTGATTCAGAGTAGCAGAATGAACTTGGAGGCGTATAAATTTCTAGGGACCATGTACGTATTTCTTCATCAATGTGATTTCCTATTTCAACAATGGCATTGAAATCACCGTAGGGAAGATACCTCATGCATTCGAGATAGATTGGCTGGAGGTTTTTTATAAACAACCGGGCTGATTCAAATGGATCAGGTCTGTCCAAAGTCTGGGCAACTTTTCCCTTCCATCTGGCTGCAAATTCTGCAAATGTTTCATTTCCTTTTTGGGTGCATGCCTCAAGATCTCTTTTATTTTCAGAGGTAGTATTGTCTTTGTACCTCTTTAGGAACTCCTCAGCTATTTAGTCCCAAGTGCTCATGGTACTATTATCTGCTAGCATTAGCCATTGCTTAGCAGTCCCAATCAAGGTAAGGTGGAAGTTGGAGGCCATAGCCTCGAAGCTAACCCCTCTTGACTGCATGCCAATAGAATATGATTTTAGATGGAAGATAGGGCATCCAGTCCCATCGAATTTTTCTATGTCAGGAATTTTGAAATTTGAAGGTAGTACGGCTGAAGGTGGCAGCGTTAATGCCTGCATAGAAAATTCCCCTTTGTTCAAGACCTTGTGCATCATATTTTTTTAAGTTTTCCATGCTCGCCTCTATTTTGGTGGGAGGGGGAGTTGGGTTTTGGTTTATGTTGGAAGGATTGGGAGCGGCTGGGTTCATTCCTGGCTACGGTATTTGGTAAGGATTTTGAGGAGGTGGAATATTTGCAGCTTCTGCCTGACGACCAAAATCATTGATTGGTAGATAGGTCGTTACTTGTCCCGGCTGGGTATAGTTTCTGGGGTCCATATATGAGTTGTTTTGGAGTGGGTTAGTGATGGGAAATGGGAGGCCATTTGGATTTTGGGGCATATGGTTGTTTGGAAAATGATATGGTGGGCTTGGTAGGAAAGGGTGAAAAGTTTGGTAATAAGTATTTGGTGAGAAATTAGTGATTGGGGTACTGGCGGTTGGTGGAAGGTTAATGTTTGGCTGAGGGTTTGGGTTTAGAGGAGCATGAGAAGTAGATGCTTCTTGAGGGGTAGCAGGGAAAATGCTTCCCTCACCATTGGGCTTTAGTCCTTGTATGAGGTTTGGCATCTGGTTTAGTATGCGATCATTCTGTGCATCTAGCTTTTGATCCAACCATTGCTGCATGGCCGGAGTAGGAGTGAACCTGGGA
Organism: Codonopsis lanceolata; assembly: GCA_013146195.2. Classification (NCBI taxonomy): domain Eukaryota; kingdom Viridiplantae; phylum Streptophyta; class Magnoliopsida; order Asterales; family Campanulaceae; genus Codonopsis; species Codonopsis lanceolata. Next base: position 33,940,284 of record CM028383.1, read on the forward strand.
ACCCCCGTATTAGTTCCCACTGTAGATTGTTCATTTTCAGCTGCCATTCTACCTAAATCTGTATTTTCTGAACCGATTCTGATATTTTCCGATCTGACCTCTGTGCTTGTATCCCGTATCAACCGACCAGTACTATTTATGCCTTTCCAAAATCGGGTTAGGTTTCTGAGGAAAAGAGTTTGAAGGTATCAGAAAGGGTTGGCTGAAGGCTTTCTGGGTCTGGAGTACAGTGTGCCTTTATTAATATTTTTTTTATTATTATTTGTTTTCCCTACAATTGATCGGACAAGCACCCGTTTTGTTTTGACGGTCTCAAGACTATTCCTGGAATAGTGGATTATTTCTCCAGAGTATAGGACCCTCGTATTCCACCTGCCTTTCGACTCCCCAAGATCGGACTGATCTCAGGCGAAGGGCCTATACTCTTTCCAGAATCACCATTCAAAATGGTCTAGGTCGAACATCATAAAATTATTAGTCAGCCCTTGTGTACACTTTTATTCATATATCCTTCTTTCTTTCTTTTTTCTTTTTTTTTCTTTTTTGCTTTTTTTTTTTTGCTCCTTTTTTGTCTTTTTTTTTACAGGGACTGGCCAATGATTCAGAGATGTAAAAACCGATCGGTCCATGAAGTGTCCTGAGAATCTATATGCAATTTAACGTTGGCTGATGCAGGGGGTAAGCTGGTCATGGTGTATGGTAGCAATTCGGAATATTTCTACATACGTGCGCGTGTGTGCGGCATCTAGAAAGAAGTAAAATCTCCTTCTTTTTTTCAGATATAAAGCAGTAAATAAAACAGATATGACATGCCTTGCTGTTCTTTGTGGATTTTCTCGGCTTTTTTAGTTTGAGCGTGAGCAAGCAACCATTCAGATCAAGAAATAGAAAGGAAAATAGGAAATCTATCTATTCCTATTAATTACATATTTGTCCTAGTCCCCAAAATAAAATGACAGAATGAAAGAATATGTACATATTTTGTGCGATGAAAATAAAGCACGCAGAATAAAAATATAAAGCAGAATAAAGCAATAAATAAATAAAGCCCCAACCCTTTTGTTATGCTGCCCGGAAATCTATTTTATTAATTTTTGTTTTGTTTTGTAAATATACTTGTAATGGTAACTGGAATAAAACTTCTACAAGATAGAGGATCATATCCACAAATATATACACAGATATATAAGAATGCAATATTTAAAATGCTAAAGAAATATAATAAGCATATTTTAGCCAGAAACTAAAGAAAACATGATTTTTTTTTTTTTTTTGTGAAAACCGAGTCTAGCCCTCAATTTTTATTTTCTTTAAAATAAAAACGACGTCTCCAGCAGAGTCGCCACTGTGAGTGCCCTGGATCACTCCCGGACGCCGCACACCTTTTTTTAAGAGAACGCGGGTTGCAGAAGGACATCACACTTCTTATTTCATCCTCCCTTGTTTAGGGGAAGACGAAATTAAAAGTGCAAGAAGAGTGTTGTCGAAAGCGCGTTGAATACGCCTCGGTCACTGAGTGTGCTTCAGTCCATTATGAGTGCTTTGATTTTTTCCGTAACTCATCCTCCCTTGTTTAGGGGAAAACAAGATACAGAAAACACATCACCCTTTTCATTCTCGTCGTCCCTTATTTAGGGAAAAACGAAAAAGTGCAAAAAAAAGGATGTTGAGAAGGGGCGTGGGAACACGCCTTGCCTCACTATGGACTGTTGTACATTCTGGGTCACTATGAGTGCTTTGGGTTTCCCGTGTCTCATCTTCCCTTGTTTAGGGGAAAACAAGATATAGAAAGTGCATCACCCTTTCCATTCCCATCGTCCCTTGTTTAGGGGAAAATGGAAAAGTGCAAGAAAAGGATGTTGCGGGCCTCACTGTGATCCAAAATGTTGTAACAGAGTCGTCATCTTTATTTTAAGGAGAAATAAAGAAAAACAAAAAATAACCAGAGTTTGTAAAAAAGGGATTCGGGGGCTAAGTTACGAGGTGGGAAGGAGTTAAACACCCAAGTCGCCCTTTCGGTCTCAAAAATATTTTTTGGCTAAAATATGCTTTTATTATATTTATTCAGCAAATGAAATAAAACATTTAAACAAATATATTTGTATCTACATTATTTACAGACTTGCAACCGCTTCCTTCCAGTAATTATAAATACATTTAAAAATATTTGGCCATAATAATGGCTCTTTTAGTGTTATTTTCTATATAAATCCAGGCAGCATAACTGCTTATATTTTTACATTGGGTCGGTTTTGAAAATAGCACTTTTTAATAAAAACTCTTAAAGGCTTACCTTTAAGAACGTACAGTGTGCTCGCTCTGTCCTTCCGGGAGAGGGAGTCTTTTGTTGTTGCTGTGATTCGGGCAGAGTAACTACTTCCTAAAGCTTCTTTCTGGCACTGTGAAACGGGCGGAGCAACTGCTTATGTTTTTGCTGTTGTTTGTTTGCTGCTGGCAACAATCGGGCAGAGTAACTGCTCTTTTTTGGATTTTTGGACCGGGGAAATAAGGTGGAATCCTAGCTGGAAGGCTAAGATTCACTGTGACCGGTTGGATTTATGTTTGGAGGAGATTTGACGAAGCTTTGAGGCTTATAGGAGGAGGGGTACTCTCTCTCTCTCGCTCACTACATAAACTAAGCGCGGTTTCTTCACTGCGTACGATGAAGTGAACTGTGTGCGTTAACTGTGTCCGGAGTGAAGAGTTGTTCACAAAATGAAGCCGGGCACCTCTATTTATAGCTGGGAGTGGGGATCTCGTTGTCATTTTGAGTTTTTTTCTATGCTTCATCGGCTTGTACCGTGCGCTTGAGAGAGTGTACCAAAAGCAAAGTGCTAACGTGCATAAGCACTATGCTGGCGCCACCCACATACAAAGTGGGCCCCGCGCCTGGTTCCCCTAGGGGGCGCCAGGTTCTAAACTTAGGCCCATTTTTGACACTTTGGCCCCTGCATTTCACTGTTTTACGCATCCTGCTTTCTCTTTTGCATTTTTAAACTCTGTAACTTGACATTTGTTAAGTTTTAACATGTCTTGATATTGCATGTCATGTCACATACCAGGGATATGAATAGAGCTGTCAAATAGGGCAAAAGCCCGCGGGCTTGCCCGCCCCGCCACCTATTAGGGGTGGGTTGGGCTGATGCATTCAATACCCGTTAAGATGCAGGCTTTTCGGGCTTTGTCCGCACGGACGCGGGCTTTCGCGGGGCGGGGCTGTGCGGGCTGCGGGTAGCCCGCATATTCTGGACTTGTATTATAATTTTAATTTGTAAGTTACTAATTACTATTAGTCTATTACTAAGTTATAACTTAATAAGTAATAACTTATAACTTATATTAGATCAAGCGCATTGTACAAAGACTCACACTCTGTTTGTCAACTAGCATCACGTGACCCCGACACCTCAATTCACAAAAAGAAAATCTTGGGGTAAGTTAACTTAAAACATGGACTCCCACTACGCTAGCAATAGTACTAAGCAAGAAGCCAACTGACGTTTAGACAAACAGACCAAAACAGAATCATTAGGGGCAAATATGGTATCACAAAGTTCATTGCACGTAATGATGATCCCTCTGCCGCCGACGACGTATCGGCCTTTTTGAACTGGAGGGCACGTAAAGATAATATTGGTATATGACTGCACTGGAGTATGATTTTTTGTCTAATTGGTGTATATTGGTAAATAAACCCAAAAGCCCGCGGACTTGCCCGTTTTGCCCGCAGCCCTACGCAGGACGGTTTGGGCTAGGGGTATTCAGGACCGTTATGTTTGCAGGCTTTCCCGCCCCGCCTCGTTTCACAGCGGGCTTTTCAGGCCCGTGGGCAAACCCGCCCCGCAGGCCCGTTTTGACAGCTCTAGGTACGAAACTGGGGTGTCTACAATACCACAGTGCATATGAAATATTGAGATAAAATAGTTGCACTGCGGTTGAAATAAAAAATTCATCAAAAATAGTTGCACCGCGGTTCAAAAGGTTTAAAAATATATTTTATATTGTTCTTTCCCATTGTATAAATTCAATATCTTTCCAAAAACGCACTTTTCATTACAAAATCCAAAAAAACACTTTTCATCGCTTTTTTTTTTTTCATTTTCGCTACAACTAAACACCATTTCAACAATTCTCTCCCAAAAATCAATCTCAAAATACACACAAAAATGACGACTGAAGAAAATATGCAACAAAACGTGAATGTTGTTAGTATAGAAGCAACAAAAGAAAAAGGCAAAGGCAAAGCACGAGAAACACAGAAAAAATTAAAAATATTGAGCTTGGTATATTTCTATTTTGCTAATACTTGAATTACAAGTTTAACTTTGTTATCTTGCTTTCAAACTTAAATAATGTAGTGAAATACAAGTATAATACATTTTTTGTAATAAATTTTTTAAACAAATTTGGTTACGAAAGTAATTAGGTTTAACAAATAATGAATATAAAAATTTAGCAAAACTTCTTATGCATGTTATTAAAATGATATTAAACGTATGAATTATATAAGTTTTTTATGATCAATGCAAAAATGAACCGCGATTAAATTATTTTTACGTTATTATGGATTATGCATAGTTGTATGAAAGATTTATATATCGCGATGAATATTTTTACATTATTTTTTGAAAATGAACCGTGATATATAATTTATAACATTTTTTACATTATTTTTTAATATATCTCCTTAGGTAGCATTTAGGCAGAGTAGACTGGGAGATTGTTATTTATATCTTGGTCTTATGCAAGTATACAAAGATTAGCATTCAAATATAGTATCACAATACTGCAGCAATATTTGAAAAAGTTAGAGTTCACTGCAGCACATTTTGAAGAACTGAAAAACCTACATTCTGGCATTTAATAAATGTCATTATCACTCTTGGACACAAATTACAAAGAAAACACTTTTGTGATCATTCACAGTTGGTTGTTTATGCAGTAGGTAACTTTTGGTTGTGTATAATACTAGGGAAATATTGATGGTTGTAAATAATTTGGTTATCTATATCAGTGGGTTAATTTCTTTGGTTGTCAGCAATTTTGGTTGTTAATTTCTTTTGTGAAATCCAATTGTTTATTGTAGTTTGTACATTTGGTTATGTATAGCACATGATCTTTAAAGGCATGACATGACACCTATGAATTCAACACAAAATTGCCTTTATCAACTTTTTCTTTCTTTCACACATTTCATCAACACTTTGTAGACTATTTTTTTTTTTCATCTTTGGAGTGATCATAATTAATCTACCCAGCCATTTCACACAAACCAACTTAGGGATTTGAATCCTTAAGCATCAAGGTCCATGAAATTGGTTCCCATTTTCATATATAAACAGAGCAAGACTTATTCTTTAATGATAAAATCCAAATTGAAATTTTGTTTACATCAACCTTACTTATGCAGGTTAAGCATTCATTTAAACTTCACAAATAAACACAATTGTTTACATAAATATGATGTTTCCATAAGCATTCATTTAGGCAACAAAAGCCTAAAACTACCATTTAGACTCAAAATGTTATATACAACAATAAGAACAACAATTAACACAACCCACAACTTGATATTCCAATTGGACCTAACTTGAGCTTTCAGCAATGTAATTTCCATTTCTTTCATTATCAATTGTGATTCAAGCATCTTCACTTCCTTTTTTAGTGCCATTTCCTCTCTTTTGTCTTGTGCAATTTGTTTTCATCCTTGGTCAACTTCTCGTTCAGCTAGTCTTCACTCAATCTTGTTCCATCATTTACCCATTCAAAAAATCCACAACCCTTACAGGTTTTCTACATTAAACAAAAGCACAAATTTAATTGATATGGATCAAACACAAACAAAAATTTTACAATGTCAAGAATATTTTCAGCAATATAATTTCAAAAAACATAAATGTACTTACACCGCAATTTGCACATCCATAGAAGAGCTTTCCAGGGTTACTATCAATTCGTGAGGTCTTCAATGGAGCTGGAGCATTGCACTTGCACAACAGAATACCTTCACGGGATCTAGTGTGTGATTGAGTTGTGGATGACGAAGTCATTGCCCTTTATAGATAATAAGTTTAAATATCTCTAACTTGGTAACAATTGAGCTGTGGAGATTCGAAGTTTGAGATGGAGAAGAAAAAGATAGAGCTAAGTATGCGACTTGTTCAAGGGTATGAATGAGGGCTCGTCTTATCGTTTCTTCTTATATGTTGGTAAGGGTGGTTTGGGCATTTCGAAAGGCAATTTGATGATAAGTTGGAACGGTACCGAGGTGGGGGGGGGGGAAATCTTATGGTAAAAGTCAACATGTAGGACCAAACGAATAAAAATTTTAATTGAGAGACCAAATAAATGATTTTCTTAAAGTCGAGGGACTAAAAAATTAATTAAATCTTTTTTAATTAACCTCTAAAGTCTACTTTCATTAAATTATTTCTTAATTGCCGCCGTGTAACAATCTTTTTCATACTCAACTTTCCTTTTCTTTCCATACACCAACTAAAGCCCATTTTTAGAATATATTCATTCTCAAACAAAAGGGGCTTTGTTCATGTCCCCACCTGCCTCTCTCCTTCGCCCTATATAAATGCCAGATAAGCCTTTTGCTTATGTAGTACCACCACCAAGTGAAGAACTAGCTAAGAACATTCTAAATACACCTACTGTGTTTAGTGTGTGTGCGTGCATGAGAGAGAAAGAGAGAATTAATTATGTGTTAATTTCTTAACTAGTGTGTGTGTGTATAAGTTGTATATTGGTTCAAGATCTCGTAGAGGGTGGAGGAGAGAGAAGAGTAGAGAGAGAGGTTAAGGGAGCTTGGTTTAGAACCCCGATGCACTGATTTGGATTTGCACAAACTAGGTTACCAATAAACAAAATTTTGATGCGAAAAATGGATTACCTTGAAGAAAATTCTGATACACAATTTTGATTTTGAATACACAATTAATCCTAATGCACAAAATGGATTACATCTGAAGAAAATTCAGATGCACAATTTTTATTTTTGATGCACAAACTGGAATTTTGATGCATCGACTTGGAATTGCGATGCAACGTGCCCCTAATCCTATTTCATGAAGGGTATACTCGTCTTTTTACCCTCAAAAGTGTTCTTTATCGGTTAAAGACAAAAAAATTGGATTATAGCGATTGGAAATTAACGAAAAAGGGTCGGTCCGATTATCACTATAAAGAAATAGTTGTGTACTTTTTCTCAAGTTTTTAACCGATATAGTTTTTCCTTTTTTTTTTCAACCGATAAAAATGAATTTCAAAATATTATTCCTAAAATATCCATATCGTCTCCTCCACAGCTCTGGCCAACAGTTCTTTCACACCTCCAGTGTTTTATTCCTAAATTGTTCATAAATCACAATTGTTGGGCAACGAAATATAGATCGACCTGTAAACAATTTTCAGAAGGGAAGAAGACGGAGGAAGAAGAAGAAGTCTTACAGCAAAGGATGAGGAAGGAGGAAAATTAAGATGCAGATGAAACCAGTTTGAATCGCTATGCATCCAATTTCAATTGTGACGCATCGATTTGGTTTCGCGAGGCATTAATTTGAAATCGCAATGCATCACTGTGTAATGAAAATTAACTTGTTTGAATCGCAATGCATCAATTTGGAATCGCGAAGCATTAATTCAGATTCGCGATGCACCGCTATGAAATGGAAATGACTGTTACCCAATTTGGAATCATGCATCGTGATTTTAAATCATTTATCGCGATGCACGAATCATGAATCGTGATGCTCATAATCATTCATCACGATGCAGAAACTAATGCTTACCACGAGCGTGTTCGGTTCATTAAGGGTATAATCGTCTTTTTGCATCAAAAGTATCTTTTTCGGCTAAAAAAATATAGTGGATGGGAGCGGTTGAAAACTTTTTAAAGTGACCCACTCGAATTTCACCCAAAACATAACTCAAATAAGATATTTGGATATGATTTTGGGAAAATGAAATAATTTTACTTTCATTGGTAAATCTTTTGAAAATGTGTCATTAAATATTTCTTGTGTGTTGTAAATTTTTTTGATATTTCTAAAACAATTTATGTGATGTAATTTGTTGAATAATTATACTCAATCTTTCCCAGAAAATTAGTCATATTTTTCTTTTTGGTTTATCCAAAAACAAAAGTCTCCATTCTAAAGTTAGTAAGAGTTTTAATGCAATTCGGAGAAGGTACAAACAAGTAAAGTTTTATTCTTAAAAAAATTCACTTGTCAAATGAGACTAATTATTTGTGAATGAATAAATAAAAAATTGTCATTTGTTTGATTAACTTCCTCAACAATAAGATTCGAAACGACATTTTGATTTGCCAAATTTTTCATTCATTAATAACTTCCCGTATAATTTTATATCTTTTACTTTTTGAAATAATTTTATATCGGATCATGGGAAAATATTGAGTATAACGGAGATACTGATGACGATATCGCTATTTGATAATAGTGCAACTTATTAGCAACTTTGTTAATATAAGCATTAAGATTGATGATGTAGTTGCTAATGCATTGCATTATTATTAGATTGATACACATAAGCAGTATCACCAAGAACCACCTCGGAGGAATAAAATATTAAGAAATTTTGTTTAGTATAGATTTGCTGAGATACGCTATTAGGAGAAGTTTTAAATTTATTTGGTGTTTATAATAAAAATTAGTATTAAAGAGAGATTAAGAAAGAAGTAATTTAATTGTAATTATCAAGAAAATAATTAGTAATGAACTGTTAATTGGGGTGGGGAAGGTTAGATCAGTTGGGCTTGTCATTATTAGCTGTGTTTCTCAAACACTCATCAAGTCAGGTATTCATTACAATTTAGTAATTTTAAATTTTAAAATCAGGTGAAATTCTGACTATCCACTTTGGACAATTTTCAATCGTTACAGTACTCTTTATTTTTTAAAATCGAAAATTGCACTTTTTGAGAGTGAAATGACTATGATACCCTTAATTAACCGAAGACGCGTTACGTATGACTTACTCAGTGCATCGCATTAAATCAATTTGTGCATCGTGATGCACAAAATTCAATTGTAATGCATGCTTTTGATGAATACTTATGTGCATCGCGATGCAAACAATCATGAATCAAAATCTTTCATTTCATAAGGATGCATTGGGACTCTAAAATTGATGCATCACAAATCCAAATCGATTAATCACGATTGAAGTTCGATGCATCGTGATGTAAACTGGTTTCGACTACATCTTTTCCGCCTTTTTCCTCCTCCTTCTCCACAGTCGTAAGCCTTGTTCTTCCTCCTCTTCCATCGTAAACCTTCTTCTTCCTTCTCCGTCTTCGTCCCTTCTGAAAAATCTTTCAACCAACCCAGGTCCCTTCCAGTATCGTTCTTTACGAATCGGAAAATTAAATTTGTTTACCTTTTGAGGGCAATGTCCCCGAAACTCCACATCAGGGTGCTACCCCTCAAACCTAGGGAACAATCCATGTTTCGTTGGCGCAACAATTGTGATTTTCGAATAATTTAGGAAAAATATGTTCGAGTTCTGAAGAAATGTTGACCGGAGCTGCGGAAGGAGACGATCTGGGCCTTTTAGAAACAATATTTTGGAAGGTGGAATTTAGTAGTTGAAAAAAAAAAAAAGGAGACCAGAGCGGTTAAAGAGTTGGGAAAAGGGACTGACCAACAATTTACTCTTTAATATTTTTCTCTATTTAGTCTCACCAACTGTTTTAATGTCTCTCTTTCACTTTAAGTCATCAAAATTGCAAAAATAAACACACCCAATTGCCTTTTTTTTGGGTAATTAATGGGCTTGAACGACTCCTAATGTCTTTTTATGAGAATTACTTATGATGGGGGTACTTTGGTGGTCATTTCCAAGAACATCAAAACTTAAGAAAGATCGTCTTACGTGTGTTTTTACAAAAAATTTTAGTTTGATTTATCGTATGTTGGTGGGTTAAACTATGAGAGAGTAACGCTCTGTCTAACGAATTATGCTCCGTAAGATGACCTCACAAGAGAGCTACTCTTCTTAGAATATGGTTCTATGAGAACCTCGATTCGAACATATCGTCATATGAAAAACGACATGATTCTAACTTAAGCATGTTGAATACGTTTGGACCTCAAATAGAACTCTCGAAAAGATTAAAACAAGAGTCGCCACTTCCAATTATGAAGGAACAGAAGAAAACCTAGATTTTAAGATTCAAGGGGCTAAGTTATGAATTGAGAGGTGTTAGGCACCCAACTTACCTTTTCGATCTCAAAAATTGCTAAATATGTTTGCTCTCCTAATGATGGATCAAAGTGTCTTGGTTCAAGGTTCTTGGTTTCAAACAAAAAGGCATGTCAAAAAAGTCACAAAAGTATCCTAAATGTTATGGGATAAATGAGCTAATAGGAGGACAAGCTAACATCTTAAGCTTTGATTAGCAAATTAGAGTCAACTTGAAAGTTTAACTTCAAGTGATTACGAAGATACCCAAAAACATGTTATTGTTTGATTAACATTTGAGATGGAAATTTTGATAAGATTTTTGAGATGAGAATTAACATGAAAAATTGCTAATTAAGAAATTTTACAAAAGAACGTAGCATTACAATGTTTGATTTAAAACCCCATTTTTAAGTAATGACCACAAATTATGACATATTTAACAAAAATCACATTATTTCCATGTTAATTTTGGACTCCTATATGGCCAAGATTTGGGTATAAAAATATGTTGAAAGCACAAATAAACAACGGGGTAAACTTAATACAGCACCTATAAAATGCTTAATACAGCACTTTTTAAAAATGTTTGACCAAAATACCCTTTACATAATTAAATTTTTTGTTTTTTTATTAAATTTAATTTAACAATTCTAAATTTAAAAATATTTTAAACACAATTAATTTACTAATTAATTTGATTTAGTAACTAAACACAATTAAATTACTAATTAATTTTTTAAAAAAAATTGTAAAGGGATTGGCAAAAAAAAAAAAAAATTTGTAGGGACTGGTTTAATAGCCCTAACCAAAAAAAAAATTTTAATGTTTGATTTGGTTTGGCGGCCATTTTTGAAGGTTTTGGACTGGTTTGGTATTTTTTTTGTTTGGTTTTGGCAGGAAATTTTGGGTTTGGCAAAAAAATTTTTTAATGTTTTGATTTGAGCCAAAAATTTTTTTAAGGTTTTGGATTTAACAAAAATTTTTTTTGAATGTTTTCTGGTTTGGCAATCCTAGCCAAAAATTTTTTTTTTTGAATGTTTTGATTTGGCTTCAGCCAAAAATTTTTTTGAATGTTTTTGGACTAGCCAAAAAAAAAAAAAAAATTTTAAGGTTTGGACTGGTTTGGCAGCAGGAATTTTTTTTTGGTTTAGACCGTTTAGTCCTACCCAAAAAAAAAATATTTTTAATTTTTTTTAGAGCAATTGGTCCACAATTTGATTTTAAATTAATTATTAAATTAAAATAAAAAAATTAACATTAATTTAAATTTAACAAAAAAATGAATTTACGTAAAGGGTATTTTGGGAAAAGTATTTTAAAAGTGATTAAGATTTTATGCCAAATAAACAACTACTTTAAAAAGTCAAACATTGAGAATATTACAACATATATTACAAGATCTTTTTCCAAAAGCTCTAACATTGATCAAAACTAGACTATCCATTTTTAATACAAAAGTAAAATAATTGGAATGTAAATTATTGGAGTGTCAAAATTTCACTTTTCTAGCTCATAATTGAAGGGATTAAGGGATAAAAATGGGAAAATGAATATGGGAACCATTCAACCATCCATGGGAAAGAGAATTCATTCAAACCATGAACAGGAAGGATTTATAAATGTGTGTCCAGAAGAGTGAGCTCTTCAAAGTGATATTTTAAGACTTAAATAAATATTCTTTCCAAACTAGCTAGTCAACCTAAATAACTTGCATGGTAGTCTAAGTCAAACCAAAAGAAGAAGGTGCAGAAGAAGTATATTCAAAGTAATTATATCTTGAAGCAAGAAAGTACCTAAACAATTTACATCCACACATTAAACATCAACATTGTTGCAAGACACAACAAAGTCAAACAAATTACAAGGAAAGTCCAATAAATACCTTCTTCAAAACAATAAATTATACCAAGCTTGTTGACAAGGGTTTTTTTGTGTAGGATTTTGTAGGCTCAAAGGACTTGTTTAAAGGCTTATACAAAATCTTAGAAAGAGAGAAAAATACATCAAATTTCACCAAGAAAAAATGCTCTAAATGTCTCTCTAACCTTGTATATGTTGCCTACTTTTAACTTTTATTTAGTGAAAATAGCTTCTAACCTTTGCAAAGGAAAAGGAGGGAAGTATTTTGATGGGTTTCTTGAGTTGGATGGAGTGAATTATGATGAGAGGAGTTGAGAGAGGATTTGGGTGGAGTATTGAGAGAGAGAGAGAGACATAATAAAAAGGAGACAAATGGAGAGTTTGCTGGTGGGCTTTTTAGAGCAATTGATAGAATTGATATGAAATAATCTTATTAATATAGTTTATAGTGTCTGTGGACTTGGTATTGGAAGCACTCAATATTGTAAAACACAGAATACAATGAGAAGGTGTATGAGAGAGTTATGAATGTAAAAGGGGGAAAGTGTTTTCTTCTGAACCCCACCTTGATACTACACTGCGTATATATAGAAGAATGACATTTACTATTGGCATCTTCCTTAATTAGTCAATGTTTTAGTGTACTCATTGACGATTTTTGCCTATCAATGCTACAGTGCACATTGAAGACTTTTGTCACAACACTTCCCCGTGCAACAATGATGATGTGCACTATTTGTGTGAATTTCTCTTCATTAAAATAACAATTGACAAAACATGTTGTATAAATGTCACATGTTTTCGATTCAAGATACTTGATTATTGAAGGTGATTCATACGCAACATATATTCTCAATCTTCTTTGTGGTCTCATTTTTGTGTGTTGTGGTGGAGCAATAGGTACATATACTGCACAACCAAAAATTCTTAAATGAGATAGAATTGGTTCTCGGTCGAATGTCAGCTATAATGGAGACTATTTGTGATATGCACTTGTTATAAGGCAAATTAGTGCAACAACATGTAAAACAACATAACTCCATACAGAAGTATGAAGTTTTGTTCTCATTATCAATGGTCTGGTGATAAGTTAGAGACGTTTAATTAATGATACAACCAAATCATTTTGTGTATAAACATGAGGTACTGGATGTTCAACATCAATGTCTATTGTCATACAATAATCATTGAATGCTTCGGATATAAATTCACCACCATTATCAAGCTAGTCTAACTTTTTTGATCATGTAATCTAGGAATTATGCTTTCATTTTGATTATTTGTGCAAAAAATTTGACAAATGCCACATTAAAAGTCGAGAACTAACAAATGTGTGATCATTTACTAGAAGCATCGATCAATACCATAAAATATTGAAATAGTCCACATGATGGATGGATAGGTCCACATAAATCACCATGAATCTGTTCAAACAATGATGGTGATTCATTTCCAACTTTAGTTGATGATGGTCTTATTATCAATTTTCCTTAAGAACAAGCATCGCAAGAGAGTTGGTGAGATAGAGAAATATTTTGTTTTTTCATTGGACGACCACTAGAATTCTCAATAATTCTTTGCATCATTATTGAACCGGGATGTCCCAACCGATCATGTCAAACTTTAAATGTTTCCGTAAACTTCAGGTTTATTGTAGCATATGAATCAAATATTTTTATATTTGTACGGTACAAGCCAGATGATAGAGCGGACAATTTTTCCAATGCACACTTGCTTTCGAAAGTGTTTGAAGTAATGCAAAGATATGCATTATTCTCCGTGTTCATAGTATAAATATGATATTCGTTCAGACGAATATCTTAGAAACTTAACAAGTTTCTTTGAAATTTAGGAGAGAACAATGCATTACTTATCATGAGATTTGTGCCTCCAGACATTAGAAATTGCTTTTCCAGATCTCTCAATTATTTTTGCACTACCAGATATAGTATTGGCATTTTCGTCCTCAGTTTTTAGATGAGAAAAATATTTATTATCCTTAAGTATGGTATGTGTTGTAGCACTGTATGAAAAACATAAATCACCTTCTTCGATTTTGGATTGAAACATATTTATCATATATTTCAATATGAGAGAAAAAAATATGAATAAATATTTGTGAAACATTATAACGGTATATAGCATGAAACATACATAGATTAATAGTTTTGAACAGTGTTCTAAAAATTGGCCTAGGTGCCACCTTGCCGCCGCGATTTCCTTCCAATCGGCCAAAAAATCGTTCAGGGAAAAAATCATCGCCTAGTCGGCTAGGCGCCGCCTTCGCGTAGCACACTGAAACCGGTGAGGCTTGATTTTTCAAAAGAAAACTTATCACTCCTTCACGCATGTTAAAACACTAAAGTTAAACTAAAACAAAAAGTCAAACCGAAAAGGTAAAAGTTAAAATATTAAAAAAATTTAAACAAAACCCAAAAGCTAAACATTGATTTCATTTTCAAACTTCCCACTCCTTCACACATGTGACTGTGACATGCCGCAGACAAATCATTTTCTCCCTCGATCCCTCCATTCTTCTCACGCGGCCGGCGATGCCATCGCCGTAGCGAGCCACGGTAGGTCTTCCCTTTTTTCCTTCTTTTGTCCCCCCTCTTTCTCTCTCACCTCTCGTAGTTTCACGCTTTCGCCCTCTTCGTCCCCCCCTCGTTTACTCTCTTCAAAACACTTACTTTGTTTTTTGAAATTGATTGTTCATTGTTCTCGAGCACGGTGATTACACGACATCATCCATGTAACGCCAGCCCCTTTGCCCAATCCTCCCTGGTTTCAAAATCCCAATTTTATTCATGTTGTTTGACAAATTTATGTCGATTTTTGTGTTTGTTTTTTCAATTAATAGTTTTGTGTTTGTTTATTTTTAGTTTTTTTAGATTTTATATGTTAAATTCATGGTATACTAGTAGTACACCATATAATCACAGAACTACATAGCACATACTATAGGACTATGTTATTAGAATGTAGAGTAGGCATGTTTCAATTTTTATACTTTCATGTAAATTTTTGAACTTTACTTTCATGTGACTAGCTAGCTATATAAATGGAACTAGTCACACCTCATAATTTGAAATTTCTAACAAGCACCGGTCGAAATTGCACACCGTCACACCTCGAATTTGTATATATTGAGGTAACTCCACAATTAGTTAATTAGTTAATTAGTTACAATTTTATTTACA
>CM028383.1:33955658-33988217 GCA_013146195.2 Codonopsis lanceolata
CTCTTGATACGTGGGTTGTCAAAGATTTTCCTTCAACCGAAAGGCATCATCTTATAACAATACGCCTTCGGCCGCTTCTGAAGTTCGTAGGAGCCTTTGTCTGAACCAGCCATCTTAACTTGATGATACCCAGAGTAAGCATCTATAAAACTAAGTGAGCTCGAACCTCGAATAGCCGACCAACTTGTCGATTCTCAAAGGATAACAATCTTCTGGGCAAGCCTTGTTCAAATCTGCGAAGCCTAACACACATCCGCCACTCGCCATTTGATTTCTTTTGACCATAACCACATTAGCCAACCAGTTGGATAATGGATCTCCTCGATAATATCGGCTTTCGAGCAATTTCGACTTCCTCCTTGATCGCTCGATCCTTTCTACCGAATAAACCCGTGGTCGCCGTTGGATTGGTCTGGTGTTTAATCAACATTCAATTGATGCAAGGCCACATCCTCGCTCACCCTCATGCATCCCCTCCGTCGCTAGCAATATATCCAGCCGCCCCGCAACCGCTTGATTAGGCTTATCTTGCCTCACTGCCAAAGCCCCCAATCTTGATCTTCTCGCAGTATTCTCGATTAATAACTATCTCTTCAAATCGCCTTGCAGGCGAACTCGCTCATCTCGCATTTGGAGCGCATCACACTCCACTTTTCATCCTTCTCACCGATCCTCAACTTTGTCGAAATGGTCTCACCTCCATGGTCTCAACTGCCCCTGACATGGATGTTGGCAAAGATTCATCAACATGATCAACCGACCTCTCGGCCTCAATCCCCCGACGCCAATGTCGGCAGAAAGGATTGTAAATACCTTCTCGGCCACCTCTTCTCGCTCAAATTCGCCCCATTAATATAACTAAAGAGATGGAACCTCAACCTCTATTCGAGCAAAGGACCACCGCCGCATCCTCTTCATTTTGATCGTCTCCCCGACTTCAATGCCCAAGATGGAGATCGCTCCATTTCCAATCCTCCCCGTACCATCGCTACCACCGATGGTCCTACGTACCACATGAGAAGTTTCCTTGGTGCTGATAGTAACCTTCTGCTCGCCATCTTCCAAGGTCAACTTCGCTTTTTCTTTGCGTATCTCGAACATATTCAAGCACCGCCGTGGTTGACTCCGCAATACTCCCACCTTGATCGGTATAAAACTTGGCTCGCGTGATTGACGCAACCATCGAAACTTAGTCATGCTCAGACGCCCAAAATAATATTGTAGGAGATTTCAAATCGACACCATAAAGGTAACCTTTTCAACCCGGTCCGAGCCCTCACCAATGAACATTTTACCGATCGCATCCTCTTCACGACCTTATGATTTGTGAATCCTCTAAAGCCCCAAAGATATGGCTTCAAAGCGATCATCACTCAACTCCAACCCCTGAGCAAGCGGGGAATAATACATCACATCCCAAGATGCTCCCCGTATCCACCAAGATTACGTGCACAACCCATCCATCGACCAATGCCGAAACTATCAAGGATTGCTGCCTGCAACATTACTCGCCAACTCACGCGAGTAAACGCGTACTTTGGCCTGTTTCGCCTCTTGCAAAGTCGTTGGTCGATCTACTACTTTTGACAAGGAGTAGATTTGCTTACCGAGCTGTGTCGGGGTGAGTTCCTCGTCCATTATGACATTAATAACCCCCCTAATTGGTGGAGCCTCTCGCCTTGGAGCATTCCTCCGCTTTCACTCGCATCTCGCGTTTGAGGCGGTCCAAGCGCCTCATTGATCAACTTCTGATGGCCTTCTTCAATGGCCAACATTCTTCTCGTGGTATGCCCATAATCATCATGGTAGGCACACCTCTTCGCCTCGTCCCTTTCCTACTGTATTTGGATTCATACGAGGTGGATTGGAAGCTCGCTTCGACCTGCATAATATCCTCCCGCAAGGTATTGAGCGGGTCAAATCCGACTCGAAGAAAATCTTTTGGCCGATCATACCGGACTTACTTTTGTTGTAACCACCACTTCCACTGCCGCTTCCTTTAACCGCTCCCCGGCTTCACTACTTTATTTTTTTTTTCCTTTTTCGCCGCCTCACCAACAACACCACTTCATTGCTCGCATGAGCATCTCCGCCCGTGTCTTCGGTTCACGCATACTCACTCGATCGCAAACCACCTTCACCCTCGAGCAAGCCAGTCTCGAAACACAATGTCACCTCTTGCTCGGTTAGTCCAGGAACTTGCTCGAGAACCTTGGTAAACCTCTCAAGATAGCTCGCTGTTGATTCATGTGCACCTTGCTTGACTTTAGACAAGTCGGCCCTTGTCTTAGCTAATGAACCAGCAGTCCCGAAATCGGCCAAAAACTTTGTTCGTAAATCCGCCCAATTGTTGATCATGTAATGCTCCCATCCGTGCCAAAGCCTTACCCCGCAAAGCCCCCACAAAGCTCTAATCTTCAATGCTTCGTCTCGAGGTTACCAAACCGATCACGGGACTCGAATGACATCAACCGCCTCTAGCTTTAGTCTTGCCAAAGATATTCCTTGATATTTGGAAAAATCAAACCCCTGGGTGGAGCATTCTCGATCCAAGGTGCTAACTGCTAGCGATGTGCCTGAAAAATTTCCATCTAGGCCTTGCCTTGTTCCCTGTGCTTCCATTCGACGCTTCAACTCCTCAAAATCATGCATGTTAATGGTTGCAGGCAAACCACCCCCGAGCTGAGGTTGTACCACAGGCAAAGGAGGGGCCTGTGGGGGTCCCATAACCGTAATGGCTTGTGGAGCCCCCACGGCCTGCGCCACCTGTCCCTGAGGTGCCCCAGCGAGCTGTGCAATAGGTGCAGCTGATTGATGAGACCGCCTGGGAGAAGGAGTCCTCTGTCTCCGAGCATAAGAACCCCTGGGTGATCGTGAGCGGCGACTATATGCGCGAGAACGTCGCGGTGAGGGTGAACGTCGTCTACGAGCATGCGACCTCGAGTGAACGCCGGCGACGACGTGATCGAGCCGAATCCTCACCAACTCGAGGGCCCAACCTGAATGAACACTAGGACAACCCTACGATGCCCGGCCTTAGAACCATCATGCCCGCCGTGGTTGAATGAACTACCATAGATTCATCCGATTCCGAAATTCCCCGCACTCCGACAAAGCTGGCAATGGATCCAACTCGATGGGCAATGGTGGTTTGCCCATAGCAATCAACTGTAAGTTGAGTTGATGCATCTGACCGAGATAAATGGCCCTTTGACGTAAGGCCTCCTCACGAAATTCATGTGCCAACCCAACCGCTGCTTCAGCACTTCTAGCCATTGAGTCAACCCCACGCCTTTGATTCAACTGATGACGTGCGTCATGGGGTGAAGGGACATTATTCCCAGCAGCCTGACTGAGGCTGTGATGTACCTCCTCTCTACGGCTGCCACTACCTCCATTAACTCCATTCTCCGCCATGAATAGAACTTTGAAAACAAAGAATATCTCACTAAATTCTTAATGCCGTAAAAACACTCTTTCCCGGCAATGGAACCAACTGATGCGTCCAAAATAATCTGGACCCACTGAAACAGCCCAATCTAAGCACCTGGCTTTCAACGTGCTTACAAATCCTCTGAGCCCAACTCTGCAATGAGGAAGAACGAACGTGAACTGGGCAGGGGCACTCCCTGCGAAAGCCCTCCGGCGTGTGAATTAGTACAATAAGTTCACAATTTGACAGAGTTTAGGCTAAGGAAATAAGATTGCGCATACCTCATCCGAATTTTGACAAGGCTTTTATATGTGCCAGAGGCGTAACTGCCCATGATCATGATTAACTGCCCATGATTAGCATTAACTGCCCACGATCGGCATTAACTGCCCACGATTGGCATTAACTGCCCATGATTGGCATTAACTGCCCATTGACGAGCATCAACTCTTCCGCAAACCGTCATGGCTTATAGTCGGGATTATTGCTCGGGTGTAACCACCCTCAACTGTATCTTAATCTTTTCCGGACATCAGTGCCCTCAACTGTTTATGACTTACTTGGTGCCATCGAGCAACGCGTTGCGCTCATCGATATTGCTCGCATAATTAAAGCATTTATCCTGACCAAAACGGAGACTTTACCTGATAGTTCGCGTGATATGTTTGCTCGCTTGCTCGGAGGATTCCCACGACTGACACGTGGCTCCTGGCTTGGGCCTAATTGGGCCGAGCAGCTCAGAAATTAATGTATGGACAAAATTAACCTTCCATCTAATAAACCATCCACCATTTATTTAAGTAGAAACAAGTAAATTTATCAAGATAAAAACTAATATTCTTCTTTACTATAAAAGTGTGAGTTGTCTCTTAGAAATTAATGTATGGACAAAATTAACCTTTCATCTAATAAATCATCCACCAATTATTTAAGGACAAACAAGTAAATTTATCTTATTTACTATAAAAATGAGAGTTGTCACTTAGAAATTAATGTATAGACAAAATTAACCTTTCATCTAATAAATCATCCACCATTTATTTAAGGAGAAACAAGTAAATTTATCATGATAAAAACTAATATTTGTACAAAATAATGTTTAATAAATCACTCCCCATTGAATAAAGTCAAATAAATAATTTATTATTTGTTAATCAATTCCATGAATAATAACAAAAAAATTATCATAATAAATGATAATGTCAAATTAGTAAATTTTATCTCTATCTATCTATCTATCGATTTCTACTCTAAAATTGTGAGTTGTCTCTTAGAAATTAATGTATAGACAAAATTAACATTTCATCTAATAAATTATCCACCATTTATTTAAGGACAAACAAGTAAATTTATCATAATAAATGATAATGTTTGTAAAAAAATAACCATGAATTTAATAAATCACTCATCATTGAATAAGGTCAAATAAGTAAATTTGTTATGAGCTAATCAATTACATGAATAATTACAAAAAGAACCCTAAATTTAACAAATCACTCACCATTGAATAAGGTCAAATAGGTAAATGCTATCTCTATCTATCTATCTATCTATTTATCTATCTTCTTTACTATAAAAGTGTGAGTTGTCTCTTAGAAATTAATATATGAATAAAATTAACCTTTTATCAAATAAATCATCCACCATTTATTTAAGGACAAACAAGTAAATTTATCTTCTTTACTATAAAACTGTAAGTTGTCTCTTAGAAATTAATGTATCCACAAAATTAACATTTCATCTAATAAATCATCCACCATTTATTTAAGGAGAAACGAGTAAATTTATCATGATAAAAACTAATATTTGTACAAAAATAATGTTTAATAAATCACTCCCCATTGAATAAGGTCAAATAAATAATTTGTTATTTGCTAATCAATTCCATGAATAATAACAAAAAAATTATCATAATAAATGATAATGTCAAATTAGTAAATTCTATCTCTATCTATCTATCTATCTATCTATTTCTACTATATATAAAATTGTGAGTTGCCTCTTAGAAATTAATATATGGACAAAATTAGCCTTTTATCTAATAAATCATCAACCATTTATTTAAGGACAAACAAGTAAATTTATCATAATAAATGATAATGTTTGTAAAAAAATAACCCTAAATTTAATAAATCATTCACCATTGAATAATGTTAAATAAGTAAATTTGTTATGAGCTAATCAATTACATGAATAATTACAAAAAGAACCCTAAATTTAATAAATCACTCACCATTGAATAAGGTCAAATAGGTAAATGCTATATCTATCTATCTATCTTCTTTATTATAAAAGTGTGAGTTGTCTCTTAGAAGTTAATGTATGAGAAAAATTATCCTTTAATCTAATAAATCATCCACCATTTATTTAAGAACAAACAAGTAAATTTATCTTATTTACTATAAAAATGTGAGTTGTCTCTTAGAAATTAATGTATGGACAAAATTAATCTTTCATTCAATAAACCATCTATCATTTATTTAAGGACAAACAAGTAAATTTATCATGATAAAAAATAATATTTGTAAAAAAATAATGTGGGACAAAAGTTATCACTAATTATGCATCTCTTTTTAACCTTTAAAGAGGGGTTAGTTTGCTTGTTGGTGACATATTCTTCTTCCAATATTGGATTGCAATTGTTTGTAATTTTCATATGACCCCCTGATTTCTATGATGTTACTAACAACCCATATTTTTCTGACTTTATGACACTTCAACTAACAGATTTAGGGTTAGGGACTATCTGTGTCCAAAATTTGCATTCTGTGTGGCGTGCATTTGTGTTGTACAGTTCCTAATGTACTTTCTTAAAGTTCAGGGACTAATGGTCTAATTTTCCCTTAAATAAAATTTGATTTTTATTTTTGAGATATTTTCGTAACTTTAAAGTTAATTATGAGAAATTTTAAATTATTTTTCTGATTATTGAAACAATTATTCATTAATTTTTATTACAAACATATCTTAAATATCAAATGGTTAACTAAATGATAGAATTATAAGTAAATCCAACTTTGCATCAAAGGAAAAGGACCAAAATAATCCTCATGTCACATACAATATGTCATTTTCCATTAATATTATTAACTCTCATGGACCTGAGGGGGCAAAGTGGGATGAATAGAAAAATTGTGTATGAAAGTGAGACACGTAATTTATAGGTTAGTGTGCAACGTGAGATTTAAGTAAATACTTCCGCGAGCGAATCGTATTTTGACCCCATAAAAATTATGTCAAAAAAGCAAATATATACCATCAAAGTTTCTATCAAATCTCACTTTGGTTCTTTTATGATTAATTTAATTCATAGGAGAAATACACACACACATATATGTATGTATCATGTATGCATATATTTACATATATATAAATATATAAATATTTATTATTTCTGGTAAAAAATATATATTAAAATTTCATAAAGGAAAATTTTCAGAAATATACATAGTTTTTTCGTATATAAAAATAATAATTAAAAGTAAACAAAAAAATGAAGGCAAAACATTTCGCAAAAATCATTAAGAACACGTGCAAGGCACGTGTATCTAACTAGTTTAATACTAAAAAGTGATACTATTTATTTAAAAATGTGAGGGTTGACGCTGCAATTTCTAAACGTCGAGGGGTTGTGTCGAGATTTATAAAACTTGACCCATTTAGTATGGATAGATCTGTCTTACGGATAAAGATATGTAAAACCATCTTATAGGAGAACTACCGAAAGTTAGGACCAGGTGGTTCACGAACCCCTTGGGCATATAATGCAGTTAGCCATTTAGAGCCAAAATAGGAGATAAGAGTTTCTAACTCATAAAAGTTTCTTCACCAAATTGCTAATATCCTTAATACTCCCAAATTACACTTGAGGAAAAAGTGGGATTATTGGACCAAGTAGGCAAGTACGATACTAATAGGCTCACGGGATAACCCTCATCTCCACCCAAATCCCTCTCAAATTAGTTCCCGCAATTAATACAGGAAGACAGAGACTTTTTAGCAGTGTGGGAGAAAACATATTTATATCTAAGAAGAAAACTGTCACCTCTGGAGATTATTAATGGGATGGGCGCCAACGCCATTCTCAATTGATGATCTCCACCTTCCCAATCAAAATCAACTCACAGATATATCATCTCCTCCATTAAAAACTAGAAAAAAGTTTTGCATCTTTCTGCCAGTACTACTTGCTCTTTAATTTTTTCTACAATGTTTCTCCATTCTTACTTAAATTACTTACTTCAACCACTCTCTAATTTTCTTATTGGAAATTAACCGGATTTGGTTTGATTTCTTGACTACCCAGTTTCCCAAGAAGATCAACCTCCACTCATAGTTTAACTAAAAGAGGTGTTCATTTATGTTATGTGTATTTATAGATTATAATCTATGTTTAGAATCTCCTTTTTTGTTTTTCTTTTCCGATTTTAGTTCCACTTTTTGAAGTTGTTTTTGATGTTTATCAATTTTTGATCTTTACTTTCCTGCTAACTTGGAAACACAGAATCTCAGAATTTCTTGATTTTGTACTTTTATTTTATCTACGTGCATGAATTCACATGCTTTTATTTTTGTTTATTGTTGGAAATAATCCACGTTTTGGTACAGCATCTGACAAATATACTACTTCCATGTCTATGAATCTAATGCAGCTTTTGAAATTTAATTCAGTGAACTAAAATCTTGAGGCTGAAACAAAGGATCCCAGAAAGTTATATTTTCTGGGCATGTGACTAAAATCAAGTAGAGTATCACAAAGGGGAGCTAGCAATTCTTAGTGGTGATATATAAAAATGGCTGCAATGCTGGCCGGAGATGACCTGGCAATGTCGATGAGCCGACGAATGAGTTTAGCATCAACCAGCAGCAGAAGGAGTTGGGTGTCAGTTAGTATGAGAGACGCTTTCGCTGCTCCTGGTGCAGACGTTTTTCAAAGGAATGTAAAGGAGGATGATGAGATTGAGCTTAAGTGGGCTGCCATTGAGAGACTCCCTACTTATGATCGTTTGAGGAAGGGAATGTTGAAGCAAATTCTTGATAATGGCAAAACTGTTCATCAAGAGGTTGATGTTGCCAATCTCGGCCTGCGCGACAAGAAGCAGCTTATGGAGAGTATACTTAAAGTTGTTGAAGAAGATAATGAGCGGTTTCTTCTTCGGCTTCGTGAAAGGATTGATAGGTGAAATTACATTCCATAATAGCTTCACTTCTTGCCTAGGTTGCACTGACATGCCTTCAACCTAGAGTATCTGGAAGTATATTACGGTCGGATACGCTAGGTTGAAGGAGTGTCCGTGCAAAGTTCTGGCATAAAACCTTTGATATTATTCAATTTAATTGTCATGACTTATGTGGAATATTTGTCTGTGTTAAATAGGGTTGGAATTGAGATTCCCACGCTCGAAATCCGGTACAAGCATTTGTCAATTGAAGGAGATATTCATGTTGGGTCAAGGGCACTTCCTACTCTACTCAATGCTACCCTGAATACCATAGAGGTAGCTAATTCTGTTCTTTTGTAGACTAATTACGTACTGTCTGCTATTTATTAAAGGAAAATTTTGTGTTTCAATCCCCATAGTTATTACCTGATGAGAAAGGAAAGTTTTAGTTGCAACATATAGTTCTATTTTCATGGGACGTTGAAGACTTTACTTCTTACTTTTTTGCTCCGGAAGGAAATGTTTCTGGGACAGCTGATTCATTCATGTATTGGAAGTTTGGAATTGTCCCATTTTGAATGGTGCATGATAATCATTTCATTTAAATTTGTTACCTATAGGGACTTCTTCGAGTCTTCCGGCTCGTCCCATCAAAGAAAAAGGCAGTCAAGATACTTGAAGATGTTAGTGGAATAGTGAAACCATCAAGGTATGCTAATTTGCTAGAATCTACCACACAATTCAAGATTCTTCTCTTATTATCGGCATGCCATTTTTAATTGATCTTTTTTCGTTTATATTAAGGGTGAGTGATTACTAATTGAAACTTATAGTAATTGAGAAAAAGTAAATTATTTGTACTCATTCCAGGATGACACTTCTTCTTGGGCCTCCTGGATCTGGAAAGACAACATTTTTGAAGGCACTTGCTGGAGTTCCAGACACGGATCTAAGAGTCGATGGAGAAATCACCTACTGTGGTCATCGAATGTCAGAGTTCATTCCTCAAAGGACTTGTGCGTACATTAGCCAACACGACTGCCATCATGGTCAGATGACTGTAAGAGAGACATTTGATTTTGCAGGACGTTGCTTGGGAGTAGGAACTAGGTATGATCTCCTGGCAGAATTGTCAAGACGAGAAAGAGAAGAATGGATCAAACCAGACCCTGAGATAGATGCATTCATGAAAGCTACTGCAGTGGCTGGTCAAGAGTCTAGTTTGGTTACAGATTATGTTCTCAAGGTTTGTCTCCCAGCTGAATTATTTTCGGTTGTATTCCCAGTTGAATTATTTGCTGTTGTATTCCCAGCCAAACACATCAGATTAATTATATGTCAATGTACAGATACTTGGTTTAGATATCTGTGCTGATATACTGGTGGGAGATGAGATGAGAAGGGGCATCTCTGGTGGACAGAAGAAGCGTGTCACTACTGGTATGTACATGGTCATTTCATATTCTTTCTATTTATATCTACAGATTTATAATGGCACAACATCCAATTCAATTCTGTTTTTATGCTGAATGTAGGAGAAAAGCTGGTAGGACCAGCAAAGGTATTCTTCATGGATGAAATTTCAACTGGTCTCGACAGTTCCACTACATTTCAGATTGTCAAGTATATGAAACAAATGGTTCATATCATGGATGTAACTATGATAATCTCTCTTCTTCAACCTGCTCCAGAAACCTTCGAACTTTTTGATGACATTATGCTGCTCTCAGAGGGTCAAGTTGTCTACCAAGGTCCACGTGTAAATATTCTTGAGTTCTTTGAGAGTATGGGATTTAAATGCCCTGAAAGGAAAGGAGTTGCAGACTTTCTGCAGGAGGTTACGTCGAAGAAGGACCAAGAGCAGTATTGGTTCAAAAGGAATGAACCCTATGAATATGTTTCTGTACCAGAATTTGCATGTCGCTTCAGCTCATTCCATGTTGGTCAGAAGCTTTTTGATGACCTTGGCACTCCTTATGACAGAGAGAAAGTGCATCCAGCTGCATTGGTGACTGAAAAGTATGGTATATCTAACATGGAGCTTCTTAAAGCATGCTTAGACAGAGAATGGCTTTTAATGAAACGCAACTCTTTCTTATACATATTCAAGACTACTCAGATTACGATCATGGCAATCATTTGTTTCACGGTGTTCTATAGAACAGAGATGACGCACGGTCAAATACAAGATGGAGGCAAATTTTTTGGAGCACTATTTTTCAGTCTCCTAAATGTGATGTTTAATGGGACAGCTGAGCTTGGGCTGACCATTATGGGTCTTCCTGTGTTCTACAAACAACGAGATTCATTGTTTTACCCCCCATGGGCATATGCTCTTCCGGTTTGCCTCTTGAGAATCCCTATTTCTATTGTTGAATCAATTATATGGATCGCTCTCACATATTACACTATTGGGTTTGCTCCTTCTGCTACTAGGTATTTGCTTGCATTACTCAGTCTTCATTCTACTTAAGAAGTTTTCATGTTATGGATGGATAGAACATTTTGCTTAAAGGCTTTCTGTGAACATATGATCAAAGAGAGCTGGTTACTTATTGAGTATCAAATTCTAAGACTGCCTTGAAAACATTTCTAACTTAAATCTTCAGGTTTTTCCGACAATTGCTAGCCTATATTGGTTTACATCAGATGGCTTTGGGACTTTTTCGCTTCATTGGTGCACTTGCAAGAACAATGGTTGTTGGAAGTTGTCTTGGTACCTTTTCACTGCTCTTGGTTTTTGTCCTTGGTGGATTCATTATTGCTAAAGGTTGGTAATTTGCATCTTTATACTTGATAATTCTTACATCATTGTGAGCTGATAGATAACAATCGGCTTAATGTACAAGATATTTTTCTAAAAACACTGGCACAATTTCGCTTGCAGATGATATTCAACCATATATGATTTGGGGCTATTACATGTCTCCCATGATGTATGGACAGAATGCCATTTCCATGAATGAATTTTTAGATAAAAGATGGAGCGCTGTAAGCACAATAGAATGTTTGTAAACAAGCTTTCATATTTATTATGTTTGAATCCCATTTAATTATCTCAAAATACATCATTTTATTTAACAGCCCAATCCCGATCCCAGAATTGCTGAGCCTACTGTTGGAAAGGTTCTTCTCAAGTCCAGGGGCATGTTTGTTGATGAGTATATGTTCTGGGTTTGTGTTGCTGCGCTATTTGGTTTTGCGCTTCTCTTCAACATCTTCTTCATTCTTGCTCTGACGTATTTGAATCGTAAGATTTCATAATGCTAACCTATCTCTCCTCCAACAATGTAAGGTCTAGAAGTTCTTCTATTTACTACTCTTTGGTTAAAATTGCAGCTCTCGAAGATTCTAAAAGTATTGTTACGAATGAGGATGACCAACATAAGAAGAAGAACCCATACTCACACTCTCGAGCAAAGGCAGTCACAAGGAGTTCATCTATGGTTCCATTAAACGAAGGTTCAATTCTGTACCATATTTTGACGCGTGTAATAACTGGGTCATGTGATCTTCTTACAAGGAGGTTTTCCTCTTATGGTTATATGACCTATATGAAATTGGTGCACATTGAACTTCTAGTTCAGTATATGGTTTCTGCAATGAACAAGCATGCGACATCTTTTGTGTTCTCTACCCTCTACGTGCCTACTTATCAATCTCGTCATGAACTAGCCTTGAGAATTGGGAATCGAGTGCAAAGTATTCGTCATGTTTGGGAACTGGAAAAATGAAAATTTATTAGATTTCTGCTAGTGCGAATTTCCAACATAGACGTTAAGCTAACAGAAAAAGCAGCCTAATTGGAGACATAATAGTGGGAAAAGGAAGCTTAGATGTTAACAAAGACGAAAGAGAGGCAAATTGTTATGTGTTGCTAGATAGCATTAGTTCTGTTACTTGCTTCTCCAACTCAAATTGTTGAACACGTTACATAAACCTAGTTTTCATTCTATAACTTCTGAGACTCAATTTGAAGGACTTAGCATGTTTCCATGTTTGCCCCATCAAAATGAGACAAAACCTACTTGTCTGTGAACTATAATTATATAATATGAGTTTTCATCTGCAGAAAACGTCATGATCTACTTGGTTATTTCTTGAAGTCGTACAAATATGCAGCAGCCTAAGATTATACAGTATAGTTGACATACAACCAGAAGGCGTGAGAGATAACATCAATAATTAATTTCTTCTATTATAACTGATACGTACTGAATGGCTACAGGCTTATATCAGCAAGTAAGGAACAGTCGAAAACGTTCTAATATGGCTAGCAGAAGAGGAATGGTGCTGCCATTCCAGCCTTTGTCGGTTGCATTTGATCATGTGAGCTACCATGTTGATATGCCTTCCGTAAGTCCCTTGCTCTTGCTTACTACTGTAATGACTGATCAATTTTCTTTTTTATACATCTGGTTGTCGACGTCAAACATTATGAGAGACTATTTAGATGTGCGTCAACAGAAATTGGAAAAAAATCATATACTCATGTGGTTTTAGCGTAAGATGTTCAATGACTATATTTCTTTTCTATTATGTTCAATCAGATCAGGAATCAATCTACTTAAGTTTGGAATGTTTATGCATCAAGTCATAATCATAAATTTTAAAATGAAAAATTTCTCACTGCCATCAGTTTTGGTTTTTCATCAGGAAATGAAGAGCCATGGAATTGGTGAGTCTCGTCTCCAACTGCTACGAAATATTAGTGGTGTTTTCAGGCCTGGTGTCCTGACAGCATTAGTTGGTGTCAGTGGTGCTGGGAAGACCACTTTAATGGATGTGTTAGCGGGAAGGAAAACTGGTGGTTATATTGAAGGGAGTATCAGCATTTCTGGTTACCCAAAAATCCAAGCAACTTTTGCTCGCGTTAGTGGTTACTGTGAACAGAATGATATACATTCTCCCCACGTTACAGTTTACGAATCTCTTGTATATTCTGCTTGGTTGAGGCTTGGTCCAGATGTGAATAAGCAAACACAAAAGGCAAGGCTTCTGAATCTTTTTCCTTGTAACTTTGTTCGTCCACACATAGAACAGTAGTCTGATTTTCATGACAATATGTGAGGGATCACTGTTCATGTTTCCGTACTTTAGATGTTTGTCAGGGAAGTCATGGATTTGGTCGAATTGACCCCCCTAAGGAATGCTCTAGTTGGCCTTCCAGGAGTAGATGGCCTCTCGACTGAACAGAGGAAGCGACTTACAATAGCTGTTGAATTAGTTGCTAATCCCTCCATCATATTTATGGATGAGCCCACATCAGGATTGGATGCTAGAGCTGCTGCAATTGTAATGCGCACTGTGAGAAACACTGTTAATACAGGACGAACCGTTGTTTGCACAATTCACCAACCGAGTATCGATATCTTTGAATCTTTTGATGAGGTTTGTATGTGTTGCAGGGTTCTAGTTTTTGTTGGAATCATATAATTCAATGACTATGGGAGAACTCTTTCTTGTCTAAACTAAACTTACTGCTCACTCTGCAGCTGTTGTTGATGAAGAGAGGGGGACAGGTCATCTATACAGGACCTCTTGGACACCATTCTCAGCTGCTAGTGGAATATTTTGAGGTGAGTACCTTTTTCCTGTTTTTATGGCTAATATATCATAAGCGCACATCAATTGCAATGTTATCCCCGAATATAATGATGCTCAGTCAGCAGTCCCTCTCATAGCTAATACAGTCGCATCTTCCAGTCCATTCCAGGTGTGCCCAAGGTTAAAGAAGGTCAGAATCCAGCTACATGGATGCTGGAGATCAGTTCTCCTGAAATTGAGGGTCAACTGGAGGTTGACTTTGCAGAAACTTATGCTAACTCTGATCTGTACAAGTATGTAGCACTTCTTTCACTTAACTTTTTTTCTTCTAATCTTGCCCTTAATTTAAATGAAGAATCTTCTCTCTCTCTCTCTCACAGGAGGAATCAGGTTCTGATAGAACAGCTCAGCACTCCTGCACCAGGGTCAAAAGACCTATATTTTCCCACAAAATACTCCCAATCCTTTTTTAACCAATGCAAGGCTTGCTTCTGGAAACAACACATGTCATATTGGAGACATCCACAGTACAATGCTCTTCGATTCTTAATGACAGCAATTATTGGTCTTCTATTTGGAGCTATCTTCTGGAAAAAAGGGCAGAAAATGTGAGTAAATCTATTCAGATTTAATGGACTGCATGGACTACATGGACAACGATTAATTACTAAGAAAATATTGGTGCTTGATCATTTGTATGTCACTTTCTAACAACTTGATATTATGCCAGTAATAAACAACAAGATCTATCAAATCTTATGGGCGCTATGTATTCTGCTATTATGTTTCTTGGAGGAACCAACACCTCTTCTGTGCAAGCTGTTGTGGGAATTGAGAGAACTGTCTTTTATCGAGAAAGAGCAGCAGGGATGTATTCAGCAATTCCGTATGCATTTGCTCAGGTAAAAGAAACAAAAAATATTTCTTTTGGATACCCTTATTTTGTTGTGGTCATTTTTCAGATCATTCGTATTTCTGAAAGTGGTGAGAGGGGGCTCTTGTCCAGTTTCCAACAAATAACGCTTGTTAATGCTCCCTTTTTTTTGGATGTTTCATTTTAAGAGTCCACTTTCAAAAATCACGTTTACAATCTCATAACATTTCAACATTACCCTCCACATTTGACATTAATATATTGATTATGCTTAAGCATTTGGGTGGAACGGAGGGAGTAACACCAACATGATGCAACCGGCTTGTCCAAAACCCGACAATCCGTACAGCGGCCCTCCGCACCCCTTTGAGGACCAATTAAATCATACAGCCTGCCCTGGCCAGTTCCTTTTGTTTCCTTGTTGCCTGTGTAATCGAACCATCTCATTCTCAATAGATTTATCATTGGTCAATAGAGCTCACAAGTTGGCAGATAGTTATAACTAACTATAACTAACCAACATGGCAAAAACTATAACCGTCTCCGTGAGTGTGACCATCAATGCTTCCCAGTTCCCAACAACAGAACTTCAAACTAATGAAAGTCGATTCCTACCCGTAGGAATTGCCCCTTATAATGATTTTGTACTACTTATAAACACAAATTAAAAGGAGCAGGATACCACTGTTATTCTGCAAAACAGAATACCCCCCAGGATTTCCACTGTCTAATTGAGTCTTTAGCCTAACTCAACAATCAGTCCAAGCTCTAATATTCTGCAAAACAGAATGTTAGCACAAGAAATAGTAATCGAATAAACTATCAATTTACCACTCTAGAACAAACGAACAACGTGCGAGTAACTGAGTATCCTTGGCCGAAGCCTCACTCGATCTGTCTAGGGCTTATGTATGCCTAGGCTCAGACCCCCACAACAAGATGCTATACACCGAGTATAGCAGACCAGTCCAACCACCGAGTTCACAGACCAAAGGGACAACTTCACAGTTCCAAGGATTTCTCACAGTGAAGACCAACCCAAGCCTTCCAACAGAAAAAACCCCCAAGAACCCGATTATCCCCTCACAGAACCCTCGAATCAGAGACCTCAAAATCACAGTGTTTCCCTTCACAGATTACCTCACCACTCACCGCTTTTAGAAGCAGAGAAGAAGAATCAAAAGAGAGAGATCACAGCGTTGTCTGTTGCGTCTCAAAGGGGGGCAGACTGAGGGAGTATATATATGCACAGCCAAGGCAATCAACCGCGAAGAATCAGAGACGGGAGCAATCAACGAGCTAACTGGAACAAGGATTGGAAGGGGCCGGATTTTCAGGGTCAAAATGGAAGCAACACCCGAAAAATAGAACCAAGCCGCAGGACCAAAGACGTAGCAACAGCGGCTGCGACCAAACAGAGATAGAGGGGGAATGGGGCGGGCTGATGCTGAAGGAATTCTGGGTTGCTTTGGGTTTGGGCTTCACAAAGTGGGCTGCCCAAACAATAGGCCCAGCCACACTTACACCCCTCTTATGCTACTACCAGCTAATAGAGCGTTTTATTAAGACCCCCAACCTATTACATGGCCTTCTTCTTCAAATGATCCTTGTCTTCAAGGATGGAACTGAGGAGATTGGCCAAGAATCAGGCTGTTCCTCCCACTTGGCTTCCACAAATTAGGGCATAGAATCTAAAATTTGAAGTACAACCTATTACTAATACTATTACCCTTTCTACCAACTAATATTCAGTTAATCTTTTTTCGTGCAGGTGGCCATTGAGATCATTTATATTGGCATCCAAACTATGCTTTACACTCTTCTACTGTACTCAATGATTGGATTTGATTGGCAAGCTGATAAGTTCCTCTGGTTCTACTTCTACATATTTATGTGCTTCGTCTATTTCACACTTTACGGGATGATGCTTGTTGCACTCACTCCAAGCTATCCTATAGCTGCCATTACAATGTCATTCTTCCTTTGCGTCTGGAATTTGTTCTCTGGCTTCTTTATCCCCAGAGTGGTAAGTCGCCTAACCGCAAAACCTGAATTAGTACTTTGCAGACAAGGAAAGAAAATTTCCATCTTCACACCAGAAAGATAATGTGATTGTTAAAAAGATCTAGAATCATCATGTGATGCAAAAGTGACAGAAACTTTTATAACCAGTCGTTCATGTCATTTTAATCAAAAAAAATTTTTGCACAATTCCGAGGAATAAAGCCTATGCTCAAGCCAAATAACATTTACAAGTTCTGTTCATGAATGGTATCTTATTTTATACTGTTCCCAACATGTGCAGCAAATTCCAATATGGTGGAGGTGGTATTACTGGGGTTCACCAGTGTCGTGGACGTTATATGGCCTCATTACCTCTCAAATTGGTCAAAACACAAATCTAGTTGCTATACCGGGACAAGTCTCCATACCAGTAAAGGATTACATTAAAGATTTCTTTGGTTTTGATTATGGTTTCCTTGGATATGTTGCGCTTGCGCATTTTGGCTATGCTGTCCTCTTCGGCTTTGTATTTGCTTATGGTATCAAGTTCCTCAACTTCCAAAAAAGATAACGAAATCATGGAACTCGATCAATTTTTGAAATGCATACGTTTGCTTACTGTAATAACATTATCAGATACAGAGTCAGGTGTTATTTTAGTTTCGACACTATTGATATAATTTGTAAATCTTGTGGTCAATATATCAACAATTCTTGTTCAACAGAATTTTGTAGATTTCATTATTTTTGTATTTCAATATTGTCTGCCTTTTCGGCTACCATCAACTGTTCATTAGATTGCAATATGCCAATATGCAGAAATGATGCCAAACTGTCTTTCCGCACTTTGTTAAGGAAATGCATATGGAAGCAGATTAATTAGTTGTTCGGTACAACTGTCAATGCATTTGGTTATCGTACCGCTTATGTACCATGCTTGCGAGAGAAACCATTTTCGGGAGGTAATGTGATTAGTAGAGGTGGCGATTTTCGCCCATGCCCATTCGCCCGCCCAGACCGCCCACTAAAAACTGGGTATGGACACACTTTAAATTTTGAATTGGCATAAATGGGCATGAAATATTATGGGCTAAATGCCAATGGCGCCCAACTGGGCACTGATTTCTATTTTCTAATTCGGTCAGCTCTCCCCCAATTTCACTTCCGTCCGTCATTTTGTCAGCGAGTTCTCAATCGAGAGAGACGACCATGTCCTCAAATCAGACTCTCTCTCAAATACGAACCCTAACCGAACTCTGAAACCCCAAATCCCTATTTCGTTCCTTGCTCGCGCGCACAAATTCGAGGTCAAGGGTTTGAAATTCTATTTCTCGTCTCAGGTAAGTTGTTCTAATTCGTTGGAATGTTGTGGTTTTGTAGGTTCAGATTTGTCTGTTAACCACGGGTTTACGGTTTGAATCTAATAGATTTTGGGTATTGCTGGTGTGGCGATTGCCATTAGCTCTGTTGCGGATGGTCATGATTCAGTCAGAGACAGGCAGATAAGAAAGGTGCTTCCCTATACATTTCAGAAAATGCTTCTTTTTGTGTGTGTATATGTTGGAGGGAGGTGGTGAAAGTCTGAGAGAGGAGAAGGGGGTGTCACAATTTAACAGAATCCAAGCCTCAGTTTCTACTAGTTGGTTCTACTAGGGTTTTAGGCTACAGATATCATTCAATAAATTTTCTTTAAAATATATCTGTGTGCTTGGACAAAAACCAATGTTGAAAAGATTTAAAATTGAAAATATCCCACTGGATCTGGAAAGTGGAATGAAGACACAAGGCAGAAGTTATTACTATAATCTGTAGTTGATCCCATCTGTTAAAGAATGGTCTGGCACTCTGCCCGCATCACCAAATTTGGACTTTGGACTGCTTTAGTTATAACTAAGTAGTGCTCACCCCATTATTATCATTTTTTGAAATAACAAGATTTTGCATGCTGCTGCAACCTGTTTTCCTTCCCTAACTAAAAACTACATCTATTGGAATGCATCTTAATTTTGTTTCATGAGGCTTTGCTTTTGCGTTCTTCTGAAACTGGGTGTTATCTGTTGTTTTTTATATTTTTTATGAACACACGTTTTCCCAAAGAATAACAGTCTCATTAGGAATTTGATCCAGTATTCAGCCAAGATTTTATTCATTGACTATTAAGTCTTCTGTGAAGCTTTATCGAGGATGGAAGGTTGCCAATGAGTTATCAACTTTATATTATCTTAGATTCTTACTGCACAATGCACATTAAGTTCCATCCTCTATGGCTGACATCCCACTATGTTCAAAAGATTTTTAAGTTGGAGAAGAGCGTTCTAATTGTTCTGGATTTTGAATATCCTTCTAAATGTCATCGAGATTGTGTTTTTTTTTGCACTTAATTGGACCAGGATTAAACATTAGGAGGTCTCTCAGCCTTGAAAGGACCCATTCAGAGCTTTTATAAGGTTCAATAAATGCATTTAACTTTCTTTGCAGTGGATGCTCAATCTCAGCCTGAGATGGGTGTATGAAACCTTCTGAATTTAATGTCAAATTATCATTTACAAAAAAAAACTGGTTACTGGTTGAACTCTACATGTAGCTCTTCTTTTGTCTCATTCCTGTATTCTTCACGTAATATTCATATATTAGACATGAAATTTCTGATTTGGAAGTTGAAATCTGGACCATATATGGAATTCCGTCCACTTTAGACTGAACTGAAGAATGAAAGATGTTTGAGAATGCTTATAAGGAGCTCCTTTGTTCTTATCAAAAAATGAAAAATAGAATGCAACATAAGGAGTTCCTTGAAAGTTTGACAAGATTGCTTGAGAACTCCAGTGCTGATTACTAGATGCTGTTAATGTGGATATCAGGCTTTACTTATCAAAATAAATAAAAAATAAGAAAATGTGGAAAAAATTTGTATTATTACAATTTTGGACTTTGCTGGATGCATCACATGAGCTGGACTTGGACTTAGTTCAATTGGGTCTTTATAATTGATATATGAAACTTATTCTATTTGATTGTTAGTGTTTAGGAATTAGGATGATTTGTTTATCAAGTTTGCAAATTGATGTTATTGGTCAAAGTTTAATTCTTTTTGCTTTTATTCATAATTTTTTTTAAATTTGTGCAGGAATCTGATCTGAAAAGGGGATATGGAAGACAAGAGTAAAATTGCGAAAGATGTTACTGAAGTAATTTATTTGTTTCAAAACTTAATGCCGCCTAAAATATTCAAACATGTAACGGATGCTATTAGTGTGTATAAAAAATTGCTACTTTTCTTCGGATTTTGTATAATATGTATGGGTAGTTGTATACTTACAAGTAATTTTCAAGTTGTAACCAAGAATATGTATGGTTAGTTGTAAATTTCGAGTAATTTTTTTTAGATGGAAATGATTTTTTTGTAATTTTTGTAGAAATTTGATAATTGTATGTTAATGAGTAAATAGACGCCCATGACCATTTAGTGCCCGCCCATATATGCTCATGTTATTAAATGAGCGCATACTTGCCCGCCCATTTGAATCCGCCGTCCATTTGAGCCCGCTCATTTGCCAGCTCTAGTGATTAGTAATATCTAGCACCATTTTAAGAAATTTCTCTCCTAACAAAGTCGGCGTTAGCCGCACTGGTTATGGTTGTTTCTGTAAGAAGGGAATGATATATTTGTACAAATTAATAAAGTTTAGA
Organism: Codonopsis lanceolata; assembly: GCA_013146195.2. NCBI lineage: Eukaryota > Viridiplantae > Streptophyta > Magnoliopsida > Asterales > Campanulaceae > Codonopsis > Codonopsis lanceolata. The sequence continues at coordinate 33,976,369 of CM028383.1, forward strand.
AATAACGACATAGTCTTTCCATTGATTGAATCATCTATTTATAGGGAGAGTTACAATTAGGGTTACAATTGAAGTAGGATACAAGAAAACTTTACAAAGAAGGTAACATAATAAGGAAAGAACCATACAAGGTAATTATCACTAATTAATAATTACAAATAGACAAGAATAAAATAATAAATATATTATTCTCTAATATGTCCCCGCAAGATGGACGTCCGAGAGGAGAGACCAATCTTATAAAATAATTGATGAAATTGTTGGCGAGCAAGAGGCTTAGTCAGGGAATCGATCAATTGATCGGCCGAAGAGACATGACAAACTCACATAAGCCCATCATGAACTTGCTGCCGGATGAAATAAAAGTCCATGGCCACATGCTTCATGCGAGTATGGAAGACCGGGTTCGAGCAGAGACTCGTGGAGCCCACATTGTCACAATAAATGACTGGTTGAGTCGAGGAGTTTAGACGCAGTTTGCCAAGTAGAGACACAATCCACCTAACTTTAGCCGCAGTGGCAGCCACTGCCCGGTATTCGATTTCAATCGAGGAGCGAGCAACAGTGCGTTGTTTCTTAGAGCTCCAAGAGATCGGGTTGCTTCCAAGATAAATTATGTAGGCACTGGTGGATATGTAATCATCCTTGTTGCTAGCCCAGTCAGCATCAGTGAAGGCATGGAAAGCAGGAGGAGACTGACGATGAAGGAGGATGCCCGCATTAATAGAGCCACAACGGTACCGAAGAACACGTTTGACCGCATTCCGGTGCTCGGTGGTCGGCCTATGCATAAACTGAGAGAGTTTATTGACGGTGAAGGCAACATCAAGCCGAGTAAGAGACAAATATTGAAGACTCCTATCCATTGCTAGAAACTCTGTCGGATCTATGAGAGCAGTGCCCGTATGAAGAGTCAAGGTAGGCGAGGTAGCAAGAGGCGTAGCTACTGGGCAAGCATCGTTCATGTATGTGCGAGCAAAGAGATTAGCAATGTACCCGTGCTGGGAGAGCAGAAGACCACTTGGGCGCTTAACAACCTCAACCCCAAGGAAATAGTGAAGATCACCAAGGTCTTTGAGCAAGAAGCGACTAGCGAGCAAGGAGATGAAAGTCTGAACTACATTGGGCTGGTTCCCAGCGATGATGATGTCATCCACATAAACAATGAGGTAGATGATGTTTCCCGTTGTACGAAGAATGAACAACGATGTGTCGGTCATAGTTTTTGAAGCCTGAGGTAAATAGAAACTGACGCAGCTCATTGTACCATGCTCGGGGAGCCTGCTTGAGACCATAAATAGCCTTGTGAAGCTGATACACATGTTGAGGTTTGTCCTTGTCTATTAAACTATGTGGTTGAGCCATGAATACCTCTTCGGACAGCTTGCCTTGAAGAAAGACATTATTCACATCCGGTTGTCGAAGATCCCATCCTTGAGAAACTGCCAGCGAGAAAACAAAACGAACAGTGGTTGGTTTAACTACTGGGCTGAAAGTTTCGTGATAGTCAACCCCTGGTCGCTGGTGAATCCCTTGGCTACTAGGTGAGCTTTGTAGCGATCAATGGTGCCATCTATATGACTTTTGATACAGTAGATCCACTTACAGCCAACAATATTACGAGCATCTACTGAAAGGACCAGATCCCAAGATCCATTGTGAGCTAGTGCATCATATTCCTCAAACATGGTCTGACGCCACTTCACATCCTTTAGAGCCTGAGTGACACATGTTGGTTCACTGTCCGCTACTGGTTGAGCCGGAAGACTCAATTTGGTAAGTGGTTTGTAGATGCTGTTTTTAGAGCGAGTAACTATGGAGGAAGTTCCAGAAGCAGCAGGTACAGGAACAGGGTCGCGGGCACGGGCACATGCATAGGAGCAGGGTCAGCGGGCACGGGGCAGGTGGGCGTAGTGCTATCCCCGGGCATCGAGCTAGTTGCCGAGGAAGGTGGAGCAGCTGACACAGGACTAGTTTCGGGCAGTGGAGAAGGTGGTTGAGGCTGGTGCAGGGTAAGCTGAGATCAACCACATTCTGATTAGTGCGAGGAGAAACTGGCAGGGTGTCAATGGAGCGAGCAGCCGACGGTGTGTATGAGTTCGCGAGCAGTTCATGGGGAGGTAGCCAAGAAACACTAGTGTAGGTATCTGGGCGAGCAGGGTGAGTGGCCGAGGTGGACATTGGGAAGTTAGACTCGACAAATCAAACATGACACAAAATGAACAACTTGGTGGTGCTCAGATCATAACAGAGATATGCACTCTGAGTGAGCGAATAACCAAGGAAGACACACGGAGTGGAGCGAGTAGCGAGTTTGTGAGCGAAGTAAGGGCGGAGCCAAGGGTAGCAAAGACAACCAAAGGCACGAAGTTTGGAGTAGTTGGGCGGAGAGCCAAAAAGTTTATGGTAGGGAGACTTGTGAGCAATGGTGGGTGTTGGTAGCCGATTTATGAGGTAGGCGGTTGTTTGGAAGGCAAACGAATAGAATGACAGTAGAAGAGATGCACGAGAGAGAAGGGAGAGACCGGTCTCGACAATATGGCGATGGCGACGTTCTGAGAACCCAATGTAAGAACTCAATAGACATGTTATTGGATATGCAGAATTGAGATATGGATATGAGATTACTTTTCATGCTAGGAACAAACAGGACATTTTGTAAAGTAAAGGTGTGTGTAGGTGTGGGGAGGATAGGAGAACCAGTTTTGGAGATATGTAGGTCTGTACCATCACCAATGACCATGTCATTCGTGCCTGTATAGTTGGAGGGAAGATGGAGGTTGCCAAGATTGTTGGTAACATAGTGAGAAACACCACTGTTGAGAAGTTAGCCCGGAGTCCTAGTGTCCGTTGTGGTCGCAAGGTGTGCCAGTTGGTGCCAAATGTAGTTACTAGCCGAGTTGGAGTCAGCGTGCAGAGATGTGGTAGCGACCAATTGAAAGTTGGGGCAGCAAGCAACCATGTATCCATGTTGGCGATAGCCCTGACACTTACCTAGATTAGGTCGTTGTTGGCGAGGAGCAGAAGCCGAGGACTACTGGGAGGGTTACAAAGGTTGAGCGTGAACTACCCGAGCTTGTGAGGAGGAATGCCTAGCATACGAGCTGTGGTTCCCCGAGGTAGCAACACTGGCAGAGACAGGATGCGAGAAAGACGTGGGCTGTGACTCCTTCAGAAGCAGTTGGCGATTGATGAGTTTTTCATGGAGCTCATCAAACGATATGGTAGTGTCCCGGCCTTCCACCACATCCACGATGTGGCGGTAGTCATCATCCAAACCACCAAGGATGGTCTTAATAAGATCCTCGTGGTCAAGCGGTTTGCCCAGATCCGCGAGTTTATCTGCCCGACTTTTGACAGACTGCATGTAGTTGAAGACCGAATGAGTGCCCTTGGATGCCCGCTTGAGGTAGTCTTTAATCTGCTTGATGTAGCCGCGAGTCGGGCGAGCATAGGTGTGAGCCAGAGTTTCCTATGCTTCACGAGTAGTGGCGGCCTATTGGATCATAGGAACTAGAGGAGTAGAGAGGAAACCAACAAGAGCTCCGAACAGGAGTTTGTCTTGCCGAATCCAAGGTTGGTAGTGTGGGTTTGGGACGGGATCGTCCTTGGATGATGGACCATCCATGGCTAGGACGGTGGGAGGCAGGCATGGGTGTGAGCCGTCTACAAACTTGTAGAGGTCATAGCCAATGAGGGTGGCCTCAAGTTGGAGTTTCCAAGCTATATAGTTTGTGGAGGTGAGTTTGGTAATGTTATGGTCAGAGATGTTGATGAGGTCGAAGGTTTGTGTGGGGTCAAGAGAGTTTTTAATGGTGAAGGAGTAATTTTCGTTAGCCATGGCGGAGGGTGGTAAGGGCGGCAGCTAGAGGAAGAAGATGAAGGTTTTATGAGTAAATTTCTGATACCATGTAGAAACTAATAAAATTTAGGAATAACAACAGTCTTTTAATTGATTGAATCACCTATTTATAGAGAAAATTACAATTAGGGTTACAATTGGAGTATGGTACATGAAACCTTTACGAGGAAGGTAACATAATAAGGAAAGAACTATACAAGATAATTACCACTAACTAATAATTATAAAATAAATAAATAATAAATATATTATTTTTTAATAATATTAACTGAATTTGTCAGATTACCGAATAATATTTCTATAGAATTTAGTATTTATAACGTCACTGGTGTATCAAAATTAAATCTTTGTAATAATTATATGGTACAATAATCTGTGTATCATATAATCATTGAAAACATTGTGTACTTGATCAAGTCTAAGCAGGCTGCAGCTTTCATAAGGTGGTTTCATGTAATTGAGTTGATCTATCGACTATCATCTATGGTGAAGCTCTTTCTGGGCCCTGAAACTTCAGATAATTGCCTGCCGGTATCATTTCTTAAATATTTAATCGTTTAGGTACTTTTTTTTGGAGGGGGGGGGGGCAAAATTCGGACCGGTCCACTTTTCTAAGTTTCTAATCGTTAAAGTACATCTTAAAAAAAAAACCCAAAAAAAAGTCACTTCTTGACATAAAAAGACTGCGATACCCTTAATGAGTAATAGGCGTGTTACGTCAAGTTTATCTATCGCGGTGAAAAAAATGTTCCTTTATTAATTAAGCTCAAATATTTTTGCACCGCGATTCCCTTTTTGTATATACCGCGGTGAAAAAAAGTTCATTTTTCAAATAATCCAACATATTTTTGAACCGCGATTCCAATTATCAACAACAAAAAATTAATGACAAACAACCATTCTTCTTCATTTTCTCGTCTTTAAATACATACTGTCTTTTTTTTTTTTTTGATAATCATTTTTCTTTCTTCCTTATTTCCTCTCATTCGTTGTAAATCCAAAACAATGTTTTTGTACTACGATTCCTTTTTTGATATATCGCATTGAATATATTTCTATATCGCGATGCATACTTTAAAAAAAAAAGAATATCATGAGCCAACAATTAAAACAAATGCTTAACAGAGAATCGCGATATAAAAATATGTGAACCGCGTTTCAACATTATGTGAACCGCGATATATAAACTGAACATAATATCAACAGCCACTATTAAAAAAACAAATTACACAACACATATATCAACAGCCAGAATTAAATTACAAAAAACTCTTCTTCTTCCTTATTTATATAATACGATGCAAATATACTATATTACGTTTAAATACACAAATTCAAGTTATATACTGCGGTGCAAAGGATAATATATTATATTATGGTTGTTTGTTTTTCTATTACAGATAATATATTTGTCAACCGCGGTACAACTAATTTTTATTAGGAGAACTATTTATAAATAGATATATTAATAAATTGAATACTGCTACCAAATAAGAAAATTTACACCACAAGCTATAGTTAATAATGAAGTATATTTTATAGCTAAAATACAAACTGAATTACAAAATACAAACTGGATTACAAACAAATACAGAGAATAAACTAGTACAATCTTATTGTCCTCTTTGACCCGGCACACCCTTGAAGAAAATGAAGTTTTTTTCTTTTATGTTGTGGGTTAAGTAGAGTAGGGTAGTGTTTGTAAAGTAGGAGTAACTCCAAAGTTGACAGATAAACCAGTTTCATCCGGATCTTTCATTTCCAACATAAAAGAGAGCTCAAATGTAATTTATTTTTTAGTATGCATCTAATGCCCAAATTAGGATTGGGATGCATTAGATACAGAGAGTTTTATAATTCTGATGCATTAATTAAGATTGGTGGATGGATATTTATGTACATATTGGATGAATCTAGAACCTAAGATGGTTTGAAGAGAAAGAGAGAAGAAACAACATAACTAAAGCAACTAAATGAGGAAGAAAGAATGATTAAGGACCATATTTATGATTAAGGACCGACTTATAAGAATGATTAAGGACTGACTTTGAAGAGAAAAAAACCTCAACGCATGAAAGGAATTAAGGAAGAAAGAAGGATACTTATGAATGAAGAATGAAGAAATTACACTAGATATTTAAGGACAAAAAAAGAAAGAAAAATGGTTGTTATCTTTAATTCTGACTCTTGATATATGTGATGAGTAGTTCAATTTATTAAATGCTGGCTCTTGATATTTAAATCACGAAAAAGGGACATGTGCACCACGCTTTTATATTTTTGTGAACCGCGATACTAAAATGATAGTTTTATTTCACGGTTCAAACAAAAAAACATAAAAATTAGTTGCACCGCGGTTGACAAAAAATAATAAAAATCATCAAAACTATGCACCGCAATTCAGGCAGCTACACATTTGTTAAGCGTTTTTTTATTTGGAATATCAAGAGCCAGCATTAAAGAAAAATTAAAGAAAGCCAACTACCAAGCACATATAACAAAATCCATAATTAAAGACAAACAACCCTTCTTCATTTTTTTCGTGGCAAAATGCACCTTTGGGCCACTATACTTTTCAAAAAATTGCAATTAGACCACTAAGATGTCAAAATTTTCGAAGCGGCCACTGTACCGGACCTATCTGACATGTTAACCCAATTTTTGGATGGACGTTAAGTTTGAACGTTAACTTAGGTTAAATACCTATTTTACCCTCATCTTCTTCATCATTCCACATTTTTCAAAATGTGTGATTATTTGTATTAATTTATTATTGATTTTCCATTCCTGTTCATTATCAATTCACAGAAGAGGATAAAACTTTGATATTGTGACCAATTCCTTAATCTTAATTTGGATAGAATGTTGTAGACCAATTCCTTAATACAAGCACCCGTATCTAGGTTTCAAATCCAAAACACCTCCGACCAAAATCGCCAGCGAGCTTCCTCCTCCTTCTCTGAGCTCTCTTTCACCATCACTGACCTCCTTCCTGCTCCATCTCCAGCCAAAATCGCCCCCTCATCTCCTATCGTCTTCATCGTCTCTCTCTCCAGCCCTCTCCTTACACAGATTCTGCTTCGATTTCATTTTCTCCATCCAGCATCATCATCTTCGTTAAGAATGGCCTAGCTCCTGCCCTAGTTGAGGCGGCGGCGGTGTGTTGAGAATGCAACCCAATTGCCGACCTCCTTTAATCTACTCCTTCATCTTCGTCTCCATCGCATCAACTCTTCAAGCTCTATCTCTTATCAACATCTCCGGTCATCACCATCATCTCCGCTCCAGCTTCATCCTCTCTCTCTCCCCCTTCCACCTCTGCTTACTCCGACCAAATACAATTAGCTCCATGATGAGACCAAGTAACCCATATATGGGTTTTGAAACTCAGATCCACTCTGCCGCCCCAGCTTCATCCATTTCTTCCTTCTTGACTTTTAGCCAGACCTTGTAAAGCAACCTAATCGTCGGCCTCCTTCAATCTGGGTGGACTGATGTTCATCCTTGCATTTCAGTACGAGGCGTAGGTAACTAGCGTTAAATGTTCTTTTTCTGGGCAATCTCTGAAGAAGGTAGGTCCACCATCTTTTCTACTAACTCAATGTCAGATTTTGTTAGAACATCCAATCACTCACTGTCGCAGAATGAATTCTTTTCTGTTAATGGAGTTCTTGAGATAGCTGTAGGATCTTCTTTCTGGACTTCAATGAAGTTCTTCTCAGAGCATAACTTAGGAGCAGAAGTGAGGGATTGACCACTGTGATGAAGACGAGGGCAAAATAGGTATTTAACATAACTTAACGGTTAAACTTAACGTCCATCCAAAAATTAGGTTAACATGCACGATAAGTCTGGTACAGTGGCCTCACCAAAAATTTTGACGTCTCAATGGCGTAATTGCAATTTTTGGAAAAGTATAGTGGCCCAAATATGCGTTTTGCCTTTTTTCGTCCTTAAATATCTACCGTCATTTTTTCCTTCTTTATTCATAACTATCCTTCTTTCTTCCTTAATTCCTTTCAAAACTATGTTTCTAGATGCAAAGCTTTGACACTGCATTCTGATGTTTCAAAAAAAGTCCAAAATACAACAAATTTATTCTTCGTCACAATCTTAATTTTTGCATTAGAATTAATGAACTTGAAGAAGGTTGGATTGTCTTTTGGCTTCCAACCCATTTGACGACCCTTCATACGATTTATTGTCAATTCCAACTATTTATTTCCAATTCCAGTCGTTTATCAACAATGATTGGAATTGACAATAAATCGTATGCAGGGAGCAGTTCATGTTTTGAAACCAACAGTCATAGGCATACATATTTGAAAAATAAGATGGTTTAAAGGGAGTTGTTGATGTTCAAAACATATGTGAAACCAACAGCCATAGGCATACTGATTTGAAGAACATGATGGGTTTCTAATAGATATGTATTGACATTTTGTTCCTTGAGATAGCTTATTCTCTGTCTTCGGTTGGAATTGGAAATAAAGAGAGTTATTGTTTCTTACACTGTGATTCCCTTTTTTTTATTGATGCACCGCGGTATATTTGCACTTTATGTTGTACTCTATACTGCATTTTTTTCTATACCACGATTTGTATTTTATTTTTGTGGTTAATAATTTTAAAACACAGCAGCCTCTGTATCCAGTTGGAATTGGAAATAAAGAGAGTCGTTATTTCTTGAACTGCGATTCCTTTTTTTTTTTTTTGGTTCATCAAATAACTGTTGTACCGCGATATATTTGCACTTTATGTTATACTCTATATTGCACTTTTTTATATACCACGATCTGTATTTCATTTTTGTGGTTAATAATTTTAAAACCTAACAGTCTCTGTATCCGGTTGGAATTGTAAATAAAGAGAGTTGTTGTTTCTTGTACCACGATTCCCTTTTTTTATTCATCAAATAATTGTTACACCGCAATATATTTGCACTTTATGCTGAACTTTATATTGTACTTTTTTCTATACCGTGATTCTTATTTTATTTTTGTGTTTAAGAATTTTAAAACATAGCAGTACGTATATCGAGTGTAGAGGTGGACGTTTGTGGTTCTTTTATTTTTCTTCTTCCTAAAACAACCCTCACTTTCTTCGTCCTTAAATATCTACTGTCATTTCTTCCTCCTTTACTCATAACTATCTTTCCTTCATTTATTTGTTCTTCCTTCATTTCTTCCTTTCTTCCTTTCTTCCTTAACCTTCTTCTGAAATACAGATTTGTTTCTACTTTAAGCTAATATGGATCTTGATCTGTATAAATATTGTCCTAGATACACGAAAAATATGTCTGGTAGCAATCTTAATTTGTGAATCAGAATTAAAAAATTTGTGAAGGACTTACATAACAAAAATTGCATCACCTTCTTCCTTCATCTTTTATGATCTTGATGAAGGAACTGTCTTTTGTCTTCCAAGTTCCAACTCATTTAGGTTTTGATTTTAGTTTACCAGAGAGTCAACGGTTGGAATTGAAAATAAAAACATACATCTGTATCTCCAGAGATTGTGTTGTATGATATCAGGTGATAGATGCTACCAGCCTAGTCTAGCATATTTAATTAAAGCATACATCTATGTCTCCAGAGATTGTCTTCACTTATTGCTTGTAATAGAGTATTAGTATTTTAATAAATATATCACGATTCCCTTTTTTAATATATATCGTGGTGCAAAGTTTCTTATTAATGTTTCAGATTTTTTGCAACGCGATTCCCTTTTAATGGAATTCAAAAACAGTTGCACCGCGATTCAAAGATATATGTGAAGAAAAGTGCATAAATGGAGCAAAACCTACGGGCACGTAAGTCAAGAATCAATATTAAAAAAAGATATATTGCGTTTCAAATTTTATAACAAAGGAAATAAAAAATTCATAAAAACAGTTACATAGCGGTTCACAATTATATTAATTAATAGATTCTATAGTACAAACAAACAAACTGAATTTACAAACAAATACAGAGAAAAAACTATTACAATTTCATTGTCTTCTTTGACCAGGCACACCCTTGAAGATAATGAAGTTTTTTTCTTTCATGCTGGAGTTTTTAAGTAAAAAAGGCGAATAAACAAAGAGCCCACCACACAGTACGATGTTTGGCTTCTTCAATCATTCTAAGGAATGAATGAGACTGAGGGTAGGTGAGAGGGTAGTAAATAAGAGTGAATGAGTTTGATAGTCAATGAAAGAGATTGAGTCGAAAAGCAAAGAAGAAAATTGAATAGGAAACATATGGTAATGTTTATAAAGAAAGAGCTACTCCGGCCAGTTATGGTGTTGACAAAGACCAGATCCATTTGGCTCCTGCATTTCCTACATAACAGAGAGCTCAAATATAATATATATTTTTTAATATGCACATGATGCCCAAATTAGGATTGAGACGTATCTGATGCTCGAGATGATTATAATTCTAATGCACAAATTAAGATTGTTGGATCTAGGACCATATTTTTCCAAATCAAGATGCATATTAGATGAATCTAGAACCTAAGCTAGCTTTCAAGAGAAAGAGAGAAGAAACAACATAGCTAAAGTAACGAAATAAGGAAGAAGAAATGATCAAACGAAAGAAGGATAGTTGTTAGTCATGAAAAAAGATGAAAGAGATGACATAAGCAATTTAAAGAAGAAAAAGAGTTAGGGTTATATCTTTCTTTAATGCTACCTCTAGAAATACGAGCTGGTAGGTATTCCCTCATAATACAATTTTCTTTAATGCTGGTTTTTGAATGACGTGCTGGTGGGTTTTGCTTCATTTATGCTCTTATCTTTAATGCTGGTAGGTTTCTGAACATATTTTAAATTTTTTGAATCGCGGTTCAGAAATATATTTTGATTTCATATATTTTTGAACCACGATTCTTTTTTTTTTTTAAATATATCACAGTTCATTGTTTATAATAAAGTAAATCAAAAATGATAAGTGTATATTGTCGTTTGCATCGCGGTATATAACTTTTTATATATCACGTATTCACAAAAATAGGTCCTCAACATTACTTAACAACTTTTAATATATCACAGTACAACTCTTATAACTAGCCATTGAAATTACTTGCATAAAACAACAACAACAAAACAATAACAGCAAAAAAACAACAACAAACACAAACAAACATTTTTGTAAACATTTATGTTTTTACGCAATCACAATTTCAAAGTTGAGTCTATTAGTCATCAATGACAATTTGTAAACCATTCAACTTTTTGCGGTTGTTCTTCCACTTTATATTTGCAATCCTTTGGGAATTTCTTTTACCTGTGCAAATATGTTTTGCTTTTTGTTTTTGTTTTTTTGAGGTCTTTGAGTCTCATATGATGTAGGGATGGAGCCTTCGATATCTGCATATATAGGATCCTCGATATGTGCTGAGTTTGGAGTAGGTGTTAGAGAAGTAGAAGCGTCAACACTAGTTGGTATTGGATCAACAGATACTGCAGGAGCATTAGATGTTGAAGTATGTTTCAGTGTATCTACACATTCGAGAGTTTCATTTAAAAGAGAGTAACAGATAAATCGTTTCAGAGGTAGAAAGTTCTTGAGCCTCTTTTGAAACTCCAGTGGCTAGAGGGGGTTGACTTGATGGCTCTTCCTGAGCTTTAGATTCCATTGAAAGAATAAATTGTTTATCCTCCTGAATAGAAGAGTGGATAGGAGAAGGAGTGAAAAGAGGTGGATTTCTCTTTCGCTTTCAAGAACCCTTTTGGAGAGAGGAGTGGCATTGCACTTTTTCAATTTTTGTTTTTCTCCTTTTTTTTTGTTGCCTTTGCCTTTGCTTTTGTTTCAGTCATAAAGGTCTTTAAAGTCATAAAAAAAATTATTGAGAGAAATACAATGCATATCTATAGAAGTAAAAATTATATATTTACCAGATTCACAACCAAAAAAATTTGATCCTTTGCATTTCTTATTGAGTTCAGACAGATCCCATTTCACAAAACTTGGGATGTAATTTTTGTGGATTGGTTTAA